>BSBM01000779.1:1557500-1927500 GCA_027924585.1 Larix kaempferi
GATGACTACTGGAGATGATGATGATGTTGATGATGAAGATGATGACGAATATGCTGCACATCATCCTCATCCTCATCCTCATCTTCATCATCATCTTCATGATGATGATGATGATGATGATCATGATGAAGATGGCTATGACAAGTATGATGAGGATGATGAAGATGTCGATTATGATGACGAAGACAATGATCATCGTGACCATGATCAGATGATGATGATGGTGATGGTGAGGATGATGACTAATGAAGATGATGATGACGAATATGATGATTTTGATGATGATGATCATATTCGTCATCATCATCATCATCTTCATCATCGTACTCATATTCATCATCATCCACCACCACCACCGTCATCATCATATCATCATCATCATCACCATCCTCGTCCTCACAATGATGATGATGATGAAGATGATGACGATGATGATGGTGATGATGATGATCATGTTGTTGATGATGATGAAGATGATGATGAGGATGAGGATGATGTGCTGCATATTCGTCATCATATTCATCATCAACATCATCATCATCATCATCATCATCATCTCCATTAGTCATCATCTTCATCATCATCATCGTCATCATCATCATCTTCATCATCATCATCATCCGCATGCTCTTCCTCACGATGATGAAGATGATGACGATGATGAAGATGATGATGATGATCATGCTATGGATCATGTTGTGGATGATGATGAAGATGATGATGATGTGCTACATATTCGTCATCATCTTCATCATCAACATCATCATCATCATTAATCATCATCATCATCATATCCATTAGTCATCATCATCATCATTATCACCATCTTCATCGTCATCATCATCATCATCATCACCATCTTCATCATCATCATGATCTTCATCACCATCTTCATCATCACCATCATCATCATCATCATCATCGTACTCATATTCATCATCATCATCATCATCGTACTCATATTCATCATCATCCACCACCACCACCATCATCATCATTATCATCATCCTCGTCCTCACAATGACGTTGATGATGAAGATGATGACAATGATGATGGTGATGATGATGATCATGTTGTTGATGATGATGAACATGATGATGATGATGAGGATGATGTGTTGCATATTCGTCATCATCAACATCATTGTCAACATCATCATCATCATCATCATCATCATCATCTCCATTAGTCATCATCATCATCACCATCATCATCATCATCATCATCAGATCATCATGACGAAAAACCTTATTTTATTGCAATTGTGATTCCACTTATAGCAGATGAACACTATTCATAAAATCTTCCACGATGAGGAGGCCCTCCATGACTACTTGATTAGATCCTTTACATCTTATCATCTTCATCCTACACTGAGACAAAAAATAACAGGTGCCTTAGATTTTGATTAATACAACAATGTAAAGAAGAGTGCTATGCATATTACATGAATCCAAGCTTAAATACCTTGTGTGCTATGCTTTTCCAGCCTTCCATAGGGGTCGGAGTATCAAGACTGTTATCCTTCCCCATAAATTAACCGGGCAAATATTTCCCAGCAAATAAAACTAACCATCAAACTGCATTTTGTCACATCTGCATCTCCCTAAGAGAATAAAATATGATGGTAATTATGAACAAATCTGACATACTGGGATCTCACGATAATCACACCTCAGAGCAGTCTTCGACGCTTGCCACCAAAACATGTGTAAAAATTACCTATGTTTACATCCTCTTCTCTTTCAATCCTCATCTCATAGTCATAACTAAGGATTATTATGCATGCACATCCTCACCTTATAATATCAATTGGGTCAAGGCACAGAAACAACCATAAAATATCAAATGTGTCAAGACGCAAAGAGTAAGAGACAACTATAGTTAAGTCTTATATTAAATTTACCATATAAGTCTTGAATTGACACCATCAACTAAGATTTGACATGTTGGATTGTTGTGATCTTCTTATCACTCCTTACCAATGTCATTATAAGGCACTCTTTGAAGGTCAAGTCCATAATTTTAAGTCTTCTTCCTCATTCTTGTCCCTTTTGGTAAGACATTAAGGAGTGTAGTGGCCTGCATCAACATTGAAAACGGTTTCAACATAGAGGTAGATACATTAATTCTTTTAATAAAATAACTTAAATTTCATGCCAGTGACTACGAATCATCGAATCGTGGATTGTTACAAAACAAAGGAAATTTTAGAGCTTCGAGCTCTTAATTATTCACATATAGAATTTTCTCAAATTGAGCCATTAACAAACTTCCTTTGGTGTTCTAGTTCAATTTAAAAGGCAAATTATCGAGACTCAAACATGCAACAAGTTGCAAGGCTCCAGTTGACTTAGGCTTGATTCCATTTCCCCTCCATTCCATACTTGTATGTTGTCACAACAAGTGTTGAACAACAAAATTTCATTCCCCAGCCCCTGTGATGCTAGCGTTGCTAACTTAATTGGTATGGAGGAATTTGTTTAATGTTTTCTAAGCTATGTATTATTTTTTCTTAGGCGCCCAATGTCCATCATTCTTACATCTCTCAGGATTGAATGGCTACCCTCTCTTTGGTTTGAATTAAGTTTTTGGTTGGTTTTATATGTATTTTTTGGTTGTAGGTTTATTATAGACTCGTTTTTCTTAGTGGTCTCCTTTTGTACATAGTTAACAATAAGTAATTTTATCATGGTTCTAGTTTTATTTTAAGACTATATCTAGTTACAACATTCTGCACTATGCCTAAGATCACGTGGATGCCCCAATATGGTTATTTCATAGTTTTAGCAGTTTTTATGTATAATGAAGTGTGCTCCAACATGGAAAATACAAATGAATTGTTGTTATTTTAATGAGATGTAAAATTAATGTTACATATATGTCAAATTAATGTGTTCAAATTAGGTTTTATTGAAAATATACCATTTTTTCATTTAGATATTAACTAACTAAGATTGTAAAAATTTAGATGGCCAATATTTGTTTTTTACATTTTTGGGAGAAGGGTTTAGTTAGTTTATACTTGTCAATTGAAGCACAATTATTTATATTTCCCTTCATATTTGAAGCGCTCCAAGAGCAAATTCCCTTCCAATTGAAATTAAGACCCACCCTTCAAATTTGATCACTGGTTAGAAGAGGTCCTAAAGGCCTTTATGGGGGAGGGGCTCTAGGCATAACCCGACACATTTATAAATGTTGGGCAATAAATACAATGAACGTTACCCACCAACCATTGCAACGTTCAGCAAGGATGCGCATGCGCTAGATGGCGAGGCGCATGCGCATCCCTGTTGAAGATAAAATTTAGAAAATCACTAGCGTTATTTCTCCCGCATTTTTTTATCATTTATCGCGTTCTGTTCGCTGGTTTCACGCATAGTCCAACAAGAATTTTCATGGTAGATTGAATTCATACACCATTTGGATAAAATACACAATATTTGGGGCTCTATTTGGCTCTTTGTATTGAATACACACCTATTGGGCTCTATTTGGATCAATTGAGTGAATACACAACAGTTGGACTCTATTTGGCACCTTGGATTGAATTCTCATGCTACTTGGATACACATGAAGTCTTCTTACATATAGTGGACACATCAAAAGAGCATTTGACATTTGAATCAAAGAGCAATCATAATCCTTGAGGTATGGTGAAAATTTGATCTTGTTAAATGTAATTTAGTCTTCATTCACTTGTTTGAATGGCATCTATTTTGGTTTTTCCTCATGAATTGTATGATAGATCTATTCTAGTCTTCTTAATCTTCAACATAGACAATAAAAACATCCTACCAAAAAAAAACTACAACATGCACCAAGCAATGCTTTCAACCTTTCATGAAGATAATAAAAAAAAATTACTTGCATCACCAGCAATAACATTTCACAATCACATTCCTCCATCTAGTAGACAAACATATGTTGAATTCCTCATGGTTTCACTACAACAACTCACACAAACACCTAAACAATTGAAAACTCTTAGTCTTTTGGGGCTATTTTCCCTCATCCATACCATGAAAATGAAGTCAATATGAGCTTCTCCCTTGTAGGGAATTTTCTGGACTACTAACATCCCATACCACCATCCAATACCATCCTACTAAGTTCCTAGATGTGATATTGTAACTTTATATGTAGGGCATTCCCAATAGCTTTTAAGATTATATGAAAACATTATCACTAGATGTTGTTGTACATAATCAATTGCTACATCGAGCTTTAATAATCATGCACAACGAGTTTTAATATCTTGTTTGTTGTTCATTCTTGCAAGGGTTATATTTTTCGTTTTTCCAAAAGTGCATTGAATATGGGCAACAGACATAATAATCAAAGAAAGTCTAGAAGGAGGACGCTGCCCCCTGAAAAGGCCCATGAGATAAGAGAAAAGGCCAGGTTGTACATGCAAAACCGTAAAAATCAAAATATTAGTGACTTAGATCCATCAACAAGCAATGACGAAGTGGTTGAAGTCAATCAAATCTTTCCTGATGTCGAGTATGAAGGGATGGATGTTGAACAAGTTCTTAACTGGCAACCACCCCAAGAAGAGCACCCACCTGGCGAACACACTCCATTGCAGGACCAATTACTAAACGAAGGGACACAACAAACCATTGACGAGACTCGTACTTCCTTGCCGACTCCCTTGCCTCAACTATCAACCGGACGACGAAGAACTCCTAGAAGTATTCATGTGGATGAAAGTTCATTTTCAGGACTTGAAGGTAAGATGTCGAAATGCACTATTGATTTCCATTGTAACAAGATAATCAAAGATATTTTTGAATCCAAAACCGATGCAGCAAAATGTCAATTGTTTCTTTCTTTGTTAAAATCACATTGTCTAGCTAATGTTAGGAGAATTTTGTGCATAAAGGTAGTTAGAAGTTCAGAGGCCAACAATCATGTTGTTAGAAATCTACAATCTGCATTTAATTTGACTGAAAAAACTTCTCGCACAAAAGATTTTAATGCGGCCCGTCGCCTACTATCACACACGTGTAAAATCTTTAAAGTAGATAGAAAGACTCTTCAAAAGTATTCTGCCATTAGAGAAAAACTTGAGACCCCAGGCCAAAAAGATTGTTGGGCCTTTGTTGGTAGGTTACTTCGTTCAGACATGAAGCTCATTAATGTTGTTAAAGAACTAGTGCAAAAGTTTTGGCATGATAACACTAGACCGTCATCGAATCAAAGAGATGTTTTAAAGTTGAGAAAAGGTGTTTAGGGGGGTGAACCCCATGTCAAGCACTTCCTTGACACCACACAAACAGAACTCTATGAGAGGTTCAAGTATGAGCACACACAATTGAACTTGGGCCAAAGGTCCTTCGAAAAATGCAAACCCTGGTATGTTAGAATTTGCATTGATCGCAGTACATATTGTTGTAGATACCATGTAGAATTTGAGTACTATTATGATACATATAGACATATATTTTGTGGTTTGCATACTAACATTGTGCAGGATTGTCCTTCGTTACAACCACCGATTGCATCCAGAGAATTTATACATAGCATAATGTGTCGAAGGCTTGAAGGACAAAAATATTATAAAAGATCATGTTTATATGGGATGTGTTCCAGTTGCAATGGATTTGCATTATTGAGCCCCTGCATCCATGCAACCGCGGAGCACGAATTTGGGAGGATGTCAGTAGAAATGCAGAACTTCCAGTACATAACATATCAAGTAGATAGTTTGAAGGAAAGCAAAAAAATTGCATTAGTGAAGTCACAGGTAATCTAAGTTTGCATGCTTTCATACTGTACATGTTGAATTTGTACATATATATTCAGATTGAAAATGTCACGTTGTATTAATGCCCTTGGTTTTGTGGCACCAGGTACAAATTTGTGATTTCATGAAGGAATTCTACCAAAAGATCGAGCATTATGTGCAGCACATCCATGTAGCACGATGGCAGGATGAACAGTACAGACAGTGCAGGGACACCTTTCCCAAGGGCACAATATTGTCGGTTGTGGACTTTGTGGAAAACTATACCCTATAGCCACAGAATGAGATTCAAAGTCAATACTACCATTCAGACCAAGTTAGCATAATGGTCCATATCATGTACAGGCACGCGCTAGAGAGCAGCAATGACATGAGGATAATATTGAAAGAGACCAAGTTCTACATCAATGACGATAGGTGCCACGACCTGCATTATGTGCAGCATTGCTTCAAAATTTTCTATGATCAACTGAAGGAGAGAGGGATACATATGGATCAGCATTGGATATGGTTAGATGGTTGTGCAGGCCAGTTCAAAAATGCACGTGTTTTCTAGTGGTTGAGTATGTTGCACAAGACTTATGATGTGACGCATGTATGGAACTATTTTGAGACCGAGCATGGAAAGGGAGAGCGCGACGAGGCTAGAGCATGTCTCAAAAATTCCCTACGAAGGGAGGAGATGAGGTGCATGGGAGGCCCTCATATTCAGAATGCCGAATCCACAGTTCGATGGTGCAAAGAAAAAATGTCAGATCGAACCACGGAGCAACACATACCAATAGGTACAGGACATGTTGTCAGAAATTTCTGGAATGTAGTTGATATAGATTGATTGCGTTCTTATAGTTGTAGTACTATGCAAGGCACTCATGAATTTCATTCAGTTCGAAGCTCAAACAACCTTTATTTGAAATATGGATGCGAAAACTTTCTTGCTTTTGTGGGTCTTGCAGTAGTTGTGAGTGGGATGAGTGCGAATCAATGGATTGGGTTGATGAATGGGATCATGTATCACTTGCAGTGGACCCACGTGTAGTTGATGAAACAATCCAGTTAGAGGAAGGCCAATCCTCTATTTCGAATGAATATGATCATATATTTGATCTTGTACAACCAAGTAAACATTTTTGCATGTATATCGTGGTTCCCTCCTTGTTTTTGTAATTATCCAAGTTATCAAACCACTGCTTGTTGGAATATGACCTTAAAATGCATTTTTGCAGGACACATCTACGCAGTTGTCGCCCCGACAAACAGTGCAATTGGGACAAATTATTGGTTGGCACGATGCATCTAGGGGAAGCAAACCCTCCTCGCATCATTAACGGATAGTGAAGGCATTACCTTTCCGACTGGCTCGATGGTTGTTCAGGGGGAATATCTTACAGTGGATGGAAAGGGACCAAAGAGCAATGGCTACACATACATATATTATAGACCAGGGTCGCGGGTGTATCACTTTACACACTTGATCGTGGGTACAAACATCCAACTACAGACAATGTCAACGAAGTCATCAAACAAGGTACGCTACTTACTACCTCATGCGGAGCATGAGAGGTTGTTCGAGACAATAAAAAACCGAGAGGATCCAGAAGGCCTAATTGACTGAGGTACATAGTATAGCCATGTGATTGTTTATTCATGCACGGTTAATGTTATTCATGTTAGATGGTTTATTTGATATTGTTATCTTATATCATTTATTTGATGTCTGAGTTATGATTAAGTTATGATTTATAGCCATGTGATTGTTTATTCATGTATGATTAACCCTAGAAGCACTAATATAACCCTACAAACATAATCTAGCCCTGGAAATTCTAGAAAGCTAAACTAACCCTAGAAACACTAATCTAGAATCCTAGAAACACAATCTAGCCCTAGAAATCCTAGAAAGCTAAACTAACCCCAGAAACACTAATCTAACCCTCTGAAACTAATCTAGAATCCTAGAAACATAATCTAGCCCTAGAAATCCTAGAAAGCTAAACTAACCCTAGAAACACTAATCTAACCCTCAGAAACTAATCTAGAATCCTAGAAACCTAATGTAGCCCTATTAACCTAATCTAGCCCTAGAATCGTGACCCACCACACGTACCCTCAATAGGGGGTATTTGGACTCCAAGTGGGATAGGATCACTATTAGAAGGGTTTGTTACCCAATCTATTTAGGGCCCAAGTCACATTGAGTCATTTCCAGTCTTATATATCATATATGCCGCAAATCAAATGCCAAAAAATCTGGCTGGGAGAACACTTGTTATCTTACACACTCTAATTAACCTATAGGCAAAGCAACGGCCATTGCTCTGCAACCTGTGAAGGCTGCGCAAGAAAAAAACTAAGTGCTACTAATTAGAGGAGGGTAGTTGTCACTGGATTGGGAGTAGTCACTTCCTTTGGTCATGATCCAGGTACTTTATAGGGAAATCTTCTTCAGGGACAGAGTGGTATCGGTGATATTGAGAGCTTTGATTGTTCTGATTTTGCAAGTGTAATTGGCATCAATGCGATTCATTTGCTTCCTCTCATTTACACCTCTTTTGAATTTTTCTACTTGACTTGTAAATGTGGAATATTCCACCAAGTCAAAGGGTTTTTTCTCATCATGATCTCACCAAGAGCCACATACACAAAAACCCCCCCATCTATTACAGTTATTATTCACAGCTGCAAAATCCCAACAATGACATAATACTTGGTAATCACATTCAACTCAAGCACATCATTAGTAGTACTTATTTGCAACTTTTCCTTGATAATTCTTTCATAAAACATAATATTAGTAGCATCTTGTAGAATATTTTCTCATTATACGGTGCATTGCATCAAACCAATAGACAATGACTACTATTTTGCAACAAATAACCTCCAAAAAACATAGAACTAATGACATCATAGAAAAACCATAGAACATAGAAACACACTATGTAACATAATTATCAATGAAAAATATACTTTATTATATGTTAATCCTCTTATCCTACAAATGAAACTTCCCAATATTTTGTTGCTTCCTATTCTCTTGTCAGATTTATTAGAAAATATAGGGAGATGTTTTTCAACAAAATTCAATGCAATTGCACACTTATTACATGTATATGTACAAAAAGAGAAGTTGAGAGAAAATCTCTTAATAACTTAACACTCAACCTAAACACAAAGATATTATAAAAATTAATCATAAAAATACTCACCTAACACATACTTAGCTGAGAGAATATCTCAATTATATCAACATCCACTTAGTTAGGCTCATAACAACCACATCCACCCTGTGATACTACATGTATACATCCACTTAACTTATATGCACAAACTTCAACCATATGTGAACCCATCATATAACACCTTACCTAATCTAGTAGGTCAATCACTCATTATAACCATGAAGTAATAGGTCATAGTATACATATGCAAAATTCTTCATATTTGCACTTGTATCCTCATCCATTAGCATACACCAAATATATTTGAAAACATTGCATTATCAACCCTCACCCAAACCCTAGCACTAACCCTCACTCAAACCCTAGCACTAAACCATCTCCTTCATCATCACCATCACCATCGCCATCACCATCTTCATCATCATCATTGAATCTACCTCTAACCCTAATTCAATTTCCTTCTATAACCCTAGCCCTAACCCTCACCCAAACCCTAGCACTAAGCCATCTTCTCCATCCTCACCATCACCATCAACGTCTTCATCGTCACCACCATCTCCATCATCATCATTGACTCTACCTATAACCCTAATTCAATTTCCTTCTATAACCCTAGCCCTAACCCTCATCCAAACCCTAGCACTATGCCATCTTCTCCATCCTCACCATCACCATCACCGTCACCATCAACATCTTCATCATCACCACCATCTCCATCATCATCATTGACTCTACCTCTAACCCTAACTCTAACTCCAACTCTAACTCTAACTCCAGGTTCCTCATCAAAGCCTCCATCATCATCATCTTCATGACCATCGCCATCGCCATCACCATCACCGTCAAACTCTTCATCATCATCATCATACATGCCCGATGGGTGATTTTCCAGAGTTGACCCCTGTGTGCAAAAATTGCACACTCCCTCACTGAGCAAAACCCTAGTTTCCAAGATGGGCGTACAAGACGAGGGCGGGGCCACTGGGCCGGAGGGGAGGGGCACCCCTAGCACTATCCCGGCGTGCTGGATCCAACGGATTCTACGGTTCGTCGATCCGAGCCACGGTCTCCATTCTATGGCTCGTCCCGTCTCGCATCCAAAAGGCCTTCAGGGACACCTGCTGGATACCTGCTGGGGTCGTAGAACTCCAACCGTGCAACAAAACCGGGTTCCGGGGAGTCCTGCAGGTGTGTCTAGGCAAGTTCTGGCAGGGAACGCTACCCACAAGTGACCGGTGGGTGATTTTCCATAGTTGACCCTCATGTGCAAAAATTGCACACTCCCTCACTGAGCAAAACCCTAGTTTCCAAGATGGACGTACAAGATGAGGGTGGGGCCACCGGGTTGGAGGGGGGGCACCCCTAGCACTATCCCGGTGTGCTGGATCCACCCACCGGGCACTTGTGGCTAGCATTCCCAGCCATAACCTACCTAGACACACCTATAGGACTCCCCGAAACCTAGTTTTGTTGAATGGTTGGAGTTCTACGACCCCGACAGGTATCCAGCAGGTGTCCCTGAAGGCCTTTTGGATGCTAAACGGGATGAGCCATAGAATGGAGACCGTGGCTCGGATCGACGAACCGTTGACTCCGTTGGATCTAGCACACTAGGATAGTGCTAAGGGTGCCCCTCCCCTCCGGCCCGGTGGCCTCGCCCTCATCTTGTACGTCCATCTTGGAAACTAGGGTTTTGCTCAGTGAGGGAGTGTGCAATTTTTGCACACGGGGGTCAACTCTGGAAAATAACCCACCGGGCACTTGTGGCTAGCATTCCCAGTCGAAACCTGCCTAGACACACATGTAGGACTCCCCAGAACCTAGTTTTGTTGCACAGTTGGAGTTCTACACCCCCGGCAGGTATCCAGCAGGTGTCCCTGAAGGCCTTCTAGCAGCGAAACGGGACGAGCCATAGAATGAAGACCGTGGCTCGGATCGATGAACCATCGACTCCGTTGGATTCAGCATGTCGGGATAGTTCTAGGGGTGCCCCTCCCCTCCGGCCCGGTGGCCCCGCCCTCTTCTTGTACGTCCATATTGGAAACTAGGGTTTTACTCAGTAGGGAGTGTGCAATTTTTGCACACAGGGGTCAACTCTGGAAAATCTTCCACCGGGCATGTATGATGATGATGATGGTGATGATGATGAAGAGTTTGACGGTGATGGTGATGGTGATGGAGATGGTCATGAAGATGATGATGATGGAGGCTTTGATGAGGAACCTGGAGTTAGAGTTAGGGTTAGAGGTAGAGTCAATGATGATGATGGAGATGGTGGTGATGATGAAGATGTTGATGGTGGCGGTGATGGTGATGATGAGGATGGAGAAGATGGCTTAGTGCTAGGGTTTGGGTGAGGGTTAAGGCTAGGGTTATAGAAGGAAATTGAATTAGGGTTAGAGGTAGAGTCAATGATGGTGATGGATATGGTGGTGATGATGAAGACGTTTATGGTGACGGTGATGGTGATGGTGAGGATGGAGAAGATGGCTTAGTGCTAGGGTTTGGGTGAGGGTTAGGGCTAAGGTTATAGAAGGAAATTGAATTAGGGTTAGAGTTAGAGTCAATGATGATGATGGAGATGGTGGTGATGATGAAGACGTTGATGGTGACGGTGATGGTGATGGTGAGGATGGAGAAGATGGCTTAGTGCTAGGGTTTGGGTGAGGGTTAGGGCTAGGGTTATAGAAGGAAATTGAATTAGGGTTAGAGGTAGAGTCAATGATGATGATGGAGATGGTGGTGATGATGAAGACGTTGATGGTGACAGTGATGGTGATGGTGAGGATGGAGAACATGGCTTAGTGATAGGGTTTGGGTGAGGGTTAGGGCTAGGGGTATAGAAGGAAATTGAATTAGGGTTAGAGGTAGATTCAATGATGATGATGAAGATGGTGATGGCGATGGTGATGGTGATGATGAAGGAGATGGTTTAGTGCTAGGGTTTGGGTGAGGGTTGGGGATAGGGTTATAGAAGGAAATTGAATTAGGGTTAGAGGTAGAGTCAATGATGATGATGGAGATGGTGGTGATGATGAAGACGTTGATGGTGACGGTGATGGTGATGGTGAGGATGGAGAAGATGGCTTAGTGCCATGGTTTGGGTGAGGGTCTGCTAAGGATCATCTAGAAATGGATCCAAGATAAATTCTTGAATATTTCTCAAGTTCATGTGAGACATCTACTGATGGATGTCATTCTTTCTATGTTGGTGACATGGATATCTACATTGGAGATCCTACTGCAAGCTTACATTCTCATGTTCTTGAAGACCTTCTAGTAGTGGAAGAAGAAGTAAGACCAATATCATCCTCACCACTTGTACTTCATGAGGTTGATCACATGATAGAGGAAGAGGTTGTATCTCATGAGCCTACTTGCATTGAAGGGCCACACAAGATGAGAAACAAAAATATTCAAGAGGCCATACACATTCTCCATGACACTCATGCATTGGTGTCAAATTCTTGTTGGAGAATCTCTTCATTGGAGGATCCATCCTTCCTTGAAGACATGGATAAGATTTAGAAAGTGATGAGAATCATCAATGGTAACTTTTTTTATTTTCTTTATAAAAGGAATTATTTATTTGAGCTTGTTAATGTATTACATGGGGACTACTTGAATATTAATGAAGATAATGACAAGTTAAACAAAACTTAATTTCCACCTAGGATTCTTTGGAAGAGTCCAAGATCCATATTAAGCAACTTAATGTAATGTTTCAAGGTTCATATTTGCACTCCTATTATTTTGATTTTACACATTGTTCTATGGAGGATTCTCATGACATGATGGATCATGTGAAAAATATTGGTTTTCATGTGCTTAATGAATGTGATGACATGGTAGAGGATTGCCAAGCACTTGTTTTGGAGCATGAGTTTCCTATGGAGGGAACAAGTTTTGCACTTTTTGAGGCACATAGTCCTACTACCTTGGATCCATCCCTTGAAGACACTTTCATACTTTTGGAGAAATTACATAATCCCATGATAAGTGAACCAACCAAGGATGAGACTTTTGCACTTCTCAGCTTGGAGGATGAGTTGGTTCATGTTCCTTCATCCTACCCTTCCTTATCTTGCATCATACATCCAAAATAAATTTGGGTGAAGGGTTTCTTTTTATTGGTGCCATATGAGGAGTGTGAGACTCCTACACTACACGATGATTCTATGATGAGTACACCACATTCTCTTTTGCATAATAAGTATCCATTGCTCTCATTTGATGACTCTAACATACATGGATGCACCTATGATGTTCACTTGATTCACTTGAAGACTCATGATTTTCCTTGCTCCTTGCTTAGTTCATTTGATGTTGGAGTTCAACTTCATCCAATACTTGGGTGAAGAGATACATGATTGGAGAAAATTCTTATTGGTAGCAACATCCTTTGTTATTTCTTGATGATACACTATGTATTGATCGGGTGCACAAGTGTTGGTACCCTGGCATCCCGTACTTGCTAGATTGGTTCTTGATGACAATGCGCACTAGGAAAGTGAGCAAGCAGTGGGACCAAGGAATTGTTGATCATTGGCAGCTCATTGGGAGCACATTTTGGTTGGTTGGATTGAGTCCAAGCAAGCCTCTTCTCTTCCCCATGGGTTCATATTTCCATCAGATGGTGATGGTTTCCTACATGGGAAACATATTTTTGGATGGACGTATGTTTTTCTTGCAGGGTGTTATGATGAATTCCATGTGACTCTTATGCATTGCATAGGAGAATATATATTGCACTTTGTATTCTTGAGGATCACTTGGGATCCTAGCATATTTATTTAGTCTTCACTATATGCATGGTATGATGGTGCAACAGATGGGGCGATGCTTTGAGAGGATGATTCTCAAGGTGTAGTTGGGTAAATTTCAGAGATACAGTTGATGCACACTTCAATGTTCACTTGTGATTTCCCATACGTCGGATCTTATGGAGTTCATGTGTGGTCCACATAGTGTTGACTTTGTTCATCACTAAGGTTGGAGGCAATTAGCGATGTGATGGTACTCCCTCATTTTTGTTATGGTTTCTTGAGGACAAGAAAATTAGGAGGGGAGGAATTTTCATGTCCCCAAATTTTGCATTGGATCACAATTGCCTTTTAGAACCACTTGGCCATGTTCATGATAGTTTGTCAAATTGGTGCTAAGGGTCAAATAATTTCTAAAGCATGACGTCCCAGTTAGTAATAATGCAAAATTAGATCCAAATGGACAAGGTGGGTCACATGAAGAGTAAATTCCCAATCCAAAGTTCAAATGGATATAAGTAAATTTATTTAGGAATTTAGATATATCTTAAGTTTTCCTTTGTATTAAAATGGGGTAAAATTTCCTAAGGAAAATTATTTAAATTGATGTAAAAGTTGGTCCAAGGTGTGAATGGGACCAAATGATGATTAAGGGAGGTGCATTAATGTTTTACCAAGTATAAGGGACGTTTTGGGGGCAAATAGAAGTGTTCTCCCATGTAAAAGAGTGTTTCCTTAAAATAGGGGAAGCTAGTGGAGATCACTAATGAAGGAATTATGAAGGTTGGACCAAATTCAAATTTGAAGGGAGAGAAATGATCAAAAGTGGTTAGGATGACACCTTGGGTTGTGGAAATGATCAATGTTGGTTATAAAAGGTCCAAGAGGTTTTTGTAGGGTGAATTACATGAGGAAGTGGTCAAATGGTACATTGAATGTGGCCAATGTGGAATAAATCAAGGGTTATGTTACTCCTCGTGGTTTTTCTACATGGTTTTTAGGTCCCATGGTATTTGCAAGTGGTTTTGGGGTTTATCTAAAGCTATATAAATAGAAACAAGTGCACTTCATGAGGTCGGATAGTATTTTGTTTGAATCTTATTGAGATTTTTCTTGAGCAAATTCTGGTACTTGAGAGATGTACCCCTTGCTAGCAGTAGGGAGATGTGACCCTCTGTTCATTTTATTGAGTGAAGCATCCAACTTCATTCACTTAGTGTCCCTGCATTCATCTACAGTAGTATTTATCATATTTGTATGGTGGTGGCAAATCATATGCCGCATATTTTGAGGGTTAGGGCTAGGGTTATAGAAGGAAATTGAATTAGGGTTAGAGTTAGAGTCAATGATGATGATGGAGATGGTGGTGATGATGAAGACGTTGATGGTGACGGTGATGGTGATGGTGAGGATGGAGAAGATGGCTTAGTGCTAGGATTTGGGTGAGGGTTAGGGCTAGGGTTATAGAAGGAAATTGAATTAGGGTTAGAGTTAGAGTCAATGATGATGATGGAGATGGTGGTGATGATGAAGATGTTGATGGTGACAGTGATGGTGATGGTGAGAATGGAGAAGATGGCTTAGTGCTAGGGTTTGGGTGAGGGTTAGGGCTAGGGTTTGGGTGAGGTTGATGGTGATGGTGATGGTGATGGTGATGATGATGGTGATGGTGGTGAGGTTGATGGTGATGGTGATGGTGATGATGGAGATGGCGATGGTTCCGTCTCGCATCCAAAAGATGGAGATGGTGATGATGACCAAGATGGTGATGATAATGAAGATGGTGATGGTGGTGATGATGGTGATGGTGGTGAGGTTGATGGTGATGGTGATGGTGATGATGACGAGGTCAATGATGATGATGAAGATGGTGACGTTGATGATGATGGTGATGGTGGTGAGGTTGATGGTGATGGTGATGATGATGGTGATGGTGATGGTGATGGTGATGGTGATGGTGATGATGAAGATGGTGATGGTTCTGTCTCGCATCCAAAAGATGGAGATGGTGATGGTGATGAAGATGGTGATAATGATGAAGATGGTGAAGTTGATGATGATGGTGATGGTGGTGAGGTTGATGGTGATGGTGATGGTGATGATGAAGATGGTGATGGTTCCATCTTGCATCCAAAAGATGGAGATGGTGATGGTGATGATGATGAAGATAGTGACATTGATGATGATGGTGATGGTGGTGAGGTTGATGGTGATGGTGATGATGAAGATGGTGATGGTTCTGTCTCACATGTAAAAGATGGAGATGGTGAGGTGACGGAGATGGTGATGATGATGAAGATGGTGAAGTTGATGATGATGGTTATGGTGGTAAGGTTGATGGTGATGGTGATGGTGACGGTGATGATGATGAAGATGGTGATGCTGATGAAGGTGTTGATGATGATGGCGATGGTGATGAAGATGATGATGAAGATGATGAAGGTGTTGGGGAATTTATTTATATCCAATGTATTTGACTCTAAGAACCTCTCATGTGTGATTATAAAAAAATCAAGATTCCCTCAACCCCCAAACATGCCCTTTCAAAGATTTTTTTTATCTTTGAGTGTGGTATGGGTGCCAACATGAGGTTTTGTCTACTAAGGATGGATCTTGGCGTCTTGACCATGGTTGGGGTGATGACAATGAGGTTCATATGGCTCCAACGAATCTTCCATGGATCATGGGGTAAAATGATCTCTCAAGTATTATTGCATGTGAACTTGCATGTACCAAGCTACAACAAATATTTCATAGGAGTGGATTTGTATATGTGAATAGATAAGTGAAAAGATTTTAGCAACAAGACCTATCAATTTTAACTTGGAAGTATGGGAAATGTTCAAAGTGGGATTGAGAGGCTTGATGGTGATTGTAGTAGTGGGCATGGTATTGGTGAGAATGATGACATGATAGTGGAATTAAACATTAATATGGTGACCCTGGAGCTTGGATCCTAGCCCAGAAACACAGGAGCCTAGCCTAAAAACCCTAGTTGGTAGCATAAACCCTAGTTTGTATTCTAATCACAAAGAAACCCTATTATGTATCCTAAGATCTAGCCCTAAATTATAATACATGTAAATATTAAATCATTTTCATTGTACATATATATTCATCTGCATACATTTGAATCCAAACCACTATACACATATATGCATACATAAAATTAGATTGCTATCACATAATGATAAATTAAGGAAGTCCTAATTGTAAATGGTAGTGGATGTGATGGTCATCAAATCAAAGGTGGCTATATCTGTGAGTGAGAATTAATGAGCTAGCTATACATCGTGCTCAAGGTTGTCCTATTTGTATGGTGACAATTGATTAAGAAATGATTCTATAACTTGGTTATTAATTTGTTGCATGATCTTAAGTGGACAAAATGGTCAAAATAAATACTAGTGACGACATTTCATTATGTAGAGTATGGCCTTTTTGGATCTCATTATGTAGAGCTATTAAAAATCATGTTGGATCTCATTTTAACCTTTTGATGACAATGGACATTTTCTATTTTTGAGTGTTCTTTTCCTAGTACTCAAGTTCCCAATATATATCTTATGTGACATGAGGTGTGATTTGTCCATCCATTTATTCCGTTTGTTTTTAGATTAATTCTCACACATGATTTTGTTTGAGTTAGCCTATGTTTACAATGTTCTCTTAACATAGATACCATTAGAAGCTTTTACATGTGGAAAGATAAACCAAGCTGAACTACGATATCCAACTTCTCTTCTAAGATCTAGGTAAAACCCAAATTTACACAACATCACATCATGATACACACAACATGAGACAACCACATTAGACAACGAGATATATAAATCACATAACTGAAAATCCATGTACATCGAGGCTACAAAACTCATCCAAACATATACAATTTCTGGCGAATAGTGGAACATGGTTCCCAATGTACGTACAATGGCAACTCGTGCCCTACACAAAATGCAACAACTCATGCCGTAGATACAAAATACATGGTAAATCGTGCCGTAGATACAAAGTACATCAAAACTGGTGCACAAAAGTGCCACATCGTGGCTAATGTACATAACACGTGGCGTGTCAAGCATTGTGACCACCGCCGTCACTCCCAGGTGTAGATCCAAAGTCGATCTTCCTACTCTTCAAGCTATCGATGCCTCGGGTCTTGGTCCGTCTAGGAGTAGACCGTCTCTCCTGGCTCTGGAACAAATGATATAAGATACCATCATTTTCAAGCATTTTCAACATTTACCACATTTATAAAACAAATGTAGAATTCGAATCTTAAATAAATCACCTCTGACATGAGTGGGAAATTTTGGGCAGGTGTACGGGATCTGCGGAGCCTCTCAGCAATTCCAACCTACAACATTTAAAACAATCATTTCATTGAAAAGTCATAATTGCTTAAATTAATTTTTGTTAATGCATCAAAATATTTTCATAAATTAACTTGATTCTCACCGTGAACGCCTCCGGCGATAGACGTGGCTGGCCTTCTGGGCTAGCAGGTGGAGTAGATGGTCGGACAACCAACTCCGATGTAGTGATGGGGGGGGCGCAAATGTAGTGTCAGCCACTACAGGTGCAACCACTGGAGATACTGATGAGGATATAGGAAGAGTAGATGCCACAATAGTGGCGGGAAGTGGGGATGATATTGTTAAAATTCAATATGCTAAGACAAAAAATAGCAGCATTACATTCCATTTCACAATAATAGCATATACAGGATCACTGAAGAAACAACAAGCACAGCATAAACACAAGAGACAGAGATTTATCCTGGGAAACCCTCATGGGGTAGAAAACCCAGCAAAGCTTCCTCAATATAGATGACCAGCAATATACAAAGATGAAACCCTGAGACATGATCTCCTCCTCCACAATAGCAGACCTCTCCTCCACAAGTGTGCTATCCTCAAGTGAGTGAATGTGTATAATGAGGAACACACCTCCTCTATTTATACACTACTCTGATATGTATTTTACACAAGTACATGTAGGCTCGTATTTAACCATTAGGTTAAATACCCCATTATAACTGACTGGGCCGACCCCTCTAGGGTGGTCTAATAACCCTTTGACCCACATAACACATACAGGGCCGACCCCCACTAGGGAAGTCTAATAACCCAAGTTACCACATTCCGACGGAGGAATAAACATCTCCGGATATACAATAAGATCTTCACGGAGGAATGAATCATCTCCGGAATAATAAAGTACAAATATAATATTCTTTGAAGTTACAATATCTCAACACTCCCCCTTAACGAGAAGGATATTATAACAGCATCTGCACGAGCAAGGAGTCATCAACATCATACATGATACATCTATAAATCATTGGAAGCTTTCTCAACATCATCAGTAACTCAACCAGTTACTGGAATATCTTCAATACTGGAACATCAACATCTTCAGTACTGAGTCTTTATCTTCTGCAGCACTCAAACAGCTACAGCAACATCAATATCTGAATCCTCACGATTGTCAGCATCGCCATCACACGATCATCAGCATCGTCATCACATGATCAACAACATCGTCATCTCACTATCATCAACATCGTCATCACACGATCATCAACATCGTCATCTCACGATCATCAGTATCGTCATCACACGATCATCAGCATCGTCATCTCACGATCATCAGCATCGTCATCATACGATCATCAGCATCGTCATCTCACGATCATCAGCATCGTCATCTCACGATCATCAGCATCGTCATCATACGATCATCAGCATCGTCATCTCACGATCATCAGCATCGTCATCACACGATCATTAGCATCGTCATCTTACGATCATCCGCATCGTTATCTCACAATTATCAGCATTGTCATATCATCTCGATCTACAGCATCTGGATCATCTCGATCTACAGCATCTGGATCATCACGATCTACAACATCTGGATCATCTCGATCTACAGCATCTGGATCATCTCGATCTATAACATCTGGATCATCTCGATCTACAGCATCTGGATCATCTCATCTACACCATCTGGATCATCTCGATCTACACCATCTGGATCATCTCGATCTACAGCATCTGGATCATCACGATCTACAGCATCTGGATCATCTCGATCTACAGCATAAGTATCCTCAACCATACAAGTACATTAATCAATACATGTATCATCAAAAGTATGTATTCTCACCAATACATCTATCATCAAAACATGTATTCTTACTAATACATATATCATCAAAAGCATGTATTCTCACTAATACATCTATCATCAAAAGCATGTATTCTCACTAATACATCTATCATCAAAAGCATGTATTCTCACTAATACATCTATCATCAAAAGCATGTATTCTTACTAATACATCTATCAATACAAGTATCCACACTGATACAAGTATACACAACAGCAGCATACCCTGCAACACACATGATCCAATTACGGGATGGTCAATCCCTCTCACTTTAGGACATAGGTCCAAGGATGATACAATCTTGATCCACTTATGGGATGATCAATCCCTCTCAATTTAAGACATCTCTCATGTCTATGGATGATGCAATCCAGATCAACTTACAGGATGATCAATCCTTATCCTTTTAAGACACCTCACCATGTCTAAGGATGATGCAATCCCGAATCAACTTACAAGATGATTAGTCCTTATCACTTTAAGACACCTTACCATGTCTAAGGACTATGCAATCCCAATCTACTTACAGGATGATTAGTCCTTATCACTTTAAGACACCTCACCATGTCTAGGGATGATGCAATCCCAATCTACTTACAGGATGATTAGTCCTTATCACTTTAAGACACCTCACCATGTCTAGGGACGATGCAATCCCAATCTACTTACAGGATGATTAGTCCTTATCACTTTAAGACACCTCACCATGTCTAGGGACGATGCAATCCCAATCTACTTACAGGATGATTAGTCCTTATCACTTTAAGACACTTCACCATGTCTAGGGACGATGCAATCCCAATCTACTTACAGGAGGATTAGTCCTTATCACTTTAAGACACCTCACCATGTCTAGGGACGATGCAATCCCAATCTACTTACAGGATGATTAGTCCTTATCACTTTAAGACAAGTCTCATGTCTAGGGACGATGCAATCCCATCACGTACATTTTGAACCTAGTTCATGGACGATGCAGTCCTCACGTACATTTTGAACCCAGTTCATGGACGATGCAGTCCTCACGTACATTTTGAACCCAGTTCATGGACGATGCAGTCCTCACGTACATTTTGAACCCAGTTCATGGACGATGCAGTCCTCACGTACATTTTGAACCCAGTTCATGGACGATGCAGTCCTCACGTACATTTTGAACCCAGTTCATGGACAATGCAGTCCTCACGTACATTTTGAACCCAGTTCATGGACGATGCAGTCCTCACGTACATTTTGAACCCAGTTCATGGACGATGCAGTCCTCACGTACATTTTGACCCCAGTTCATGGACGATGCAGTCCTCACGTACATTTTGAACCCAGTTCATGGACAATGCAGTCCTCACGTACATTTTGAACCCAGTTCATGGACGATGCAGTCCTCACGTACATTTTGAACCCAGTTCATGGACGATGCAGTCCTCACGTACATTTTGAACCCAGTTCATGGACGATGCAGTCCTCACGTACATTTTGAACTAGTGGTTCCGGGATGATGCAATCCCCATCACTTTATTCTCGAAGACCATACGTCTACGGATCAATTCAGGGACCAAGGTCCGGGGATGATACAATCCCCACTTCTCGGAGACCTTACGTCTACGGCTCTCTTTAGGACTGAAAGTCCAGGGATGATCCAATCCCCTCAACTATCCACTAAGGACTTCATTCTCGGAGACCTCACGTCTACGGCTCTCTTTAGGACTGAAAGTCCAGGGATGATCCAATCCCCTCAACTGTCCACTAAGGACTTCATTCTCGGAGACCTCACGTCTACGGCTCTCTTTAGGATTGAAAGTCCAGGGATGATCCAATCCCCTCAACTGTCCACTAAGGACTTCATTCTCGGAGACCTCACGTCTACGGCTCTCTTTAGGACTGAAAGTCCAGGGATGATCCAATCCCCTCAACTGTCCACTAAGGACTTCATTCTCGGAGACCTCACGTCTACGGCTCTCTTTAGGACTGAAAGTCCAGGGATGATCCAATCCCCTCAACTGTCCACTAAGGACTTCATTCTCGGAGACCTCACGTCTACGGCTCTCTTTAGGACTGAAAGTCCAGGGATGATCCAATCCCCTCAACTGTCCACTAAGGACTTCATTCTCGGAGACCTCACGTCTACGGCTCTCTTTAGGACTGAAAGTCCAGGGATGAACCAATCCCCTCAACTGTCCACTAAGGACTTCATTTTCGGAGACCATACGTCTACGGATCTATTCAGGGACCGAAGTCCAGGGATGATACAATCCCTACCTGTCCACTAAGGACTTCATTTTCGGAGACCATACATCTACGGCTCACTTTAGAACATGTGTTCAAGGATCATACAATCCCCACATGTATTCTCATCAATATACTATCGATCCTGGGAACCCATACAGAACCTGATTCACACTTCTTCTTTAATTGCACCATTAAGAGAATGGTCTTGTCTAGCCACTTGGAGCAAACATCTCATCATGATTCTCTTCCTCTTTCTAAGAGAATCTTCTAGCCACAAGCCTTCTATATTTTGTTTGATTTGTAAATCTTCTTGTTGAACATCCATCACTTGTTCGGTGTTCATTATTCTTCATGATCTTTCCTACAAAACAAAATTAAGTACATGATTAGTAATCCTTCATAATCATGAAATCATGATAACTTATTATGCATACAGATATCATTTACATAGTTATGCAACTATCTTGACCAATACTTTGGCACAACACTTTCCCATATCCTGTATGCATACAGTGGCTATCTAGATGCCTTCCATCTCTACCAGAACATACTATCGAGAGTGTGCACAGCTCTCAGCATGTCAGCAAAGAGGTTTCATTCTAGACAAGCAACAATGGAATGTTTGTCCAACTTACCAATCATATGCATATTAGTAGTATAATGTTCAATGCTCTATGAATGTTTGCACTCAGCATGATATGTTCTAGGAATACAAATATGCATACAAGAAATATCATTTACTATTTCAAATAACAACTCAAATACTTATCTTTTATGTTTGTGTGGTTTCCTCCCGCTTGATCTTCTATATGTCCTTTGAACTTCTATTCATTATGTACCACTGTGCATGCTCAAGTGTGCACTAGTGTCATCCTCATGATCTCATACACAAACATTCATTCATTAGTATATTCTCAAAACATTCTAATTCTAAATAATCTTGAATATGTATAGTCATGATCATTAGTATTCAAGATTTCAGGGAAGTCTTCTTTTACTCATTCATATCATCAATCAAGATAAAATATATAATATGCATAATCCCTTGATTACTAACTTTATGAATAAGCATAACCAATCATTCCAAGTATACTTATATAAGGGATCCTAACACAAGGTAAGATTCATGGGAAACATACCTGGATTAGTATACCTACTTGGTTATGTACAACATACCTAAACAATCTCTTCAATGATTTAGAGATCCTGAGCTAGAACCTGCATGTCTCATAGGTTAAGCATAATATAACAAAGTCATACATACCTCGTAAGTAGAAGAAAGATTATGGATGAGTCTTTGTCTTCATGTTTTCATGGTCATGGAGCCTGATTTGTCTTTTGAGATGTACCTGTGTCTTGTTAGCAGACAACATCAACCTCACACAACATCATAATGCATTAGTACAATCATAAGTGTCAACACCCTAACCAATGAATATCTTCTATGATGCATTCATAATTTTGTCAAGGTGATACAACAAATCTAAAATCAAGATTGTACTAACCGTAATAACATGAAGACAAACATACCATAAAATTAATCATGAACAAATCTCAAAACATACCTCGATGAGTCATACCTGTCGAGATCGCTTGTAATCTCCTTATGTAAAGCCTTAGCCTCATCTCCTTTTGAAACAGGAACTCCTTCACTTATGCAGGTGACCAATCCATCTTCTTCTAGGATTAGCCCTATCAACTTGATTTGCAAGAACTGGACCTGGAGCTGGATATGGGTTTGTCAGAGAAACCCAAAAATTCAAACTTTGAATTTCAAACTTCCGAAAGGATAGAAATATGCGCCTTGATGAGCTGATCAAACTGATATATTCAGAATTTGAAAACTGCAAAGTTTCACTCCTCAATTTTGCCTTTGAATCTCCCGGATTCACTGGACGTGACCCTGAACCGGGGTTTGGTGAATCCCACTCTTCTTCCCAATCAAAATGTTTGATCCAAAGCTCTAATCTTCTATTTTTCTGAGGAGCTTCCAGCCATGGTCATAGATTTCAAAAAATTCCCATTTTTACAGAAGCCCTAATTTTCCACTTTTCTGATCAAAGTCCCAAACTAGGGTCTAATCAAACCCGGCCTTCTGCCCAACCAAAAATTCTGATCTTGGTCTCTAAATTTCTATTTTGATGAGTAGCATCCAGCCGTGGTCTCTGATTACAAAAATTCCAACTTTCTCCAAAGCCCTAAATTCTGGAAGCCATGAATGAAGGTACCAAAAAATAATTCTGTTTTGACAGAAATATGTACCTGATTGTTTCTGGTGTAACTCCAAAATTTTTGATCCACAGGGTATGAAAAGGTTTCCTGAGATATCCTGATCTGTTATCTTTCCATCCTGACAGGTCTGACCTCAATTGGATTCTCTGAGAGAGAGTTATGCCAAATGTCGCAACGTGACCTGTTTTGGGATAAAACAGGAGAGCGAACTTGTACGGCGTGCCACGTGTCACTGTTTTAACTTCGGCCTCTGAAAAAGTTTTCTGAGATATCTCGGCCTGTTACCTTTCCATCCTGACAGGTCTGACCTCAATTGGACTCTCTGAGAGAGAGTTATGCCAAATGTTGCAACGTGACCTGTTTATGGGATAATACAGGAGAGCGCACTTGTACGGAGTGCCACGTGTCACTGGTTCAACTTCGGCCTCTGAAAACGTTTTCTGAGATAGTACAGACTGTGTACTACCTGTCACTTTTTACGAAATTTCATTTGGAGCTTCCTATCCCAATATATGACCTTTTTCCCAAGGTCACCTGATTTTGACTCAGATCTGGAAGAGGCAGAAACCCTATATTGTATAGATCATAAATCATAAATTACAATGAATTAGAGGTTTTCCTTTGGACACAAGGTACCTGGAGATTTAATCTTCGTCCTGTAACAATTTCAGATCCGAAAACTTCGCCAAAATGGATTTATAGCGAAAGTGCTACGATGACTGGTTTTTGCTATGTAAAACCCTAACCTTCAAATTGTCGTAACTAAGCAAGTGTCTTTAGTGCCATACCTTGTCTTCCTTCAGGTTAGCTCTGATACCATGTTAAAATTCAATATGCTAAGACAAAAAATAGCAGCATTACATTCCATTTCACAATAATAGCATATACAGGATCACTGAAGAAACAACAAGCACAGCATAAACACAAGAGACAGAGATTTATCCTGGGAAACCCTCATGGGGTAGAAAACCCAGCAAAGCTTCCTCAATATAGATGACCAGCAATATACAAAGATGAAACCCTGAGACATGATCTCCTCCTCCACAATAGCAGACCTCTCCTCCACAAGTGTGCTATCCTCAAGTGAGTGAATGTGTATAATGAGGAACACACCTCCTCTATTTATACACTACTCTGATATGTATTTTACACAAGTACATGTAGGCTCGTATTTAACCATTAGGTTAAATACCCCATTATAACTGACTGGGACGACCCCTCTAGGGTGGTCTAATAACCCTTTGACCCACATAACACATACAGGGCCGACCCCCACTAGGGAAGTCTAATAACCCAAGTTACCACATTCCGACGGAGGAATAAACATCTCCGGATATACAATAAGATCTTCACGGAGGAATGAATCATCTCCGGAATAATAAAGTACAAATATAATATTCTTTGAAGTTACAATATCTCAACAGATATGGTGGGAGAAGACACGGTGGTATGGGGTGGAGGAGGACCATGTGGACTATGAACCCCTACCGGCTATAGAATAGAGGGTATCAAACGGAAAGGGCTACGGACGGTGTTGAGGGATGGTGCATGGGAGGGCAGTCCTGCATGGAGGGAGGAGGATGGACAAATGGGAGGTTGTGGACTAATAGGGGAAGGTGGAAGGAAGGGGGGGGCATGGACGAATGGGGGAGGATGGATAGACATGGGGGCGTGGATAAATTGGGGGGGATGTATGGACGTAGGGGGGTGGGAGAGTGGGGGAGAATGGATGGAGGGGGGAGTATGGTCGGAGAGGGGGGGATGGACGAAAGGGAGGGGGTGGACATAGGGAGGGTTCTAGATGAAAGCGAGGGGGGGGGACTCATGGGAGAGGGTGGATACACAGGACTAAAATGCGGAGACACAGCTGCTAGTGGAACCTACGTATACATTTGTAATATCACAATTTAGTAAACATATAATAAATTAAACCATAGTAAATCATAACAAATCGAATTAAAAGAATGCTTATAACTACACATTGTACCTGTGTATATGGTGATGTGCCAGTCCCTGGCGGGGTGGCTGATCACCATAGTCATGAAACACCTGTGGACAACAAAATGCATGCATGTTATTAACATGTTAAACAAGTCATTATCTAGGAAATCAAGATATTCAAAAACATTGTACGAACTATCAACGTGTATGCCATAAATATAAATACTTGAGTAATATAAATGACATAAGTAATAACAAAATTGTGTCAGGTACTGAAAATATCTCCGTGTGGTGTGCCGCAATTTCATTTGCAGCTGCCATTGCTGCATCCAAGTTGGGAGATTCTACGTTCTCCCATCTCGGTGTATCAACTCTGAATAACTGTACATTGAAATAATAGTTTAAGTCAAACAAAAATACTTTCAAAATACTTTACAAGTTATAAAGTGATGATTGAAAACACATTAAAAAAATTGCTGACCTGATCCATATAACAACCCTCGATCGGGCCAGGGCAAGTGTGCCCGCAATGGGGACAAATATGTGGCATTGTCCTCGTCGAACTGGAATGCCCAGCATGGCTACCATCGGTCGTGGGTCTATCCTGGCCCTGTCGTGAAGGCCATGCACCTGGATCTCTATCAAGGTCACCCGACCTCTCCACTATAGTCGCTGCTACAAAGGAGGTGTGCTTGAGGAGACCACGTGCAACATTCCTCATTGCCACCTCGATCTGATCAAGCTTATGGGGCAACTAAGGTGGCTAGGGAGAGGGGTTGGGGTCGCGCCTAGGAGGTGGTGGCCCTCTCAGTGGGTTCCTCCTGGAAGCAGATCGATCTTGGGAAGAGCCACGCCCAACACCCTGGAACTCGGTTATGTCAAAATAGTTGACATGTAAACCGAGGCAAAACTCAGCCCACAGTTAGCGAAGGAAGTACTGTGGAACCTCCCTATTATTGCAGGGAGGTTTATCGTACACCATGAACCACCTCTGCATCCAATTGTCCCTCCACGGTTGGTAATGACACCAATCCATGCAGACACATGGCTTTGTAATGTTCGGTGGTTGGCCTGTTTTCGGCTTGGTGAACATACTATATAATTGGGCTTTTGAAATGTTCAAATCTTTTATTGCTTCCTTGGAGATGCCCGTGGAGTAGTACTCCCGCATCCTAGCTCTAAATTGAGTCATGTCTGTCAATTGTTGGTGTGCATGTATGAGGGAGTCGATTGGGTTCTCAATTGATGTGGCAAGAGACAATCGAGATGGTTCACCCAAGTTTCTAAGTTCATGAGTGTGCACTCGCATTTCATTTACATAGTGGTTAATGTCATCTTGTTCAAAATTAGGTTGTGGGTTTTGGTTTTGTTTGGCATTTGGATTGTGTTTACGGTTTTCTTCGGCATTGGGTCCAAGGTTTGGGTTTTCTTGTGTTCCACCAGACTCGGGGTTAACATCTTGTTCACTCATTATCTCAGTTTACAATCTGCAATAGAAAATTGGTTCAATGTTTTCAAATTTGAGAATTATTTACAATTAAATATAAAAAAAATCAAAAAATTGATACAAAGAATGAATAAAATGAAAACAAAACTTGATATTTACCTATCGCCCTGTTGATGAGTTAGTGGGTGTTGTGGGGTGGTTTTGACGTTGATTTGGGCAACTTTGGTGCTTCAAGTTATGCGTATGCGGAGGTGCAAGTCGCGCTCAACCGTCCAATTGAACAATGCAGAAATTGGGCACTGTTTTTTTTTTTTTAACAGAGGCGCATGCGCGCCACTGTTGTGCGCACGCGTCAGTGACGCGCATGCACCTCGGTTCGGTACCGAACCTAGCGGAGCGTGCGCGCTTCCTTAGGTGCGTACGTGCCATTTTTTTTCCGCTAGCGCACCCCCATTGCAACGAAAATGGGGACCATCTTCGTGCGCCCGCCCATAACCATTAGAAAGTACAAAATACGATCACCACAATGGAAACCAAGGAATTGTTCACACAGACTAAATAAAAACTGGCTAGAGAAGCTATCCTTCCAAGGGTGATTCCATGAAGATGGGTAACTCTTTTTGGCCAAATATGACGGTGAAAAACTGAAATTTTACCCATGTATTAAATTGAAGCCCTCGAAACTTATATTTACCAAATGAATTTTGATATGCAGTTGAAAAACGAAATGTAGAGAATTATGTTGGCTTTCCAATGATATTTTTTCCGAAATATACCAATGTCATTTATCGCGTTGAATATTCATTTAATGAAACGTATGTACTTAAAAATTTGAAGAGCAATTAACAAGTAGTTTGTATTCGTGCACGATAATTTAATGTTAAAGTAATAATTTTAAAAAATGAAATATGTGAACATGATCTAGACAGAATGCACTAGTGCTTACCTATTTTTCTTTTATTTTTTCTCGAAAAATTATATTTATTATTATTTTTTTAAACTAACCAATGAATATTTTAGTCGCATTTTGCACACATGTGTGTTCATGCACCAAATCTTTTGATTGTTTACATAATTTGCAAAACTAAAAATACCATTTTGAAGAGGACGCGCTTATCTAGTGCTTGTGTATTTTTTCAATTTTTTTGGATGTGTATTTTGAATGTCATGGATTTATCTTTGAGCTCAATCGAAGTTGTCGGCAGGGTTTTTAGGGCAAGTTTTAAAGAAATTAAAAAACAAAAGACATATGAAGATAAAAATTTGAAAATTTTATGTATGTGGATAGATGATTCATTGGCGAATCCAATGGTATCAAATCCACCCATTAATGAGCATTTAATGACATGGTTCAACCCTCAGGAAGGTAGGCAAAAGTTTCATTATGCAGTGAAAAGGGCTCTCGGCCTGTTTTTTAAGCCTCGATCTAGCATATTTGCTCGATCAAGGCATTTAAAATACCTCGATCGAGGGTTTTAACAAGACCTCGATCTAGACATGTTTAAGCCCTCGATCAAGGTATTTGCTCGATCGAGGGTATGTAAAATATGCTCAATCGAGGGTTCGTCTAGGTAAGAAAAATATAAAACGAGCCCAAGAAAGGAGTTGGACAATTAATGTTTCCAACCACCATTCTCTCGTAAAAATGACAACCAACCTCTATATAATTACTAAAAAAATGATTAATAACACTAATTTAACTCATTGCTAGTTTTTTTTCAATTAGAGCTATTTGAATTTGATGTTGTTCAATTCTAGAGCTTGGTGAATTTGATGTTGTTCAATTAGAGCTTGGTGATTTTGATATTGTTCAATTAGAGTTCATTAGACACGTAATATTTCTTTGTAGACATATTTTATACTAACATATTGTTGTTTTTTATAACAATTTGAATAAATCTTTGTTTGTTTTCATTGTAGTTTGATGGGGAGTAAGAGAAAAAGACAAAGAAAGCATGCTCGTCAAGATAATGACAATGAAGAGCGTGAGAAGGATAGAGAAAGGATGAGACAACATAGATCAAACTTGAGAGAAGAAGAAGATGCACATTTGGTGCAACAAATTCCAATTGAGGACAACCAAGGTAAATTATTGAATTATATGCTATCATAATTTAAATATCATGCTACATAATTTACAAAATTAGTAACAATTTTCCAATAAATTTAACTAAATTTCATAATTTAATTTGTAACTATTTTCAAATTACTTCAAAGTTGCTAACAATTTTCAAATTATGTTTCAAAGTTGCTTTAACAATTTTTAAATTATTTCAATTTTCAAATTACTTGGATTCTATTTTCAAGTTAAAATGTATGTACATATTAATTATTTTCAAATTTCTAAACTTTACTAACAATTTTCAAATTAAATGTACACTTGGACACTATTTTTTAAAGTTAAATTGTACATATTTAACTAATTGCACTTTTCTAAATTACTAACAATTTCAAGTTAAATGTAATTTCAATTCTTGTTTCTTAGAAAATTCAATTTGAAAACAAGTGAATGAATATTTTGAAATGAACATGTTATGATAGTTATGTATTAGTTAGAAAATTCAATTTGAAAACAAATGAATGAATATTTTCATAGTTATGGTGGTTGGCAATATTTTCATAGTTATGAATATTTGAAAACAAATGAATGTTCAAAGAGCTAAATTAGAATGTTTATTTTCAAAAAAATCCATTCAAAGGTTCCATGTATCACATACTTTTATTTACATAACATGACATATCACCATGATAAGATTAATAATTAGAATCATATGTTTTGTTGGGACAAATTGGAAATAATTATTTGCAATGTTTGCAACCTTGCATTGATATGTGAAGCATTATTTAAATTGAGTTTGATTTATGGAAATTGTGAGCGAGGGTTTCATAGATTGGTTTAATTATGAATTTTATTATCTTTTATTTTTTCCATTTTTTATTTGAGAGAAATGTGTTTTTGTTGAGACTATTTTCAAAAATATTTGAGGGTGAATTTCTATAAGGATTTTAATGGGTACAATGTTAATGTGGGTTGTAAATTTGTAATGGTTTCAATGGCAAGCCCAAGACTAGCAAAACATTCACCATTAACAAGTTCACTTTATCACTTATTGAATGTGTATATATATATATATATATAAAGAGTTTTAAAATTGCATAGAGTGATCTTTAAAAGAAGGAATTATAGCCCAATCAATTAATGCATTGTTAATGTAATGATGTCTCTCATTTAACACCTATTTATTTAAATTTCCTAGGTTTATAATCAAATCAATTTATACTTCAAAATATTTTCATAGTTAATGTATTTCCAATTCATGTACCAATTTTTTCTATGCATTAATGTAGGGATAAGTTAACTTTTTTTTCCTATAGTAAGTGTATAATTTATATTTCAATTTGTCAATTTCTACATCAAATTTCAAGTTATAGTATCAATTTTAAAATTCAATGCATAATGATCAAGTTATTAATAATTCACTTGAGTTAAATTATATATATACTTGATTTTCAAACTTTACTAGCAATTATCAAACTAAATGTACAATTTCAAGTTACATGTACATATTTAGTTATTTTAATATTAAGTTACAAACAATTTTCTTGTTTTAATGTATTTTCAATTTACTTGTACCAAATTTTTCTCAAGTCACTAGCAATTTTCAATTTGTTAATTTACATGTACAACAAATTTCAAGTTACTAGCAATTTTAAAGTTAAATGTACAAGTTACTACCAATTTCAAGTTACAAGCAATTTCAAATTTTACTAGCAATTTCAAACTTTACTTCTAGAACAATTCTCAAGTTTAATTAAGTTAGCAATTTCAAGTTACTTGAGCAATTTCAAATTTCAAGTTACTAGCAATTTCAATTTTTACTTAGAACAATTCTCAAGCTAAATTTATTAGTTGGAAAATTCAATTCACATGCAATTTTCAATTTTTCAATTTCCACATCAAATTTCAAGTTACTAGCAATTTTAAAGTTCAATGCACAACTATCAAGTAACCAATTTTCAATTTGTTAATTTGCATATTATGTAGGGAGAGATTATGGTCAGACATCACATCATGGTGATCAAGAATCACATGACCCTGTGCCCCCTCATGATCCTGATCAACCATCACACGACACCTTTCCCTCACATTGAAAGTATAATTGGGAGTTGTAGTGGGGTTGGAAGGGGTGGAAATTTGCTAGAGGATTGTGCAGTTGTTTCTGCACAAGAAGAGATTGGGAACTCGATCCCTGGTCGGAGAGTTAGAGAGCATGTCAATAACATAATTAAGTCATATTTTGAACAACATTCAACGATGGCACAAGCTCAAATCCTACATGAGTTGATAAAACACAAAAAATTGAAATGTGCCACAAAGTTGTTGGGTTTTCAAGATGTTAAAACAAAAAAGACATGCGAGAATGCAATAGAAAATGTAAGAACTGCATTATCTTCATTTGAAAAATAAAAATAAAATGATACCCGAGCTGCTCGTAGGGAAATTACAACAGTTTTTGTGGCACAAAGCACCTCAAGAAATCGAATGGTATCAACAATGGCATCATTGCTCAATGTTTCAAAAAGAACATTGCTCAAAAATACTAAATTCAGGGTCCGGATAGATGAAAATGATGAAGCTGCTTGTTGGGCTCTTATTTGTAGGGAACCCTATCGAGGCAGGATGGCAGCAGGCATTAGAGAGAAGGTGATAGAGTTTTGGGATAGCCATTCTCGTGCTATTCCAAATCGAAAGCATGTCCTGCGACAATGCTTATCCAGAGGCATTTATCAGGAGCACTGTAAGCATGTGATGGAGATGACGGGAGTTGCACTTTATGAGGAATTCCAAGAAACCAATCCTGGTGTTCAAATATCATTTTGTAAAAATCCTCACAGCATATCTAAGAGATGATGTATACCTCACAAGAGAATAATTATGATTAAGCAGGAAAATAGAAGAAGAGTGGTCAATGCAATATAATGAGCAACAGAATAATAATACATTAGAACTCGGATAGAAGCAAAAATACTTCACACACACTAATTAATTAATCACAATATAGACAAATAAATAGTACAATGCATGAGGATTCGAATGCCTAAGGTGGCAATTCAAATTAGCCTTCATGGAGTGATCAAAATATCACTGGAGTGTCATCGAAGCACAACTAGTAGTCTATCTCATCATCAGTGGAGTCATCAATGCACAAGTAACTATCAACCGTCAATCAAACTGAGTCTAACTGAGTGTGGTAGGTGTAACTGAGTGTAATTGGAACTAACTGAATGAAGGAGGCTTAGTGGAGGGCGCATGAGGAGCTAACTGAAGTCAGAATGGCAAGTCAAGTATCACTGGAGGTGCATCGGAGTGATACAGTGAGTTGAGAGTCAGTCTAGCCTTAAATCAAGGAGAGAACTGAAGATAACTGAATGGTAGATAAGGAAGGGCGCCTTTCTCATGCAGTAGGTGAAAGGAGGGCGCACTAAGATCTAGGAGGGCTGAAACTGAGTGGAAAGAAGCTCTGGGGGTTAGCTAACTAAGGTCTAGGTGCTGGGACTGATGACTGGGATGCATGCAAACCCTAAATAATGCATGCAAACCCTAAAAGTGCATGCATGATTGAAAATGAAAATAATGAAAATGCTGCTAGGACTAGGATGGAGTATAGGAATATCCTAACACCCCCCCCTTAATCCATCCTAGGCCCTGGTAAATAAGACCAAAGGTCACCCAATACAATGAATAATAACAGTCAATAAATCGAGGAAATGGGGAAAACCTCATGGAGAAAATTGCCCCCCTCAAAATAGACTGTAAGGCACACACAAAAATAAATGCTCCAAAATCAAGCAGGTGTGATGCTTGGTCATATGTCTGGAGGTATCTTCTTCTTGGGAAGAAGTGGGTCATGCTCAGAAAGCATGTGCTTGTACTTGCTCTTCAAATCGAATGTGATGAGAACAAATCCAAAAGTATGAGGATGATCCTAGAACCTGTGATTCGAATCAACTGAGGTAGGATCAAATCTATTAATGTGCAGATAGTCTTTTGTCTTCTCCTTCAAACCATCATCGGTGAGATTATGCCAAAAAGAACCATCAAATATCAGTAATTGCTTGGAATCCAAATCAGATCCAAGGCTTGAATCATGGTTGCTTAAGATCTCCTTTGAACCATTTGAGGTGAGATCTAAACCAGTAAGTGCATGAGAAATTTTCCCAAGCGAATGGCAATGGCCATTATCTTCAATAAACTTCTGAGAGCATGAAAGAATGATTTTACAGTAGTAAATGAGAGGTGATTTCTTGAAATCCAAATCAGATCCAAGGCTTGAATCATGGTTTCTTGAGATCTCCTTTGAACCATAAGAGGTGAGATCAAAACCAGTAAATACATGAGAAATTATCCCAAGCGAATGGCCATGGTTTCTTGAGATCTCCTTTGAACTAACAGGGGTGAGATCAAAACCATGATGTGCATGAGAAATTATCCCAAGCGAATGGAAATGGCCATATTCTTCAATAACCTTCTGAAAGCATGGAATAATGATCATATAGTAGTAAATAAGAGGTGATTGCTTGAGGAGAGCGAATGCATTACCTCCAATAGTTGATTTGACCTCCGAAACATTCAATAGATCATGATGCAAACCAACAGACTCTGGTGCAAGAGAGGATTTAGGACCTTCTACAATATCTAGAGTGTGAACTGGCACAGAAAGAGAAAACATTTGGAGCATGAGTGTAGAATCTGCAAGTTCTTCTTCTTTGTGAACAACTTCAATATGAGATGTGTTTGATACTTGTTCATGATTAATGAGATCATCAAGGAGGGCGAATGCATCACTTTGCTTGCTCTTGAAAGGGTTTGGACCAAAGCCTTCATTATGTTTGCCGAATCTTTCATCCAGATGGGCCCATAGCTCTTTTGGAGTTTCAACATCATCAATGATTTGGTATAATATGTAATCAGGCATAGCAAGCATCATTCTTCCAAGGGCTTTGTCACCTTTATTCAACCAATCAATCTTCTCTTTAGAGGATTCGAACTCTCTTTCAAAATAACAATCAAAGAGATCATGGTTCTTCAAATATGATATTATTGTTTGTTTCCATTCATCATAGTTGAAGGAAGAAAGAGGAGGGATTTCTTCTGAATTCATTGAAGCTGTAGAAGACCTGCAAAAACAATAGAGAATATCTGCAACTGCTACTGCTACATAAATGCAGAAAACTGTTGCAACTGCTACACTCGAAATCTTGATAATAACCTACAAAAAACTCTCAGGAATGGAGATAAACAATACTCTCAACATGCTCTGATACCATGTGAAAATCCTCACAGCAGATCTAAGAGATGATGTATACCTCACAAGAGAATAATTATGATTAAGCAGGAAAATAGAAGAAGAGTGGTCAATGCAGTATAATGAGCAACATAATAATAATACAATAGAACTCGGATAGAAGCAAAAATACTTCATACACACTAATTAATTAATCACAATATGGACAAATAAATAGTACAATGCATTAGGATTCGAATGCCTAAGGTGGCAATTCGAATTAACCTTCATGGAGTGATTAAAATATCACTGGAGTGTCATCGAAGCACAACTAGTAGTCTATCTCATCATCAGTGGAGTCATCAATGCACAAGTAACTATCAACCATCAGTCAAACTGAGTCTAACTGAGTGTAAATGGAACTAACTGAATGAAGGAGGCTCAGTGGAGGGCGCATGAGGAGTCAACTAAAGTCAGAATGGGCAGTCAAGTCTCACTGGAGGTCCATCGGAGTGATACAGTCAGTTGAGAGTCAGTCTAGCCTTAAATCAAGGAGAGAACTGAAGATAACTGAATGGTAGGTAAGGAAGGGCACCTTTCTTATGCAGTAGGTGAAAGGAGGATGCATTAAGATCTAGGAGGGCTGAAACTAAGTGGAAAGAAGCTTTGGGGGCTAGCTAACTGAGGGCTAGGTGTTGGGACTGATGACTGAGATGCATGAAACCCTAAATAATGCATCCAAACCCTAAAAGTGCATGCATGACTGAAAATGCAAATAATGAAAATGTTGCTAGGACTAGGATGGAGTATAGGAATATCCTAACACATTTAGCATGTTCAGCAAATTGAAACTGTGGTATATTGGGCCAAATACGATTCGCGACACTTGTTGCTGCCAGTACCACGTTGAATTTCAACTATACTATGACACATTTATGGATTTTTGCAAAAGGCACTAGAATGGTGTACTAGCTCCTCACACATTGCGAGATTTTATTTGTACGATACTATGCAACAGGAATCCTGAACACGTGTTTTTCAATAAGAGGTGTGTAGGTGGGAGAAAATGCCATGAATGCAGTGATTTGACATTGTTCCATAGGAACTTTCCTATCGATCCAACACACCATGGATTGTCAAATATCACTGTTAGGTGGAAGAGGTACAAGTACGTCACCATGAATCCAACATATTCTTCATCTGTGCCATCCAAGAGGATCGAATTGCTCAATGATGAGATTCTTGTTTTAGATTTCATGGAGAAGTTTCAAAGTCAGATTTATAAATACATAAAGCACTCCCATAGGTCCAGGTGGCAAGCTTCAGAATTCAAACATTCTCGTGAGGTATTTGAGTCGGGCACAATCTTATTAGTGGTAGACTTTGCAGAGAACTACACCTTTTCTCCTCAGAGAGAGATACAGAGTGAGTACTATCACTCTGACTAGGTGTCTATCTTCGTACATGTATTGTACAGACATGCTCAGGAAAACATTGATGGTAGGGATAGCACTCCTCAGTCACGTGAAGTGATCAAGGAGTACCATTTTTATGTTAGTGATGATCGTGAGCATGACACATTGTTCGTTCAACACTGCTTTGGGTTGATTTATGATTCATTCAGGCAGAGAGGCATATCATTTACTGAACAATGGATTTGGCCAAATGGGTGTGCAGGGCAATTCAAATCGGCACGCTCATTTTATTGGTTGAGTCACCTTCACAAACAGACAGGAATCCGACACACCTGGAGCTTTTTTGAGATAGGGCATGGAAAGGGTGAACATGATGGCGCAGGTGCATGTGTGAAACAAGCACTTCGGAGGTACCGGATGAGTCATGGTGCAACCCGACTCAAATGCTCCACTGAAGTAGTTGATTGGTGCACACGTCATTTGGGGCATCAAGATCGCGAACAAGAAAGGTCGGTGTGCAGGTAATAAACTCCAAACTCAATTAATAAGATAATAACATTCAATATCATCATTTCCAAAAGAACACATACTCGATAGGAATTTACATATGACAAATTGAATTCCATGCAGGTTCTTTTGGGATGTTGCCCTTGGAGATGTTAATAGATCCATTCCGTGGTATTGTGAGACCATCCCTGGTACGAGGGAATTACATTATGTTCGAAGTAAAGACATGGGTGACATATTTTCCATTGAAACGAAGAAGTATGCATGTTTTTGCGATGTTTGCATTGATGCAAATGGATGCAGGCTTGATCACTGTGAAAATGATGTATATGTGAAACCATGGAAATATGTCTCTCTTAATCAAAAGGGCCCACATCCAATTCCAACATGGCAAGAGATGCACACTGAAGAGCCAATGGTCTCATTAGATCATGATCGAGTTTCTGATATGGTTAGGGAAGGTACAAGAGTCTTCATTAAGTTAATTAGTTCATTATATATTACACATATACAAATGTTGTAGAAATGCACGTAGGACATTTGAATAATATTTGTAATGTATCTTGCAGGTGATGTATTCGTTGTCATTGCACCCCCCCACAAGAAAATGTGGCATACTATTTGATGCGGTGCACGCAAATAAAAAGTAGGTTGGTGCGACCCTACCAAGATGGGGACTTCACATACCAAATTGGAGACATGGTTCTAATGGGACACTTTTTTGAAAAAGTGAAAAAACAGGGTGCTCATATTATTTACAGAGATTTTATGACTGAATATATATCATCTCAATACAGTTATTTGGTGGTGGCAGGTCGGATACATCTAACAGAAATCAAGGTGAAGAGAGGTGAGCCAAAGAGATGGAAGATGACAGAAGCTGACCATGATAGTATTATGGAGACTTGCATTCCTATAACCCATTGGCTAGATGAATGAGTTACATGTATGTCACTTGCATCATTGACATAGTTTTCATGTTGTCTTGTGTAATATTTTTTTGGAGATTTTTGTGGAGGTTGTTTTATAAATGTATACTTGTAGATGCTTTAATGCCAAAAATGCAAATACTAGATGGGAGGCTTTTGTGAAATTTGGATCATGGTGCTCCGATGTGAATACACTTGAATTATGGTCAATTCTCCGTGAACTTCATCCATAATAGTTTTATAGATATTTGTTTAGATGCTTTAAAAACAATATTAAAGATCTAATAGATAGTTGAATTGTAATGTAATTGAATTGTAATGTGTAAACAATATAATGTAATTGTAAAATAAATTGTAATGTACATTCTAATTTTAAATTTTGATTTCAAATACAATTGTAATGTAATTGGGAATTTAAAATACATCTATACAATGTGGAATTGTAAAATTTAAATTTTGATCTGTACAATGTATTCTAATTTTAAATTTTGATTTCAAATGCAAAATTTTCTACATTATAATCCATTCATTGTATTTCCTCATCAATTACATTGTATTTCATTATCAATTATATAAAAATATTATCAAGTATCAATGTATCGAAAAAATGTTTCATTCAACAATAATCAATTATTTTTGTTATCAATAACATATCAAAGTTAGGACCACATTTTTTTGCCTCTCCTCATTCCATTTAATAAAAATATTGGCACTTGGTGCTACATGGATTCATATAACATAGGAGATAGAGGGTACACTTCAACTAAAGGGCACTTACACATAATCTTTGAATATATTTTCATGCAAACAATTTCTAACCATCAAACCTTCTCAATTTTTGGATTGCATACATCAAAAACCATTTTTATCATGCAGTTTTGCACACATAGGCATGGAATCTCTTTGAGAGAAATTAATTAGTATTATATGGCCTTGCTTGCGTAAAAAAACCTAAATTATCAAACCAAAACACAACTTGTACATGCCTTTGTTTTTTATAGACATGGATTACGTAATAATGAAAGTTGAAATGTAAACGTAACAATAACATGGAAATGTAATAACTTGTACATGTGCCTTCATATATGCAACTTACCTAGTTGGATCAAATGGTTCCATTATCTCCATTTGTCATCAAAACAGAAACCATATGACATAGTTGTACAAGCATAGTTTCTACCATAGTTGTATAAACATCTACTATCAACATATTTTCATTTCTTATATTAACTAGGTGGTTATGCTCATTGACAAGAAAACAAACCATACTTTTATGACTTTAGATTAGAGCACACCACTTAAAAGAAAAGAACACAAAGATTACCTACATACTATATAACTTGTAATTAGAGAATTTTGTCTCAAGGGATATTTCACACTCTCAATGGACACAAACATTCTTGTATACAACAACACATTGAATTTGCAATTGAAATTACACATTAAATTTTCCATGTAATTGAATTGGAATGTGGAAATTGTGAGTGAATTGTAATGTGTAGACAACATAATGCAAAATGTTAATTTCAATTTTCAATTTCAAATATATTCTAATTTTAAATTTTGATTTCAAATACAATTGAGAATTTAAACATCATCTATACAATGTAAAATTGTAAAATTTAAATTTTAGATTGTACAATGTATTCTAATTTAAAAATTTTATTTCAAGTGCAATTGTAATGTAATTGAAATTGAACTTGTAAATTGGAACAACACATTGAATTTTCAATTGAAATTACACATTAACTTTGAAATTTTAATTTTAAATTGTAATTGAATTGTAATGTGTAGACAATATAATGTAATTGTAATTTCAATTTTTAATTTCAAATGTATTCTAATTTTACATTTTGATTTCATTTATGCAATTGTAATGTAGTTGAAAACGAGCTTTTAAATTGTAATTGAATTGGAATTGAAATTACACATTAAAATTGAAATTTTACATTGTAATTGAATTGGAATTGTAATTTCAATTTTAAAATGTAATGTATGTATTCAATTGTAATTTTTGGAAGAAGTTCTGTAATGTAGTCGAAATTTGCATTTTAGATTGAAATAAATTGTAACTACACACCGATATTGAACTTTTATATTGCAATCACTACACATTAAATTTGTATTTGAAACGACAAAACATAAATTTGTAACTGTAATAACTATATCCATATGTAATATAAAAAACTTGATTGATTTCAAATCAAATACAAAATACACATGAAGACATCAATATGATAAAATATACAAAATATGCAACAAAATATCCAAAAGTCGATATCCAAAGTACATATATGATAAAAGTCCATGTATAAATGATAGATAGATGAAAATATATCCAAAACATGAAAATATATAAAATATGAAAATATCTAAAACATGGAAATATATAGATCATCAACTCATTGGCCACTACCCCCACGAGGGCCTAGATGCTGGCTATGAGACGGCAAACCATGAAGTAATGCCTCGATATTCGTCGAGTCAAGGGTGATATCCGGCATCTGGGTAGGAATCTGGGTAGATGGCCCTCCATCAGGACCATGTACTCGAGCTGTATCCCAATCATATGTGAAATCCAATGTAGCATCGACATCCGCTCGTAGCGATGTCTGTGTAATATGCCATTAGATGTAATAAGTTAGATTTATTAAAAATTAAAATTAAAACATAATTTAAGTTATAATTCAAAAATTGAAACATAAAGTACACAAATAAATTACTAAATGTGATTAAATAACATGATTTCGAACATAAATTAAAACTCACCTCTATGTCTGAACTCGACTGGTTAGGACCTTCGCGGTCCTCATGTCTATCATCAGGAGCAATGCCCTTTCCTTTGCCCTGTACAATTTGAAATTCATTTGAAGTTAAGATCTAAAACATAAAATCTCGAAAATTAAGAAATAAAACATAAATGATTTAAACTGGGAAATAATAAACTCAAATTAAATTAGAACATAAATTATAATTTACCTCGACTACTGCCACCTGCGGGTTGGGACGAGCGGATGGACCAACCGATGGCTCAATAGCAAAGAGCTAATCCATGAATGTGCTTCCCTACATGGAGCAATAGAATACAACTCCCTTAAGTATTATTAACCATTCAATTTACGGCATATAATATGATGTAACATGAAGAACATATATACATAATTGTACAAAAGTATACCTGTCCTGTAGCGACGGATCTACGATACAACTGAAAGTATGCATCTTGGGCTGACTCAGCATACCTCAGTAGGGCCTCACCATTGAAAATCTTGAGCATGTCACTAGGGACATACTCTATCTCTGGCTCTGCAGGTGGAGGGGGTGGTCTAGATGCCTCTCCATGCGCAACAACAACAACATTTCCCATGGCAGTGAACAACAAGTCTGTAAGGTCAGCTCTAGCCTCTGTAGCAAGCTCGGATGATTGTGCCACATCCCCCGACCTGATAACCATCCTATCTGGAAACGGTACCAACCTCGGAGGGGGTGGCACGAAGGTAGGGTCTCTCCGAGCTCCAGGACATTGGTAAGAGCGTCCCCTACCAGCCCCATAGAACTCGGGCCCTGTGCTGGTGTAATCTGGGTGCATGTCCAAAACAAACTCTGCATAAACATGTTTTGCAAAGTACAACAGGACCTGGTCATGGTGGGGGAACATGCCCTACGCTCCGACAAATATATCATATAGATGTGGTGCAGCGGCCTCCAACTTAAACTCCCTGAGTCTAAGCGGTTGATCGGAAGGGCGTTCATGTGGTATGTCGAACAAAGTACCCTTGACGTCATGCCCTCTTATGGTGACTTTGACATCCTCCCATTTGTGGATCCCAATGACATCCCGTCTCCTCTTTTGGCATGAATGACATCAAATGTCACTGAGAGGTCCCACCCTCTTGTAGAGGGCCAACATCTCATCAAACGCTGATAACATCATGGATAAAGATTGTCGTGTGGGAGAATCCTCCCTCAATGTGCACACACATGAGTTCACCCACTCTCGCTGGGAAGTGATATCAGCGAGAGTGATCCATGCGACCTCATCGTCATACGATCCCCCTGATGGGGCACTTGCGATCCAAACCAAAACACAAATGTTACTAAAAATATATATTATAATTTGCAATTGAAATTCAATGGATTATATACTAAAAATTTATTGAAAATGTATCTAACAAAAAATATGCACCTAATGCACCTGATGCACTGGATTCTTGCTGCCCATCCCCCACCTGGGGATCAACATGTATGTCCTTAAGATGAACTGACACACTATCTCTCCTGTTGCCGCCACCAATGGCAGCCGACCTCGGTGTGGCTGCACTCCTCGGTGAACGGGAGCATTGCCGATGGTCGCCCTCTTGGGCGACGTCAGATCCTCTCATGCATTGCGGAGCATGAAGCAATGCAGATCTCTCTTCAGGACTCTCTGCATCACATTTCAATTTCTAATTCTAATTCTCTTTCAAATTTCACATTTAAAATTCAAATTCTATTCCAAATTTCACATTTCAAATTGAAATTCAATTTTCAAATTCTATATATTCCAAATTTCGCATTTCAAATTTAAATTCAAATTTCAAATTCAATTCAAATTTCAAATTCTATTTCAAATTTCACATTTCAAATTCAAATTCAAATTTCAAGTTCAATTCAAATTTCAAGTTCTATTTCAAATTTCACATTTCAAATTCAAATTCAATTCAAATTCAAATTCAAATTTCAATTTCAAATTTCAAATTTAAATTTCAAATTCAATTCCAAATTCAAATTCAATTCCAATTCAAATTCAAGGCCACCACTGGACTAGAGTTTGCTCCTATTGATCCTCAACCATCGAGTGAGAGGAAGGTTCCTACAACCACTGTTTTAGATGATGACAATGTTTCTTAGTTTAGAATTATTTCTCAGGGATCATAGGCATATATAGGTCACAACATATCATCTTTTTTGCTTTTACTGTGCTAGTTTGTTACTTAAGATTGTAAATGACAATCTAATGTTTTATATATGGTCGGGTTTCCCTAGTGGTTGACCACCAATGCTCTGAAACAATTTCATATCTTTTTTATGATTAATATAATTTCGTTATAACTTTAAAAAATATAATGATAATATTTTTAATTTATTATATTTGTAAATGTAATGAATTTATTTATAAAAATGTAGTGCTCAAGTTTATTATTAATGTGCTAATATAGTTATACTTTTGTTAATTCAATTTCTAGTATTCTTTATACATTTATTTAATGTTATAAAACATAATACTTTCCTTCCTGATAATTTGTGGTACCATGTGATAATTTTTCAATGCATGACAAACTTGGACTATGATGTTTTCATTCATATATATATATATATATATATATTTTCAAAGTATTGCATTCTAGATTAAGATGTTTTCAAACGAATATATATATTTTCTTAAGGCATGACATTACTTAAATATATTAGGTTTTCAAATATATATTATATGTATACTCATTTGCAAGAGGTGGTTTGAGGGGTGAGTTTCACTAGGGATCATTAAGGATAATATGGTATGGGATGTGTGTTTGTTGACCCTTTTAACATGTTTCAATAAATATTGGCCTTGTTAATTGTCTTAACATGTCATTGCTAACAATTGATCCTACACATTTGTTAACATGGCATGAACAAGTCATCATTGATCCTACTTACTAGTTAAAATGGTGGGTGGTTGGTGTGATAGGCTAAAGAGAGGTTATATTTGATAGTTGATCCCACATGTTGGTTATAGTAATGCGTATTGGGATGATAGGTTGTAGAGATCTTGTGATTGATCATTGATGCTATGTTCTAGTTATGGTAGTGGTTGGTTGGTTTATCCTACATGTTAGTTACAATAGTTGGGGGTTGGGGTGAGAGGTTAGATAGGTCATAGTTGCTAGTTGATCCTCATGTTGGTTATGGTAGTCATTGGTGAGAGGTTCACTAATTCTAAATGGTAATGGGTGGTAGGTAGTTTGGCTGGCGTGGTGTAGTTGATAATTGATCCTACACATTGGTTATAGATGTAGTAGATGATTGGGTGACATGTTATTCCTGGGTGGGGTGGGGTGGAGTGGGAGAGGGTTTATAATTGGAAACCCTTTTGACTTAGATGATGAATATTGGCCTAGATCTTACCTCCTTGACAAGTCATAATTTATCAATGATCCTACATGTTGGTCATAAATGAATAATTGTTTGTCCTACATGGTGGTTACAATATTAGGTTGTTGGATGATGCTACATGATCTGGTTATGGTGGCAAGTTGTTAGGTTATGGTTATGATTAATAATATATGATTATATATTATTAATATTCATTTTTTAATTTTTTTATATTATATTATTAATATTAAATATTATTTTTTAAAAATAAATTAAGTAAAAATTAATAAATAATATATGATTATATATATTATTAATATTCATTTTTTAATTTTTTATATTATATTATTAATATTCATTTTTTAAATGTTTTATATTATATTATTAATATTAAATATTATTTTTTAAAAATAAATTAAGTAAAATTAATAAATAATATATGATTATATATATATATTATTAATATTGATTTTTTAATTTTTTATATTATATTATTAATATTAATTTTTTGTGATGTTATATTGGTAGGTTTAGAGTTATAAGTTAAGTAATGTAATATATGATTATTATTTTTCAATCCTCTTGGCATTCTTAGAGGATTGAAAAAAAATGGGCAGCATTTCTGCTTGTCAAAACACATTTTAAAATAAAACCGGTAGCATTTATGCGGTGAAATATTGTCGGTTGATATAAACAAAAATATACCAAATAATTTAAACAAATAAATGCAAAAACAAATTTAAAACCCTAAACCTATTTCAAATTTTAAATGGTTTTGGTTTTTGTTTTAGTTTCAAATGTTTTTTTTTCAATTAGTTTGGTTTCAATGGCGGTTTTCAATTTCAATGCTGGTTTGGTTTTAATGGTTACATCCTAACAAATTCTTAAAAACCAAATAAAAGCTAGGTTTTCTCAAAAACAAAATTTTATATAACACAAACAAAATTTAATTTTTTTTAAAAAACATAAAATTGGTTGAATTCCACCCACCTGGTGGAATAGAAGACATGGTGGAGATGTTGTGGTGAGGTCGCGTTGGCGTGGTGAGGTGGTGTGGGCGTGAGATTGGTCAAGGCCTCTGGTTCCGTCGCTGTAGCCGTCACTGTCGACACTGCACAAACAGGGCCGGTCGGGCCCTGTTTTGTTTTTTTCACTGTCTCAATCCCTCGATCGAGGGTCTAACCAAGCCCTTGATCGAGCAATAGCTCGATCGAGGGTTTGTTTAGACCCTCGATCGAGGGTTTTAAAAACCTCGATCGAGGTCTTTTAAAACCCTCGATTGAGCATTTGAAACCTCGATCGAGGGTTCAAAAAACAAATTTTTTCGATTCAATCTGCCAAAAATGGTGAACCACATTCATGGATTCACCCCCAAACTGACTGAATCTCTCTACACAAGACAATGGCACCCCAAAATCCCAAACCTTATAGATAACACAGAGTCCGAGCGAAATAGAAAGTTACCTGAGAGCAAACCTCCACAAAGATACCACTGAAGATTACAGAAGGCCAATCTCCCAGTGCAAAGGAGAGTTCTTCTAAATTCACTTGACAATTCATCACCATTCCAGATTTTCCCCACTCACCACTCTGTTTACCTCCACCGTTGTTCAAAAGACAAGAAATGAATGATCTATATAAGAAACATTGAGAAGCTTCCCATTGAAGCTTCCAGACAGTACTTATATGTGTCCTGATTAAAATCCCAAGTATGCGAATTGAGAAATTGCAGAGATGTACATTCACCCAAATGCTATGAGCACTCCACATGTCCTGAAGAGTTATTGAACCCTGCTGTAGAGTGCTTGGAAAAACGAACTTACCATAAAACAAAAATCTAAGGGAGCCAACAATAAGTGAGATGACCTTGTTGTTTTCTAATGCCCCCTCTAGGAATACTCGAAGCTTTGTCTGTAAGATCATCTGCTACCACATTGAACTCATGTCAAACACAAAAGAGTTGAGTGATAGGGATTTGATGGAGTAATCCAATAATATGTTTGTGGATACACTTGCCTATTCGATCCATGATTTCATGTCGTCGCCAGGATTGAGAGATGATAAGGGATTCTCCTATCACCACCAACGACCTAATTCTATAAGCAATTGCTTCCTTTAATATCAGGTATAAAGCATAGCGTTCCTCTTGATTATTAATATTGATCCCTACACCACAAGCAAATGATATGACTATATTTCCACCAGGGTAAAAAATTACCCCTTAGGATGATAAATATAATTTTATTAATTACATAAAGTTATAATTATATAACTTTAATATATGATGAATTTTATTATCAAAATTGTATAACCACTTTTAGATCTCTCAAATGTCATCAACACATTTTTTAAAAACCAAATACAATATTATAAAGTGAAATCATATATATTTGTTAATGACTTGGACCATGAGCACCAATTGTAATACTTGTAGCTTAGACATTAAATGCACTTACACTCATATGTTTTATTGCAACAATGCTAATATGATATACAAGAACATGCTTTTAAAACACAAAAACATAAACAATGATTACTATTGTGATAATTTAATTTGGTAAGTGTGTGTATGTATGGGGGGCACTTTGTAGGGTTCCCTTATTCCCTAGGGGGAGATGATGTCAACTAGAAACCACAAGGGACTCAATTGGATTACAACCTATAACCTCCCCATGGGTAACATGCTTTTGGTGATGTTGAGGGGGTCGTAAGGCCTTTCCTATGTCATTATTATCATCAAATGAATGTATTAGTTAAAGATATAATGCATGAGAAGTTGGAACGGGTGTAACTGCTCCAACTTCTCTCTTCATCTATAAATAATACTATCAAGAATGAATAAAAGCAGTTGAATGCATTCAACTAACTCTCTCGTCTTGATTAATTATGTGTATAACGCTTCTATCTGCTTGAATACAACAGTGGCGCCATTGCCGATCTCCATTCGGTCTGGGTGACAGTAGTAGCGGATGGGGACCGGTTTGAACCTGAGATGAAGCGTGAGGTAGAAGAAACCTGCAAGAAAATACAAGGTGCAATGTGGATCGACTAAAGTAACCACTCCATGCTTGGGTAATTTGAAGACAGAGCAATGAAAAGAAGACTGTCGATCACCCAATCCACCATTTCTTTTTGAATCTACCATTTGGATATGTTGACCATGGATGTCGTAACGAAATATGGATGCCAACCAAGATGCTTACCCGTAGACCACACTACTTGTCTCCCAAGCTGCTTGTAATTTCTCGTCCTTCGACCATAAAAGGTGAGACAATATGTCAATCTGTTGATTAGAGCTCATGACTTAGATTAATTGTTGTTTAAAGAATATGTCGACCGAAGCACACAGAATTTGTCAACTTTCTTTTGATTCATTGGCCACCGACGCCAGTTATGTTGGTTGATGTGCTGCTATTGACAATCAATGCATATATTCTCATCCTTAGCAGTTGTCCATGTAAATCTAATGTTATACTTTACAGCGATTGACCTCGGGGAACAATAATTATGGTTTTGAAGAAGCTCGTCGACCAAGTTGGATAATCAAACATTAAGATTGAATGCGCTAGCACATCCCAAGATCATTGCTAGCAGTTCAACTGTCACTGAATTTTGTTGAGTGTTGTTGACTTCAAAGAAAAATGCTATTTTTTTGCCTATGGAGATGCTTAAGTTGATTGACTTCTTTCGTTCGATGAATGCTTCCAAAATTTAAGAAAAGATGTTGTTTCCATACCTACACTGCATATGATTACTAGATTGCATGTCACACAATGCTCATGGGATTCGTACTTTCAAAAGATACTCCTGCAAATTCTGCCCACACACGAAAAAGAAGCCGGTGAGATCAAAATTCCAACCCATCGACCAATACCACCTGTCAACTAAGCATCGACTAGCAGAACGCTTACGAAGAGAACTTCATCAGCTAGAGGTTCCATTGACCAAATGAAGTTATTGATCTATCAACCAACGAATTCAGCCCGGTCGGGAGCAGTCGGTCTAGTTGGAAGTAATCAGTTCAGTCGACTCTAGCCGCTTTATTTTGATTGATATGTTCAGGTTGACACTCAGTTGGTCAGGACCAAGATCTTGTATACGAGTAGACAATAGAATGAAACTTGTCATAAGAATGGTCGATCTTGTAAACTTATTGGTGAATCCTATGGTCTTTTATCCGCTCACACTACAATTTTGGATCAATTGGTTGAGGCACTTGGTCAAAGAGTATTAGTATGGTCCAGTCTCTGTGGTCGATATCATTAACATGATCGGTTGTAAATAGTCAATGCTATATAAAATATGGTCAGATTTAAATACTTTAGTCAATGGATGTACATTTGGTCGAGTCTTTTTAATTTCTATAAGTAACTTTGGTTTAAAGTCTTGAGGGGGTTAAACGTGAGTCTGAGTCTCTTTTGAGGCAGGTGATCCCCTCCAATCCATGTATTTAGTCGATTTCTTGCCGACTTACTAGTCAAGTCAAGGTAGTTGAGCGACAAGTCATCTGTCTTGACCATGGTCAGTTGAGTCGAGTCGAGTCAAGTCAAGTCAGTCATCCACGACCAATATCATATATAGCAGTCAGTATCGACCACAAGCAGCGAAACATTTACAAACTTGCAGGAAGCCTCACGACAGATGAAGTCGACAATGACCACATTCAAGCAGAAGCCACCTTACAGCACATAGAAGAAGAGCTTAACGCTAGATGATGACATCAGAACATTCGAATTGATTGAACCCCCCAGTGTTGTATTGTAAAGATGTTCCTGGATTGTGACCTCGGAAATCCAAAAGGAAGAGAAATGGCATAGAAAGTCGAAGAGCCAAAAGGCCCTGCATGCCTAAGCCGATGGAGATGAGTGTCGGTCAAATGAGCCAGGGTGAGGCTTTAAACCAAAAGACCTCATTGTGGAAGAAGATAGTCGACCGTCATTGTGAGAGGGTGAGACTTCGATGGACTACTACCAGATTGAAGATGGAGGTTGAAGAGTAACCAATCACAGTAAAGCCTTGTACACGTGTGTCTTCCTATTAAGCTGGCGGTTATTGCGGCTAAGTTACCTATGCATATCGGTATGCATGGTTGATGCACAATGAGGACTACTTCCGTAGGAGCAGAAACCCAGAATGTTGCTACATCTTTCTTTGTTTTCTTCGGGACAAAGAAAGGATTTGTTGGTGGGGGAGATGTTGAGGGGGCCATAAGGCCTTTCCTATGTCATCATTATCATCAAATGAATGTATTAGTTAAAGACATAATGCATGAGAAGTTGGAGAGGGTGTAACTGCTCCAACTTCTCTCTTCATGTATGAATAATACCATTAAGAATGAATAAATGCAGTTGAATGCATTCAACTCACTCTCTCGTAGGGAAATTTTTAGGGGCGAAATTTCGCCAATTGGCTATTTTTTGGGCCTTTTTTCAAAAAATAAATTCGCTATTTGATCATTTTTAGTCTCTAATATCGCCTATATTTACATAAAATATGTTTTTTTATCATAATATTCGCCAAAATTTACAGGTTTCAGTAGTAAATTTTATATTTCATATTTAATATTCGCATACCAATCTATATTTATGTTTTTTTCAATCCAAAATATTCGCCTATAATACTATACTTAAGCATACTTTTATAATCCTTAAAAAATACCCTGAGTCTCCCGTCTTGATTAATTCTGTGTATAATGCTTATGTTTGCTTGAATACAACAAGTGGATAGTTGAACCAATTTAGCTAACCCTTGGGGCTCACACACACACATGTTTCCAAGTAAAACCTTGTCAGGACCACCCCCCACTCTTTTCTGGAATATTTGAATAGAGGATGGCTCAACTCCCAACTGCAACAACCACTAGTAACTTCAAATGACTCAAATGAAATTAACCTCTGACCTATGGCCTCCGCATTGGCAACATGTCTAGGGAAAAGTTTCAACCAATTGAGCTAGCCTCTTGATGTGTGTGTTTGTGTTTTCGAGTAAAACGTCACGAGATCCCCGCTCTTTCTTGGAATATTGGATATAGGGGTTTCAACCACCAACCATAATAGAGGCAAGTAACCTTGAGGAACTTGATTGGATTTAAACCTATGACCTATGGCCTCCTCATCGACAACATGCCTTGGATGAATGGTTGCATTGATTGAGCTAACCCTTGAGGCCATATATATATACATGTCATTTCTACTTCAAAATTTGAACATATTATGAGTAGCACAAACTGAACTATTAGAGAAAACCAACCTAATCAAGGTGGTACTCCCTTACCAAGCAAAGAATTGGAGCTTGGAAGAGGAAAGGATCTTATAGAGGAGAATATGAATTTCACTCTATATCCACTATTCACTATGTACTTCTTGCATTGTTCTCTAACACAATTCTTCGATTTCTCAACATCTCCAACACCTTTTGATTTGAAATATTTTGGCTTCTAAACATGTTTGAGGGACACTAAATGCTTCAAAAGGGTTTATTTTACAATGGCAAGGGTACACACTATAATGCCATTCCAAATGAAAAAATATCTCTAAAAGATGCAAAAGAACGCTCTATCTTATCTTGGGGATGGGAATTTCTCATATGGGTAATGTCGTTTACTAGAATTTAATAATAAAATTCCACTACAATATATTCTAAAACATTATTCAAACATTACCGACAACTCGTCAACTTTCAATTACACTTCTTAGCCTTAAATGTCCACAATTGTTTTTTGATATTCACCATCTAACTTTAATCATTGTCAACTCTTATATTCTTGAGTTTTGCTTTCGTTGAGTGAAGGTCCTACCTAACAAACTCTATGAGTATGAAAATCCCTTTTTTTGTATGTCTTTCCATAATAGTTTCAAAATAAGGTTCTTGATATAAATAATTGTATGGGATTGAGTACAAGATACACACAACTACGACAAAAACCACAATAAATATCCATTGTTATTTTTTTACATCGCCATATCATATATTTTGAGGATAAAAATCTCAAGGAATTGTTGAATATTCTTAAGCAAGTGTTTCGTTTCTTTCCCGTTTCTAGCACAAAGATTCCAATTAATGCACATCAAATTACTTCTATCCATTATAGGATGGCACTTTCAAGTTCAATAATTGTTCTTATTGTTCTCACATTTTATTAAGTGAGCATATCTTATTAATTTTATTGCATAAAAGCTTGAAATGTGAATATTCAATAATGTTAGTTTTTAAGTGATCAATCAAACCAAAGTGACTACATTTTATTAAGCGATCAAATCTTATTATCATAGAAAAGTTGGAATTATGAAGATTCAATAATGTTAATTTTTAAGTGATCAAACTAAAGTGACCAAAGTAATCAATTGGTTTTCTTTTCATATCACCCATTATATACCTTTTGACAAGAGATGTCAAATATTTTTGAAAACCCTTAGTGTCGTTTGGTTCTCTTGCTGATATAAGAATTATAATTAATATAGTCAAATTCTTTTATCTCTATTATAGGTATAACACATTCAAGTTCAAGAATGATTTTGATTATTTTCATCTTTAGTAAGAAACCAAATCTTATTAATATTATTATACAAAGTTTGATCATTTAATATCTAACAATGCCAATTTTTAAGCAGCCCAAGTTCAGCTTTTCCATTCTATTCCAAGTCAAATTTGTCCACCATAGTGTGCATCTAATACCAATGATCGTGCTATTTTTCATTTTTGATAAAATGTTGCACATCTAGACTCAAACACTTTCTTGGGTGACCTTTTCATGAGCTTGAATCCTTCATTCATGGACTTAAAGTTGGTATTTGACTCCTAAATTCATATACAATTTGGATAATCCTTTCTCAATATTAATATTATTAAAGAGTTTTTTTTTTCTACAGAAGTGTTTCTTTGAGACTCAAGAGACGCATTACTATTGGCCCAAAGTGGCCAAGGTCCTTAGGAAACCCATTTGCATGGGTGAAATTACCCCTTAGGAGCAAGCAATTGAACATGTTAACACTTCATTTTGAATAAGCTATTATGATAAGGTGATATTCTTCTATAAATGGATAAAAGCCTAGAATTCACACATAGCCCCAACTAATTATTAGAGTATGGTAAATGGCCTTGAAATATACCACCATCTTCACTATTGGACCCACCCTATAAGAATGTTAATATGGAAATCCATTTTTTTGTCTTTCTATATTAGTTTTTTTAAGGTTTTTTATGTAAATAATTGCATTGAATTGAGTGCAAGACACACGCAAGTAAGGCAAGATCCACATTAAATCTCCATTGTTATTTTGTTTACATCACCATACCATATATTTTGAGGATGAAAATGTCAAGGAATTGTTCAAGATTCTTAAGCAAGTGTTTCTTCTTTCCCATTGCTAGCACAAAGATTCCAATTAATGCACATTGAATTAGTTCTAGCCATTATAGGATGGCACTTTCAAGTTCAAGAATTATTCTTATTATTATCAAGTGATCAAATCTTATTATTTTTTTCATAGAAAAGTTTGAAGTATGAAGATTCAATAATGTTATTTTTTAAGTGATCAAACCAAATTGACTAAATATTTGAGTAATCAATTGGTTTTGTTTTCATGTCACCTATTATACCTTTGACAAGAGATGTCAAAGATTATTAAAAACCTAGTAAGTGCACATTTGGTTCTCTTGCTGATATAAGAATTATAATTAATATAGTCAAATTATTTTATCTCTGCTACAGGTGTAACACATTCAAGTTCAAGAATGATTCTTATTATTTTCATTGTTAGTAAGTAATCAAATCTTATTAATCTTATTATAAAAAGTTTGATCATTTAAGATCTAACAATGTCAATTTTTAAGTAACTTAAGTTGAGCATTGCCATTCTATTCCATGTCAAAGTTGCCCACTACAGTGTGCATCTAATACCAAATGATTGTGCTATTTTTCATTTTGGATACAACAATACACACCTAAACTTAGACAATTTCTTGGTGACCTTTTCAGTAGCTTGACTCCTTCATTCATGGACTTAAAGTCGATATTTAACTCCTAGAGTCACATACAATTCTGATAATCCCTTCTAAATATTAATATTATTAAGAGTGCTTAATTTTTTCTATGAAAGTGTTTCTTTCAGATTCAAGAGAAGCATTACAACTAGCCCAAAGAGACCAAGGTCCATAAGAAACCCATTTGCATAGGAGAAATGACCCATGGAGAGAAAGCAATTGAACATGCAAGCACTTTGGTTCGATTAAGCTGTTATGATAAGGTTCTACTCTTCTATAAATAATAAACACCCAAAATTCACACAACACCAACTAATTATTAGTGTATATAAAATAATTAGATTTTGATAAATGGCCTAGCAATATACCATCATCTTCACTATTCAACCCTCCTATGGGAGTGTTAATATGAAAATCCATTTTTTATGTCTTTCCACATTAGTTTTCTAAGGTTCTTTATATAAATAGTTGTATAGATTAAGTGCAAGATACACACAACTAAGACAATCCACAATTAATCTCCATTGTTTTTTTTTACATCACCCATACCATTTATTTTGAGGATGAAAATCTCAAGGAATTATTGAAGATTCTTAAGCAAGTGTTTCTTTCCCAGTGCTAGCACAAATATTACAATTAATGCATATTGAATTAGTTCTAGTCATTATAGGATATCACTTTCAAGTTCAAGAATTATTATTATTATTCTCACTTTTTATTAAGTGATCAAATCGTATTAATTTTATCATAGAAAAGTTTGAATTACGAAAATTCAACAATGTTAATTTTTAAGTGATCAAACCAAAGTGACCAAATATTGGAGTGATCAACTGGTTTTCGCTTCGTATCACCCATTATATACCTTTTGACAAGAGATGTAAAAGATTTTTGAAAACACTTAAGTGCATGTTTGATTCTCTTGCCGATATAAGAATTATAAAAATTATAATTCATATAGTCATATTACTTTACCTATGTTATAGGTATAACACATTTAAGTTCGCTTTGTATCACCCATTATATACCTTTTGACAAGAGATGTAAAAGATTTTTGAAAACACTTAAGTGCATGTTTGATTCTATTGCCAATATAAGAATTATAAGAATTATAATTAATATAGTCATATTAGTTTACCTATGTTATAGGTATAACAGAATGATTCTTATTATTTTCATCTTTAGTAAGAAACCAAATCTTATTAATATTATTATACAAGGTTTGGTTATTTAAGATCTAACAATGTCACTTTTTAAGTAACCTAAGTTGAGCTTTGTCATTCTATTCGATGTCAAAGTTGCCCACTACAGTGTGCATTTGGTGCCAATGCTTGTGCTATTTTTTGTTTTCAATACAACACTATACACCTAGACTCACAATTTCTTGGGAAACCTTTTTATTAGTTTGACTCCATTCATGAACTTAAGTTGATATCTGGCTCCTAGAGTCACATACAATTTGGATAATTCCTTCTCAATATTAATATTATTAAGAGTGTTTTTTTTTATCTATGAAAGTGTTTCTTTGAGACTCGAGAAACATTACAATTGGACGAAAGGGGGCAAGGTCCATAAGAAACCCATTTGCATCAGTGAAATGACCCATGAGGAGCAAGCAATTGAACATGCAAGCACTTTGGTTCAATTAAGTTGTTATGATAAGGTGCTACTCTTCTATAAATAAATAAAAACCCAGAATTCACACACAGCCCCAACTAATTATCAGTGTATACAAAAGACAGATTTTGGCAAATGGCCTAGCAATATACCACCATCTTGACTATTGAATCCCCCCTCCCACCACCATCAATGATATTATTAAAGGATTACAAATCAACAAGATGGGAATCTTTAATGTCTTCAAAAAGGCACCTTGTGTGTGTTATTAATATATAATGTAAATCTTGGGTCAATATTCTTTCATTCTTGTATTGAATGTTGACGAATGAACAAGATGCGAATCTTTGATGTCTTAAAAAAGGAACCTTGTGTGTGTGTGTGTGTGTGTGCACGCGCGCCTTAATGTAAATCTTGGTTCAATATATTCTTTCATTCTTGCGTGGAAAGTTAACTTTTCACTTACTAGGTACCTACATTCTCTCCATGGCTTGAGGTACTGAACATCCAGTTTATCATAGCAAGGTCCTTATGACTCAAGGCACAATCCAAATCAACTACTCTACAAGCTTCGAGTTAACAATAAAGATTCAATACTTCATTTCTTTGCACCGAACCAAAGAAAGGGCAAAGCCTAACCATAAGGGGTGGGGTCATTTTGTGAAGAGAGGAATCCAAAATAAATGTAGAAAAAACTGAAATAAAAAGCAAAAAATAATAGTAAGATTCGGCAGCAATGTTCTCAAGGGATATTACTCCCAATTGATCTTTATCAAGGAAATATGGCATCGTCTTGTATCCAAATTTATAGAAATGTCTCATCTATATTAAACCATTACCTTTCACCAATCTTTTTATCAAAATCTTAAGTTAGTATATCATCAACTAATTTGAAATTTTCAAGTTTATATTTTTCATTTGAAACACCCTATTCTCCATCCTCTCTATTGCCCATGCCAAAGTCTATTTAAATTGATTTTGAACAAGATCAAAGACCATGATCTTTGAAAATATGTGTATAGTTAAGTTTGAACTAGAAAATGATTAGATTATCCATAATGAATAGAATACATTACTACATGTAAGGTCAAAATCTAATCCCAATTTAGCTTCGATTCAATTGTTGGCATACGACATTCAACGATGAATACCATGATATACATATTTTGGCAATGTAGATCAACATTGAAATAAAATCATGTAAGATGACATCTCTAAGCTTAACACTACTTTACTCAAAATACTTATAATAGTGCAAGCTTTGAAAGGCATCAGAAAACCATTTGGGGAAGAGTCGTCCTTTAAGCTTTATAAGCAAAGCAAATATTCCATAACATATCATGCTCAAGAGTGCTAAGCCGAAGTACCTATAGAAATATGTTTTCCCTTCAAAAAGTTAGTAGCTATAAACACTAAAAGCTTTGTAATGTTAATAAGTAAAAGATGCAAAAGTTGTACTTACCATAACGGAGCCAATGGTGTTGCGAGCTCAAGAAATGGGTATGGCCACCTAAAACCAACAAGACCACTATTTTATTAGTAATGTCATACAAAAATTATGGAACTAAAAAAGTACAATTTCTTCAAATTCATTGTAAGCTCAAGAAATAGGTATGGCCACCTAAAAACTAGTAAGAACACTATTTTATTAGTAATGCCATACAAAATTGATGCAAAGAAGAAAGTACAAGTTCACCAAATTCCTTAGTTTAGGAACACATCAAAAGGCATAGGTTCATTCAAGCATGTCATCCTTCCACTCATTGAAGGGATAACTTAAAAACCTCTAAGATGTTCAGAAAGGGAAATATAAAATGTCCTCAATCTCCAACACCCATAGAAACCTCCTTAAATATGAAGGATCCTCGGTATCCTCTCATATCATATGGCATTTATAAAATGCCGTTCTTGTGTTTTAACTTACATTGGTCAAACTAGACATTTTGTTTATGTTGGGTTAAACAAACATATAGCCAATAAACAACATAATAGAGTCAAAATTCAACCTTAGTTGAATGCTCTCTTGAAACTAAACCTCTAGGATGTTAGAAAAGAATAACATAAAAGTATCTTCCCCCTTCAACAATCATAGAGACCTCCTGAAGTTTGTGAAGAATCCTCAAGGTCTCTATTACCTCCCAAATTAGCATGTGTTATTAAAGTCCCAAAGAAGTAAGCTAATTGAGGGGAACCAAGAGGAAAACGCCAATGTCACCACACCATCCCCTTTTACACTTTTGGTTGGTTCTTCTCCAAATCAAGGGGACTTCCCTAAGATAGGATTACGAGGGAAAATACAATGATGAGCAAGGTGAGACGAAGAGATTTCCCTAGCAAAATGGCTGTAGCATAGCAAGTAAAGAAAAAGGTGATAGGAGGATAGAAAGAAACCAATCAAGAGACTAGTGTCAATCCACTAAGGGAAAATGGAGTCAAATAGGTACAATCTAAGAGGGAAAGATAGCATGATTGATCAAACCCTACTCAGTGAAGTGATGAGAATATACTAGGTTTTATAAGGGAACTTGACCTCAAGATACACATTCATTTCTATCTTTGAAGATGCACCATACACACAAAAGATCCAATATTGCACACTTTGAATTAAGAATGAATACGAAAATTCCTCCTATATGTGCACAGATACAAAGGAAAATAATATGGAGATTAACTTAAGACCTTTTGCTTCCAATGTGGTAGTAATACCCTTCTATGGCATCTAACTCAAAACATAGAAATTACTATGTAAAAGAACTAGCATAACCTTACACCTTTGAAAGCTCCAAGCAAGATTAATGCCACACATTCAATAAAAAAGCACCTCAATAGATGTCACAAAAGCTCCAAGAAAGATATATCAATTAGGCTCCAAGAAGAGGAAACTCTACAAATTCAACCATGCTTTACAAATGAAGATGTTGGAATTATTGCCATTGATGTCAAAGGATTAATGTTGTAATTGATGTCATACTAAGGCATTACATTGAACATGTTGTTATTAATGTTATGCTAAGGTATTTGCAAGCAAAGGGGAGCTTCTCTAGATTGATTTATATATAGGTTAACAAGTATATTAAAAATGGGGTGCACTTGAAAAAGTAAAATGTGAAATGGTGGTTTCAAACCCATGGATTTGGAAGCCCGTGATATTTGGAAAGGGTTGGAAGCCCATGGTATTTGCCCATTGTACTTGGAAAAGTGAAATAAAAAAAGGGAAAGCACATGATATTTGGAAAGGGTTGGAAGCCCAAGGTATATGGAAAAGTGAAATAAAAAAAGAGAATTAATTATTTAATTAATGGGTGCCGTGTATTTTCTAATAAGCATGTCCCTTCGTGAAGGGTAATGAAAAAGTATAAAAAGGAAAAGTAGTGAGAGAAAATGTGTGCAAATATGTAGTAGCATTTGAAGAAGTGGATGAATTTGCAAAATCAATTTTAACTCATCTTGGAATTTTTGCTATAATGTTTTTTATGGCATGTTTCATATGGTGAAAATTTTAGGAGATTGAGGCAAGATATCAAAGTACATGTGGTAAAAATTTCAGACTTTGGTTCGCTATACTTTTCGCGATATGCGCTATGGAAGTTAGGGCTTCTAAATGGTCCTGAAATCAGTTTCGAAGAGGTCAACTTGGCATTTTCTCTATAAGTTCTTCTCTAGGAACTTTTAGACTGTGAAACTTGCATGGATTTTAGAAGACATACAAAAGTACCTCAAGTAGAAGTTTCAGACTTTGGTTCGCTATACTTTCCGAGATATGTATTGTGGAAGCTAAGGATTTTGAATGGTCCTCAAATCAGTTTCAAATAGGTTAGCTTGGAATTTTCTCTATAACTTCTTCTCTAGGAATTTTCAGACTGTGAAACTTGCAGGAATCTTAGAAAACATACAAAAGTACCTCGGGTAAAAGTTTCAGACTTTGGTTCATTATACTTTATGAGATATGCATTGTGGAAGTTAGGAATTCTGAATAGTCTTGAAATTAGTTTTAAACAAGTCAGCTTGGCATTTTCTCTATAGCTTCTTCTTTGGGACTTTTCAGACTGTGAAACTCTTAGGATATTAGAAGACATACATAAGTACCTTAGGTACAGATTTCATAATCAGATTTGCAAAATTGGATACTTGGCATGTTGTACAAGCTTTTTCTTGGGAAGAAGCCAAAACTGCAAGATTGGGAAAGTTACCATTTGGAAATTCAAATTTTTGTTAGACTTGATGAAGGAAAAAGTAGCAAGTAGACTGAGAGATAGTAATATGAATGTTAACAACTTTTGAGGAAGTTATATGTACTGAAAAACAAATTGGAACTTGAAGGTTGTTGCCTCTCAAACAAAGAGATAGGTGTCTCTTGCTAAGTTGGTGCTTAGTGGTGGGGATTGGTGTCTCCAGTAGATTGGTGTCTACACAGATTTGTAAGAGTAGGTTGGTTCCTACTAGGGTTTGTACCAATGGGTATTGGTGTCTCCAATAGATTGGTTTCTATGAAGATCTATACGAGTAGGTTGGTTCCTACCAAGGTTTGTACCAATGGGGATTGGTGTCTCCAATAGGTTGGTGCCTACAAATATTTGTAACTATAGGTTGGTGCCTACCAAGGTTTTCACCAGTGGAGATTGGTGTCTCCAGTAGGTTGGTGCCTACAAATCTTTGTAACAATAGGTTGGTGCCTATAAAGAATTATAAAGAGAAGTTTTGTGGTTTTCTCTCGAAAGAGTTTCCACGTAAATCTTATGTTCCATGTTCTGCATATGTGATTGTTTTCTTATGGTTGATGAATGTTTGAAAAAGTAAAAAATTGTCTTATACTGATTCACCCCCTCCCTCTCAGTATAAGTGTGTGTTCAACAAAAGATTCTTCTACTTATATTGCCTCATGAAGCAAGAGGAGTTCCTATTCGAGTGTCATGTGCATGCATGGAGAGAGTGCCATACCTCTAAGAAAGCTTAGCCAAGTGTTATTCTCATGCATAGAGAAGTGTGCTACCTCTAAGAGGAGTTAGGACACATGGGAGGGAAAATCCCCCTTGAATGGATTATGTCCCCAACAGGTGTGCCCCCCATAGAAAGAGGAAATCCCCAACCAAAATCCAAAAATCAGGGATTTTAAGCCCCCTAAAATCAAGGATTTTCAAACATAAATCCCATAAATCAAGGAATAATGTCTTCAGAATCCAAATAACTTGTGATAATGTCTCCAAGGGATGCGCCTAGCATAGTTTGAAGAGTTAAATTGATCTAAATGGAGTGCACCAGCCATTTTTAAGGAGGGGGCCGTTCCACAGAGTATATACTCCCATCAAACAATATTTTAGAATAATATAACATGAAAATCACCCCAAGGAACCCTAATCAATGTGCAACTAATTATGTCATGTCGAGATTCAGAATCTGAATGAAGTTGTCATAGTCATCAACTAGATTACTCTCAAATAATATGAGGGGTAATAACTAGCTCTAACTATGAGACATGTACTCATCTTTGAAGAAGAGTGCACTAGAACCTCAAAATCTCATTGTTTCATAGGCATACTTGAGAGGAAGGAGAAATGAGAAACTATGTGGTGGGATGGCTAAATTTACATCCCAAACACACATGCTTATTGCATACTTAGAGATCACAAATGGATTTCTAATGACAAAGCATAAGCCAACAATGCCCACAAAATCAATCCTCGCATATGAGTATTATTCATCATAATCGCTCATTCTAGGACATAAACAAGAGAAAGATAAGTAAAATCATATTTCCAATGTAGACACCTTAGCATCTCATCAATGCCAAAGCCTTTTCCTTTATGCTTGGCCGTGGACCAAAATAAGGATGCTTCCATCTAGGAAAATTTTAGGGGCTAAATTTAGCCCATGGGCTATTTTTCGACGTTTTTTTTCAAAAAAGGATTCGCCAAATTCCTCTTCTTCTTCTTCTTTTATGAAATGATTCACCCAAATTCCATAAAACAATTTTTTTTTACTTTAAAATTTGTCAAAATTGTCAAAAAACTATATAAAGTCCTTAGAAATTTCAATATTTTTATGAAAAATCGCCAAACATTTTATGGTTACAGTTTTAGAAATTTGTAAGATTCGTCAAGGTTTCTACACTTTGAGAAAAATATGGATCCTTAAAATTTTGCCTGCCTCCATGAAATGAACTTATGCTACAACGATACAACCACCATATAGACGAAATGAATATGAGATTAATAGTGTGGCGAAAATTATCAAAATATCCAAACTCTTGTCAATCATGGCAAGTCTTCTCACAAGCCCTCTCTATCCAAGCTTGGATAAGGCTTGTATAATTTTCTCCATCATAGGGTAGTCCATCAAAACCTGCAATTTTATTTGTAGTACCCTCAAGAAAATACTTTTTAGGGTTCTCCAGTTCTTCATCGTTTTCTACAAAGCATGAGGGTGAAGTAGGAAGTGAAAAATCACATATGAAAATGAGCTTGCAAGCATAAACACATGGCTAGAAATGGATGGAAATTTTTATACTTAAACATCTCGTTGCTTTATACATTTTCCAGCACATAAATCACCATTTATAGCAATGAGAGTAAATTGTTGTCCCAAATCTACACAAAAAACCTCCTCATGTTGCCAACCTCCATCATCCTCAACATCATGGCTCACCATCAAAGAACACCACATCATGAACTCTCCAAGACATCCTACAAAGACAATCACGTCTCCATACAAGATCAAGTTGATCTTGGAAGGCAAAGCTCGTGGTATATTCATTGAACTATGCAAGGTCGTAATCAACCTGTCATCATGAGAATCCCTCTCATGCACCTCAAATCCTCTAGCAATTGAACTAGGCCAACTCCCTCATCTCAAGAGAATCTTGAAGTAAGACTATCACCAAGGAAAACTTCCTTTGTTTGAGAGAATCCAGAATCCCAAGCACTGTACTCTATAGTACAACTCCCATCATCTACAAATTTGGAATCAACCTTGGAAACATCCTCCATCAAGGCATCACACCTCTCCAGAGAATAATTGGAAGGCTCATGGATGAAGTCAATCTCATCATCACACCTCTCCTCCTGTGTATAACTCGAAGTCATATGGAAGGAAGAAAACAATGCTACATGACTAGCACAACTTGCTCCTACCTGATGCTAATCCATTGGATCAACAATATCCACATTCTCCTTAATCATGGGAGGAGAACCCTACGCATTGAAAGGTCTCACAACCAAAGTGCAAGGATCGGAACCTAGCTTGACATGTGCCTCCTGAGAAAATAGAAGGTCCTACCAACCTCTTGTCGAAATGTGTGAGTGCCGCTAGAGTCAATAAGTAACCTAAAGGGCCACCTTCTCTCACCCCTCTAGCCAAAAGAGTTGGACTTGCTAGACTACAATTACTAATGGTGCACTATTGTCCCTCAAAGGCAACTATCCAATGTATATCTCTATCATACATGAAACTGGAAGGAGGTTTTTCCTCATACCCAAAACAAATAAAATATCAATCAAATCAAGAACATCAAACTAAGGTATCTAGATTCTAGAATGAAATGGATCCAACACCTCTCATAGGGTATGTGGCATCATCACCAAGCTACACAGTCATGCCTCCCTGTTTCTCCTAAATCCTGCTCAATAGTGACTTGCCATATATCACGTGTCTTGGAGCTCTACTATCCACACACCAGCCAACACTAGAAAATTATTAGTAGATAAACAAAGGACAGGCAAATTACAAAACTCCACATCTTTGGCGACTCCAAGACTGTTATTGATTGGGAAAACGGAATGAACCTTATCAGAGCTCCTCATTTGCACAATATCTTACGAGAAATACATTCACTCAAATCTTTTTTCGATGAGTTACACTTCTCTCACATTTACAAAGAGTTGAATACTGAAGCTGACATACTCTCAAAACAAGCTCTGGCAATTCAGCCAGGTATCAAAGAAGGTGAAGAATCCTTCAATGGGCAGACCATTGCCTTTCACATTCCTCTCTAAGTTAGCTCTAGATAAAGGACATAAGGTAATACTAGTCATTACAGCCATATTCAAGAGGGTTTCTGATTACAGACACGCTTAGGAGTTTTGTTCGAACTAATGGCAACGACATCAACAAACGGGGGGAACATTTTGATAACTGCTGCAAGCGGCGGAACACAGGTTGAGCAACTGCAGGTTCAATCTGAGAGGAGAATACCCTGAAGGTTAATGAGGGATCGAACATCCTAATGTAATAATTCTGAAAACACTGTGAATTTGGAGAGCTTTTAAGGCTGAAAATGAAATTCCTTTTTGAATTCCAAAACAAAATGGAATATTATGATTCAGATACTGTAAGTCCTTCAAGGGCAGTTCATGCTCTCTCTTTATTTAGAGACAAAGATATTTTCCTTTTGGAAGATATATATATGTATATACATATATATATACACATACATATATATATATACATACACATATATATGTATGTGTATGTATATATATATATGTGTGTGTGTGTGTGTGTGTGTATACATATGTACATATATGTATGTACATACATACACACATATATATATGTATGTACATACATATATGTATACATATACATACACATCATATATATATGTATACATATACATACATATATATATGTGTACATATATATTATGTATGCACATACATATATATAATGTACATACATAATATATATGTGTGTGCGTGTGTGTGTGTATATCTATGTAGCACGGGAACTGCTCCCGCCTTTTAGGAAACTCGTTCCCGACATTCCAAGGAACTTGGGAACTTGTAGGAAACTTTCTCAATCCAGCGGGAACCGTTCCGGATGGTTGGGAACTTATTGGGAACTTTTACCCTCTAAAATTGGGAACTTGGGGACTTTTTCTTGTGCATTTCCTTCACTGGGAGCTTCCATGCATTCATGATCGCCATGTAGGTTGTTAACGACATTTCTATTTCCTCGCGACCATACTTTTACATGGTTGACTTAGAATTTTTCTCTAGAAAACTAAGTTGCAGTAAAAGTCTATTTTGTGCTACCTTGTCGAGTTGGTGCGTTGATCTTTGTCTACCGCTCGTGCTAGAGTATTCACTTGTCCCTACGCTAAATTGCAATTACCGCTAATCAATAATAAATGTAAATATATTTTGATATTTTATATATTAAATAAAAAAAAGTAAATTTATGTATTTTACTATTTACTTTATGAATAAAAAAATAAACTTTTAAATAATTGGAAATAGTTTTAATTCTTACTTTAAAACTAAATTCATATGTTACATTTAAAATTTTAAATAAAAATTATCTTGATTTTTATTTTATAATAATTTAAATTTGATTATTTATACACCTTTGCAAATACGCTAGCATAGAATGTCTTGTAAACATATAATATTCTAATACATTTTAATCATAGTTGACACAAAATTGAAAACTTACTCTATACATATAGCCTCAAATATAGGGACTATAACTTCGAAAAGTTTCCACTTTAGAAAGAGTCTACCTTATATAATCAATGACGTGGATGGTAATCTTGATTTTATTGCCATTTCCATCGGCTAAGAGGTTCTAGTTACAATTGTAATATAAAGAACGAGTCAATAAGCTAATTAGTCATCTGGTTTGTGCTAAGTCATTTGCTTCTAATGTTTTTTAACTATTTTATTTTTACATTTTTTAATATATATCATTGTCGTTCCCAACCTGTCGTTTCCTGCAAATTTTGGGGAAACTTCTAAACGTATCCAACACTCGTACCCACATTCCCACGTTCCGGAAACTTGTGCAACATATATATATATATATATATATATATATATATATATATATATATATATGTTGCAAGAAAAAAATAACGACACACATAATTGACATTTTAGAAGGAAAACCATGTCTATATCATTGATTACATATACAACAGTGTATCTTTTAAAAAATGGAAAAAACCTAATTTTTTAGCTTATTTGGGGGACCTGCATCCCCCTTGACCGCCCGTACAGGCCCACAAAAGGAAGAATTGACGCCGAAATGCCACCCATATGGGCCGAAACACCAGCGGTTGTATCATATGGCATTTCGCAATTGCAAAACGCCATACGATAAGGCCGCTGACGTTTCGACGGCACTTCGTACCAGTTTCGTGAAGTTTCTGGTACTGGTACGCCTATTACCTAGGCATTTCCTGCAACATAGAATGCAATCATTGTTTAGTAATTACTTTTTACATTGGTTTTAGGATTCGTTGTGTATGGATATGTCTATATGTTTGCATTTGCAATAGTTCTTATGTATGCCTTTGGAAGTATGCTTATAGTTGCTTCTATTATGTAATGGTATTACTGGAAAGGTTGCCAACATGCCACTACCAAGATGTCTTTGCTCATTAGTGCATGGACGAAATGTTTTAAAACTATTGCCAAGATGCCTCAAACACATTACCACTAGCCAAGGGACAAAATTCTTGGTCTAGTTGGATATTAACGAATGGATAGAATCATAAGTCAAGGGAATGAAGTCACTAAGAACGTAAAACCTTATGGCATGATTTCCCCACGCACATATTTATTATTCAATTTTAATTTGAAATCATAGTTATAACTTATAAAATTATATAACATAAATACCTTAGGGGGGTGTGTGTGATAGTTAATTTTATTATTTGTTATTATAAAGTTAAGTTTTTAGTGTTATATAAATATTAGATATGTCAATTGGGTGTAGCCTGAGTGGTTGTGGAATGGAGTGTTATCCTCCCTACCTAGGTTCTATTTTTGTAAGTGACATGTGGAGCTCATAATGAGAATATTGTTGTAATGGCTTTGTGCCCTTGTTGACTTCATCTTGTGCCCTAAAGAACCTAGGGTTTACCTCAAGTACCATCCTCGAAATGAGGGAAAGTACCTAGAGGTTTTCCTCAGGCTTTGTATATTGGAAAAAATAAATTAAAATTCTTATATATTAATTATTTTATATACATTATATTGTATCTTTATAATTTAACATCAATTTCATATAAGCTATATAATTCAAAAATTGTATTTTATATATATATATATAATGGAAAAAAATTCCAATGTTTTTTGCATGTTGTTTTTTAATCAAATTTTTTTGTTGTCAAATCAGACACAAACTAGCTGACATAGCTCTTAGATGAACCCATCCAACAACTCCCATGATAATTGTGCATATTTAGCATATGCAAATGTATCAATAGATTTGATAAACGTTGTTCCCTTGGAGAAATTAATCAAGAAATTTAGAATGGTCTTGCACTTCCTATCTATCCAACCGTCAAACATCATGGTGTATCCAATCATCTCCCATGATTCCCTAAGCTTATCCAATCTATGAGCGCAATCAGGCTTTTCCCCTTAAAGTAGAGGCCCTCTCAACTCATCATAGATAGGGACCTTATACCCCAGGCCAACAATATCACCAAGTTCAAACATTGGCTGGTAGAACAGGTTGTTCTTGGTAAAGCTAAAGGCAATGTCACTCCATAGAAAACATTTGGCCACGATCTTGTTGGCTTCCTACTTCAACCATCTTTTAACCAGCAAACTAATAAAAGTTTGTGCTCTAACATTGGACCTTAGAACAAAGAAAAGTGAGTTTTTCGAGAGCATTGTGGAAGGTGTCGCTGAGGATTGGATTTTACATCCCTAGGTTTCCCTACCCCTAAGAAGCATGTAATTTTGAAGCTTCTTGCAACTCCTTTAGCCATGATTTCGAGCTTCAATGATTCCCTCTCATCATTCTTTTATCAATATCAAGAATTGATTCAGTGGCAATATGGATGACTTCAGACGTAGATGTAGAGCTCCACTTCATGCCCTATAAATTTGGTAAAGTGGTATTTCAAGCAGTTGATCTACCATTCATTTCCTTCCCACACAACTTGTAATTCAGCTTCTACATATTACGAGGGTCAAGTTACTCGGCATATTTCCCATAGTGGGTCTTGTTATGCCATATTTTGTGGGCATACTTTTGAACTTATTTTTGTTGTTGTAAGTGATATATTCCATACTATTATGGCCCATTTCTGCTTTTTGTTGGGCCTTCCATATGATTCCAATGATGTGATGATCAAGTATATATGCCATTTTCTACTGCTCTACCATGTCAGATAATATATAATGATGATAAATTACTAGATGATGTACTTCATGATTATGTTGCTACATGATGTATTGGTTGTTTGATGAGTATAGCTAGCAGTACCAATCATAGGTTGACAAGAGTGATGGGGTTCTGATTTACTTACATACCATGAACCTAGATGACTATGGGCTTTGCAAGGATTATTTCCCCCTCTTTAGATTCCATCTATGGCCACTCCACTTCATCCACATCACTTCAGATTTCGGTCTGCATCCTAAGGATTTGAAATTGATAGACTAACACTTGCTCTCCCCCTCTGTAACTCTTTCACCATGTGTACCTCCATGTTCTCCATGTGTCTTGGGTTTGTTGTGTTGTAGTGAATCCTCAGTACATGACACTTTCGGGTAGATAAGATAAGATAATTTTATTAATGTCCAAGGAATGACCACAAAAGTAGGTCAATGGGACTAAAAGGATACAAGCAGTATCATTACAATGTGGGAGTGCAAGCGCATCTCCTAGAAAGTACCAGAACTAAATCTATGATCAAATCAAATCAAATAAAGCAAGAAAGATACTAGTAAGACAGCCTCCTAAACATGTATATATATTATAACCGTATCCAAGGCACAGTGATGTAGACGACTAAGCAAGTATGTCCAAGGCTGGACTAGATAGCTAAAAAATCCTCAAAATGCCATGAATAAAAAGCTAAAAAGCAAAGAGATAAAAAATGTAGCATGGGAGCTGAACTTAACTTAAAAAGTATGATGGACATGGATATAACAAGCATTTTTTTACCATTAATACAAGTAACCAACAAAACAGAAATACAGGCACGTATTAACTTTCTTCACAAAATTGCAAAATCAGGCGAATAGTGTATAAAGCTAGAACTAATTTACCATGTGAAACCACATGCATGGAGAATCCATTGGAAAATGATGTACACTGTAGTCCACAGCACAAAATATGCACCTCGGAACCAAGTGAAGTGCTGTTATCAAAACCAACTCCACCACATAAGATTTCTCAAAGGTACTGCTTTCTAGAAAAGGGAAACTTCTTAGCTAATCACTTGTAACCCATGCATTTCTCCAAAAGTAACTCAGTTCAATGGATACATTATACATACCATATTGTTGAGAGCAGAGTCAATAAGAAGGGACAAAGCGTTCACTGAATGCATACTTCCTATGAACTGCCAAGGAAAGATTACAGAGAATTGACATCAAGATGCTTATCAAAACTTTACTATTTATGTTGTGAACTGATAACAAATAAATACAAAGAACAATCAGATGGATCAAGAATTATATAGAGATACAGGACAAAGAACACTACGATGAAACCAAACCAATGAGCTTTTCAACTGCATACTAAAGTAATTGTTATACATAATACAGCTAAAGCTTATTTTCGAAGGAAAATAACTGTAGGACTACTGAGATACAGAAAGAGACCCTTTCTTAGGAACAAAGTTCCATCAAGCAATTATCTCTACGAGTGTAATAGTAAACGACAGCACTCCATGGGAAGAATTACTGTTGTCTTTAATGTTAATTAGCTAAAAGAAGTCACAGAGATCAAGTGTTTGCTTTTAAAAAATACAAAACTTTGAGAGGGCAGTCCCACAAATTATGTAGCTTCAAATAAAGGATACAAGCTCTCAAACAAACAATGCAAGTCACTAATATCTTATGCCAAATATAACTCTCGATAAAATATTAGCTTCAAAAGAATAAAAGCTCACAAACAAACAGTGCAAGTCACTAATATCTTATGCCAAATATACCTCTTGACAAAATATTTGAACAACCATTCTCTTCCAATTTATGTTTTGTGACTAACAACTTATTTGAAGAAATAATTGTTTAAAGGATAGCACATTTCCTTTTATTATTTCATTTTTTCTTAGAAGATCAACTCCAAAGACATGTTTTGCCCTTTGTGGGCCATCTTTCTTGTGCAAGTGGTATGTCTTGCCTACGCAAGTAGGATTTCATGCAAATGGGATCAGATGCAATTCTTCGGTGAATTTGGCAGAATAGAGTACTCCATCAAGTGGGACAAGCAGGGTTTCATGCAAATGGGGCTTGTTAACACCAGATTTGTCTTTGTCTTTACAAATATGAGTGTTAGTTTCTGTTACCACGTAAGTTGTACTTAGTTGGATTTCCAATGAGCTGCCTAAGTATTGAACAAGTCCCTTGTTCATCATCAAGTGTTCAGAAGTCCAGTAGGCCACTTTTGGCCCTTTTTCAAATTTTTGCATGTTCATACCCCTCGGGGAGATTGTAATAAGTTGGCGTAGCATGATGGCCTTATGTAAAAGACTTGGCTTTCCTAAGACTTAGTAATGCATTGATGTCTAATTTCCCATAAAAAAAAAAATTCCCATAAAACAGAGAATTTTTTAATGTAAAAAATAAAGAAGTCATAAAAGTGTGGTTAGGAGGTGGATTTTGCCATGTGGGTGCTCGTTATCTAACTCAAAGCATCCACTTAACCCCTAAACCCACTTTTGAGAGATAAATTGTGATTATTAATCACTTAAATTGATTTTCTCTCAAAAACTGCAAAAAAGACATAATAATTGAAAAAAAATCAGCCCCCGTGATTTATGGAAACATGTCGGAGACATGTTTTCAGTTACCAGCGGTGGTGGCAAGTCATTTAGGAGTTGAGGGTGAGTTAAGTTTCAATCAAAACCTTGGTGGTGAGCCCTCCTTGAGAGGTGGCACATATCTACTAAAGGAGGGTGCATTCTTGACAAGGGGGCGCATTTTATGAGAGGGCAGCCACCAAATTCTTGAGAGGTGGTGCATTTTAGAGAGGGCAGCCACCAAACTCTTGAGAGGTGGCGCCTGCCACTCTCTCTTCACTCTAGATCACTCCCCATTCGCCCTCAATCAATGGAAACTCTCTCTACACTTGGCAAATTCGCCCTACTTGGGTTTGGGGCTCATTTTCCTATTTAAGCATGGTTTGGGCTCTTCATTTGGGATGGTTAGAGAGTACGGAAGTCCTACCGAAGCTCTAAAGCTTTGTGTTGTAATATTTTTTTGTGTGGAATAAAGAAGACTTTGGAGGTCCATTTGTTGGTGTGTGGCCCTATGTGTGTGGATGTACTTGTTATCACACAACTTGTAGTTGCCCCTAGTGGTATCCCATCCGGGACGGTAGAGGAGACAGGCAACTAAAGAGGTGACCCAAGAGATGCCACAGTTCCCAATGCAAGGTGGGAGTCATGTCAACCGAGGCACTCTTCGCTTTAGGTCAAGGTGAAACAAGACCTAGGGGGAGACCCTATAACCAATCACAGTTGATTGGACCCAAACAAAGGTTCCTAAGGATAAGTAAATGAAGAGTTACGGAAACCAATGCAAGGTTGAGTGGACCTAGAAGCTAAAGTATGGTTGAAGGTGGTTTGAGAGATTGTTAGTGTTTCAACCAATGTATGATTTAGGCCACATAATTAGGTATAATGACAAGGTATGGTACCATATGCTACACAAGTGGGTCCTACTTTCTTGGGATGTGTGAAATGGCTTAAAGTGGTCCCACAAGGTGAAATTAGTGGATGCAATTGGCACTAGATGATATGTAATGAGTAGATCTATGGATCTAAGTTGAATTTAGGAGTACCCATGTACCGGATCTAAGGTTTGACACAATTCCCAAGGAATGCGACTTGCTTTGAGGAGGACTAGTGCCTTGTTGGATGGGCTAATGGAGTCAAAAGATATGTCAAAGTGTAGATCGGGACACCTAGAGAGCAAGTCAAGTGGGCTAGTTGAGATAGAATGGTTGGATCTAGCTAGATCTAGGATTTCATGAACTGACCCTAAGTGGACCACAATCCCTTGAAACAAGGAATGCTACCCCCAAGGCAGATCGCCACAAAATGATACTCTAGACCTAGGTTTCAAGGTATGGCCGTTCCAAATCCACAAAAATCTCAACCACCCACTTCCTCAAAGTGGGAAAACTCACTCACCCAAGGGAGTGCGACCTTGATCAAGGAGGGCTAAAAGGTGGATTAAGTGGACCAAATCAAGTCCAATGGCCACCAAACTATAGATCCAAGTAGCTTATGCACTGATCTATGTGGATCTAGAAAATCAAGTCAATCCAAGGGTTAGATCTTACTAGATCTGAGTTTTAAGGTGTCAAGTAATTCAAAAGGGGGTTTTAATCCCTTAAAATGTGGAATGATGCCCACAAGGTAGAAATCACCCAAGAGGGCTTTATTGCCTTGAAAAGTGATTGGGTTAAAATTGACACACTTTTCAAGGCAATAGTTTGGTGATTTCTACCTTGTGGGCATCATTCCACATTTTAAGCGATTAAAACCCCCTTTTGAATTACTTGGCACCTTAAAACTCAGATCTAGTAAGATTTAACCCTTGGATTGACTTGATTTTCTAGATCCACATAGATCGGTGCATAAGCTACTTGGATCTATAGTTTGGTGGCCATTGGACTTGATTTGGTCCACTTAATCCACCTTTTAGCCCTCCTTGATCAAGGTCGCACTCCCTTGGGTGAGTGAGTTTGCCCACTTTGAGGAAGTGGGTGGTTGAGATTTTTGTGGATTTGGAACGGCCATACCTTGAAACCTAGGTCTAGAGTATCATTTTGTGGCGATCTGCTTTGGGGGTAGCATTCCTTGTTTCAAGGGATTGTGGTCCACTTAGGGTCATTTCATGAAATCCTAGATCTAGTTAGATCCAACCATTCTATTTCAACTAGCCCACTTGACTTGATCTCTAGGTGTCCCGATCTACACTTTGACATATCTTTTGACTCCATTAGCCCATCCAACAAGGCACTAGTCCTCCTCAAAGCAAGTCACACTCCTTGGGAATTGTGTCAAACCTTAGATCCGGTACATGGGTACTCCTAAATTCAACTTAGATCCATAGATCTACTCATTACATATCATCTAGTGCCAATTGCATCCACTAATTTCACATTGTGGGACCACTTTAAGCCATTTCACACATCCCAAGAAAGTAGGACCCACTTGTGTAGCATATGGTACCATACCTTGTCATATACCTAATTATGTGGCCTAAATCATACATTGGTTGAAACACTAACAATCTCTCAAACCACCTTCAACCATACTTTAGCTTCTAGGTCCACTCAACCTTGCATTGGTTTCCATAACTCTTCATTTACTTATCCTTAGGAACCTTTGTTTGGGTCCAATCAACTGTGATTGGTTATAGGGTCTCCCCCTAGGTCTTGTTTCACCTTGACCTAAAGCGAAGAGTGCCTCGGTTGACATGACTCCCACCTTGCATTGGGAACTGTGGCATCTCTTGGGTCACCTCTTTAGTTGCCTGTCTCCTCTACCGTCCCGGATGGGATACCACTAGGGGCAACTACAAGTTGTGTGATAACAATCACTTTGTCAAATCTTGCCTTGGGGATAGCATTCCTTGTTTTAAGGGATTGTGGTCCACTTAGGTCAAACTTAGATCTCGACCTATTCATCCATCAAGACTTTAATTGCCCACTTGTCTCATGCAATAGGAGTCATTAACCACAAGTTAACTTTACTTTGACTCCATTATCCCAACTCCCAAGGCACTGGTCTCTCTTCAAGTCAATTTGACTTTCCTAGATTGTTGGATTAACTTGTGGTTTGACCCTTGTGTGGTAAACTAAACCCTTTGATGCCATCATACTTCATGATCAAGCTTGTCACTTGTACTAGTTAGCCCCAATTCAACCCTAAACTACCCTGCATTGGACACAGTTCCCAAGGCAGTGGATTTTCTCACATTGAACTAGTACTTTAATCCTGGATCCTATTTCACAAATCATAAGTCACTCTCACATCAACAATGAACTAAAGCTATACTCATTGAACCCCTCACTTGTCTTGTGACTTCATCCTAAGGTCTAGGATAAACCATACACCTTACTTCACTTAGAATCAACTTGATTTGGTGTCTTGGTTTTAATCTCTCCTGTCGGGAGTAGATCGGGTCTCCCCCTTTGTTGTCTGGGCTAGATAACATAAAGTGAAGGTTGCCTCGACTGGCGTGACAACCATATATTGGAGGTCGAGGTGATCGTGGTTGCACCTTTTGAGTTGCCCTTCCCTATTGCCATCCATGAGTGGATACATCCATAGGGGTAACTACAGCTTAGGTGACAACAGGACCTTATCGGCCGCACCGTATTTTGGTCGACTTCCGATATCTATTTTGACCTCATCGGTCGCACCGGATTTTGGTCACATCTGGTTACCTCATCAGCTGCACCGGATTTTGGTCAACCAGGCATCTCGAAAGGTTGGCCCTGACTCCCTCCATATCCCTCCAAGGCAACCAACCCCAGGCATCGAAAGTCCTTCTCCATATACCTCCCTCTATGGCTGGTGTACCTCAAGCCATGGACTTTCGGCATTAGACCTCATCAGCCGCACTGGATTTTGGTCTCCTCTGGTCACCTTATCGGCCGCACCGGATTTTGGTCGACTAGGCATCGTAACTGTAGATGGCATAGGGTTAACTGATGGGTTGTTCCCCAGCCCATAATGGTACATAATATACCTATTCGTATTTGTGGTTATGGACCCCCACGAAATCATTGAAAGATAGTAGTTCTCTGTAATTCAGTCTTGCTCACAGCCAAGAAGGTTATTAGTACTCCTCTAATAATAAACAATATGAGTTCTCTCTCGTTAAATCATAAGATGCAATAAACAATATGAGTTCTCTCTCGTTAAATCATAAGATGCAACTTTTCTTTGTATTCACATTCTAAAAAATATATATATATATATAAATATTAATTTATTGATTTTTTTTTTTTTAATATAACTTGTAATATATAATTTTATATATATATAGTCATTCATTAAACCAAATATATATATATATATATATTAAATGTGTATGATCAGCTTATCACTAAGAAAAATGAGCCGGCACAAAACAGTGCCATTAAGCCCAGATCATCAATATGTCATGATGTAGATGGTTATCCTCCAAATTACCCGCGGATGGAGTTTGCTGTACCTTTGATATCACGTCATTTTAACACACGAAAGGTCTACAGTTAATGTCTGGGCGACGCCAGTATATTTTAGTTTTCCCGGGAATTGCCAGACCATAAAAGAGTGCAGCTGCACAACAAGCATCTCTTGTTTCAGAATTGCACTCCAGAGATTTTGAGTCTCTTATCTATTGCATTTTTAGTCCTTTTGTAGTATTTCAACTCCATGCTCAATATAACATGTAATTATAACATATGAGACTTGGAAAATTTAGTTTATAGTCTCTCCCTCTCTCTCTATATATATAAAACAGTTGATGTCACTCTCTATAAGTAACAGTTATAAAACAATAGTTGTATACTTTGTATTTGGTAAGGACAAGATATATCTTGCAACACAGTAATAAATACCGTAGTCTTATAGATTAGGTTTTAGGCTAATTTCAGATTTAATTAGTGTATATTGTTTTCTTCTTATGAGTGATCGAATAAAAAAATTAAAACAATTGAGTCTATTGTTGTTAGGTGTATGTGGAGCAATCAGCCACAGAAATTACACTAATTAAATCTAATACTGCAGACACTTTAAAAGTTAAAGCAGGCTCCAGAGGCTTAGTTCAAATCAAATTCTGCATCCGCTGTAAATTTTCCTTATTCAATGATCTATCTTTCGATATTTTATTTATTTATTTATTTTATTATTTTTTTAAATGGTGTTTTTCATTATTCGAATTTTCTGGTTGTCGAAAGGAATTCAGCGTGGTCATGGGCTTTTCCAATGTTTCACTTCATTCTTGACTGGGCACTTCTTTTCTTTTTTTTTTTAAGAGTAGAAAAGAATAATTACAATGATTTAATTATTTCTCTTGGTTGTGCGAGATCTATAATAGAGTTTCTCGCAGGGATAAATGACGACTTATTTATTAGAAATTAAAATCAGAAATGAAAATGATCTAAAATGAAATTGAAGTCTGGCATGCTAAATATCGAATTCATCACCAATTGGCTTATACATATTTCTATCACTTTTGTAAGGTGAAGTTTGCCGGAATTTGTGATTCTCTTCCATATTTGACGCCTGCCGCATAAGGTGCATGGTATACACCAGGGAGTGGCCCACATCACCAACGTTGGCACTCTGCACAAGGCAAAGGTTAATGCGACACGAGAATGGCCTGGTAGGCGGTAGGAGATTCGACAACATGGAGACTAACAATGGCAGTGGTGTCATGTTGAGCTTGGCAGAAGACACGTGGGGCAAAACTCATGTAATTTTATCTGGTAGAAACTTTATATGTCTAGAACTTTTGCTCAAGCATGAATTAATTTTGGTGGATTCTAGGCAATAAATTTCGCGCTGTAATTTATTGGCTCAGGTGAATTAATAGTATGCTAATGGGAATAAATGGTGGATTGAGGCCAGAACAATGTTGTCTATGGCTATAATGTCTAGAGGGATTCTACATCTTTAATAACACATCAAATATGCAATAATTATTAAATTGACAATTCTAAGACTACGGTTTGTAGGTTAAATTTTCTATGCATGGATCAGGTTTCGAGTTAAGAAATTGGCACGTTAAAATATTCCAATAAATGAAGCATATTCCATTAAGATATGATATATATATATATATATATATATTTATTGAATGACCTATGCATGGATAATCGGTCTAGCAATAATTATGTTGTCACTATCACCGTAATCTACAGATATTTGCCTTAGACTATGCATGGATAATCGGTCTAGCAATAATTATGTTGTCACTGTCACCGTAGTCTACAGATATTTGCCTTAAACTGTAGCATCACTGACCTCCTCAAAGGCCTAGCTTTGCCAAACAAGTGGCGGTTCAAGGATGAAATCTTTATTAGGCAGCCTGATCGGGAGGTTTGACAGCTAGCTATGAAATCCGTGGCTTACCTTTGTGGTTGGCTTACCTTTGTCTTATGCCCCAACAGATGGTTATCTATTCTTGGTAAGCAAGATAAAAATGTTCAAAAGTAATAATATATTTTATCATTAGTAATTCCTGTAGATATAAACTAAACATTCCTGTAGAATCCTCCGCAAGCATGTTGGCCTTAGTGTTATATAAACTAAACATTGGGACACAAGGAAGAACAAAGGAAAATAATAATAAAAATATTGTATCTACATTTACCATTGAAGCACTTCGAGTGCCTCTATTGGCTTGAACTACCTTTAATTATTTTAAAATTGCTTCTCAAGTTGTGTAAAAATATATGTACGCTTTATACTAACATGTAACAGGGATGGTAAAACTATTTGGTTGATTATTCCCAATTTTATTTACTTGTTTTCAATTCACTAAAATTAAGCGAATAAAACTATTAAGCGTATACTTCCTTAGTGATTTAAAGTTCGTTGCATTAGTTCATAGTCATACAGGTTTTGCAGAGGGAGCTTTTTTTATTAGAAACCTCATGAATTTATTTGACCCATTTTCCATATTCGTGGAGGTCAAGTTCACCTTTAAGGGGGGCGGATTCTCAGGTTTCATCTTCGTATTGCTTGGGCGTCCTTCCAAACCCTAATGAAATCACTGTAAAAACCGGCGATCTCATCTATAAATTCATGTGGCCAAAAACGATTTCGTTTTTTATTTGAAAGGGCCAAATCTCTTTGAGATAAGCCGGTCTCTTTCATTTGGGTATCATTTATTTGACTTGGGCGTCCCTATAAGCACCAAAACGAACTCATTTTTGACTCATTTATCTCTTGGTCGGAGATGGTGTAGCAGAAACGAATTCGCCTTAGGGTTTCCGGCTCCAATCTCTTGTGAAGGGAGTTGTTTTGCTCTTATTCTCATCATAGTTGGCCCTCCCGATTTCATTTGTGACTCTGTTGCCCTTACAAGGCACTGATCTTTCATTTATCATTTTTCCCCTTCGGAGTCTTTGAGGTCGATTTCACCAGCAATGTTAACGTCTTGCTCTTTTGGTTTCATATTGTCTGTATTTGTTGTGGCAAGTCATTTTGAGGTTGGGGTTAGTTTCAATCCATCTTCCATCTCTCTCCTATGAGCTTTTTCCATAAATCAAATTTGATCTGTGAGGCAAGCGATTGCTATCAATTCACCCTAACCTTGTCTTCTTTGGCCTATGAAATAATTTTTTATTGAGCAATTTGATTTGAATTGGATTGTCCTCTTCATCACTAGTTAAAATCTTAATCAATCTCTTAAAACCTTAGCTCAATATTCTTTGAGGATCAAAGAAGCTTTCTCAGGATACTTAGTTTATTTGATTGATAACTTTTCGTTGGTATCCTATTGTTTCAAAGAGTTGGGCCTTTTGGTCGAACTTGGGTCTACCCCATAGCTATCTTGTTTCACCAATGGGTGTTCTAAGTAGCTTAAAGTGACGAAAATCTTCTCGGTGTGACAACCATAACATCCATGGGAGGCAAGGTCATCGAGGGTCACAACATTAAAAGCATTGTTTCTCTACCATCCTGGATGGGATCTTTCAATTTTGGTTGCTACAAGATTTGTGAAAAAAAGTCTGTTTATTCTCATTTTTTCTTTTTATCTTCAATGTAGATTAGCTAGTTTAGATCTAATTTATCAAATCTGTCCATTCCTCAACCATATGGACGTCACTTCATTAAATTGACTACAATCTATCTTAGGATTCTAATAAGTAGATTAAAATTTACTTTAGTCACAGAGGGATCCAAGCTCTACACCCTCACTGCAGTTGAGACGTATCTTGGATCTAGAGATTTCTGAGTCTAATCGAACCCTAGTTTGGTACTAGCCAAGAATCGATAGTTCTCATACTTGCTTGTGAAGCAAGAATATCTCCTTTTGTTTGAGGTTCTAACTTGCAATTTCTAACTATTCTTTCAATTTCTAGATTAAATACTAGTCGCCTTTACTTTTTCTTAGTCTATATTTTCTCTTTTTTGTTCATTATTTATGTGGACAGCAACAATCTAGTTTAGGACTAATCGCATTTACTTTTTCATGGATTAGATTCTCTTTCTTTTGTCCACCATTTATGTGGACGCTCACCTACTATCTATTTTAGGTCTCTAACATCTACAAATTTCACTAAATTCCATCGGCTAAAATGAATCACAAAGCACTGTTCTTATTTGGCATATCTCACTTTGTTTCCAAGTATCACATGTAAGTGGTTCTCATGTTAAAAAGTTTTATGAATGCAATTTACTTGATGTCATAGATCTAAGTACTCATTCATTGATTATCTTCTAGCATAGATCTGTTTTCATTTCAGGCACTAGTCCCTTTTTGAAAATCATACTTGCAAGGTTTTTCACATATTTACATGCTTATAAGTTGTAGATCTCAATACTTGTATCATTGTTATATCTTAGATTAGATCTTCTTTCCAAATAAATGCTTTATTTCCTGAGTAGATTTTTTGTACTTACAATTGTTAAAGTTAGTGTAGTTGCAAGAACCATTCTTAGGGAGGATGGTACCCTAGTCAGTTAACTAGGGTTCCTGGTCAGTTAACCAGGGTTCCTGATCAGTTAACCAGGCAGAATAAGTCTCTAGAAGGTACCCTAGGGCCCCCAGCAGTCTCCTGGGGTTCTTGGTCGGGGACCAAGCAGGTTGATGCCATGGCAAAGTCCCTAGCATGTGGCTAGGGACCCTATTTGTCTCTAGGGTATTCTGGTCTAGGACCAGACAATTTCTTGGTCACAAGGACCAAGCAGATCCTGCAGGTTGAGACAGAGACCTCCTGGTCTGGGACCAGGCAGATTCTTGGTCACAAGGACCAAGTAGTTCCTGCAGGTACATACTTGACCAGTTAACCAAGATGATGATGTGTGATGACTTCCTCTCCTAGGTCTTCGAGATGGTTGAGCTAGATGGTCTTCTCAAGGGACTGTCCACCCCTTGATGGAGTCACTAGCACTTGCCCTCAGGAGCAGTCTAGAGGACCACAGGATCACATCATCCAGTGTGGACCTTCCTTATATAGTGATGATGAACTTTCAGGTAGTGTGTGGAACACTTGTACATTTGAGAGAGAGATGATTGGTTGTAACCCCACCTTGGTTGTTCACCCTTTGTCTTCCCACCTTGTTGTTCTTGGTCTTGTGGTTTGAAGGTTTAGCACCTTGTCTTGTTCACCACTTTGACTTGTGGTTAGAAGGGTTATCTACCCACTTTGAGTTGTCTTGACTCTTACCACCTTGATGTTTTGGTCTTATGGGTAATAGGGTTGTTTACCCACCTTAGTGGTACACCTTTTGGACCTAGGGGTTGTGGGTCATGTACCCCTCCTTGTTTTATGATTTGACTTGTACAAGTTGTTGGTGCTTGTACCCTTAACTATGACCTTAGTACCCTCACCTAAGAACTTTATGATATTAATTTATATGTGAGGTGACTTGACCCTAGTACCCACCTAAAGGCACCTTAATTGTATTTTATATTATTATAAGTGGTTTTATTGTTTTGGTGTCTTAACCCTTATGTGTTGGTACCCACCTTATTTAATGGAACCCTAACTCAATTAAAGAATTAATTTATGATCTTTCTAGAAGTTTTTAGATCCTATATATTGGAGTCTAATGTTCCTCATTTGACATGATCATGATAACACATCTCATCTCTGTTTTTGTACTGCTTGACGTCAAGGGTTTTAAGGATAGTTAATGTTGCTTGTTCACCTGTTTTGAGGCCGCCCATCTGCTAAAGATTACCTCACATCTCAAATCTGATCTGGTTGATTGTTTGGGGTTGACGTTAAGGTCTTTTATGCTGCTAGGGTTCGTTGCTGCCATCTGTGACTGAGCCGTGAGGACTGTTGAAGGTCTGATTGAGGTCCGATCTGCCTGTTGAGGGTCTGATTGAGGTCTGATCTGCCTGTTGAGGGTTTGATTGAGGTCCGATCTGCTTACTGAGGTCTGGTTGAAGTCCGATCTGCCTGTTGAGGGTCTGATTGAGGTATGATCTGCTTACTGAGGTCTGGTTGAACTCCGATCTGCTTGTTGAGGGTCTGATTGAGGTCCGATCTGCTTACTGAGGTCTGGTTGAAGTCTGATTGCCTGTTGGGGTTCTGATTGTGGTCCGATCTGTTTGTTGTTGTCTTGTTTGACTGAGTCGTGACCTTGTTGAGGGTTATTCTACCTACCATGAGCTTGTTTGTGAAGGCCGTGAGCTCCATTGGTCTTGATCTACCTGCTGATAGTTCACTTGTGGAGGCCGCAGTTTGTATAAACTGTTTTGGACTGAGCCTTGGGTTACTTGTTGACTTGATGTGAAGGCCACTACATGCTAAGCCCTGCCTTTGCCCAAATCTATGTGATGAGATTTAATTAGGGTCTGATCTATATGTGCTGAGGTTTAACTGTGGTCTGATCCATTGTGCTACTTGCTTGAGGTCATATTTATGTGTAGCTATTTGCTTGGGGTTAAATCTACCATTTACGGTTCATATCTCTTGTGCTTATATTTATTGTGACCTTGTTGACACCTATTGTGCTGAGTCTTGTTTGGTACTGCCACTGTCTTTTGATTGTCATTGACCATCACTACTTGATTGTACTACAACCTATCATCTCTCTCTCTCAGGTTTGTACTAACCCTCTAGTAAGGGTCAGATTTTTCCTAGTGATTGACTTGCCTCTAAGAGGCACAGTCTATTCTGAAAGTTAATTCTTCTAAGTATAAAAAAAGGAAGGGTCCCACACTCCAAGTAAGTATTCTAACTTGTTCCTTTTATTATTAATTAGACATGTTATTGTTGTTAGAACTGTTATCACACAACTTGTAGTTGCCCCTAGTGGTATCCCATCCGGGACGGTAGAGGAGATGGGCAACTAAAGAGGTGACCCAAAAGATGCCACGGTTCCCAATGCAAGGTGGGAGTCACGTCAACCGAGGCACTCTTCGCTTTAGGTCAAGGTGAAACAAGACCTAGGGGGAGACCCTATAACCAATCACAGTTGATTGGACCCAAACAAAGGTTTCTAAGGATAAGTAAGTGAAGAGTTACGGAAACCAATGCAAAGTTGAGTGGACCTAGATGTTAAAGTATGGTTGAAGGTGGTTTGGGAGATTGTTAGTGTTTCAACCGATGTATGATTTAGGCCACATAATTAGGTATAATGATAAGGTACATCACCATATGCTACACAAGTGGATCCTACCTTTTTGGGATGTGTGAAATGGCTTTAAGTGGACCCAAAAGGTGGAGCTAAGAGATGAAATTGGTACTAGAGGTTATGTAATGAGTAGATCTATGGATCTAAGTTAATTTTAGGAGTACCCATGTACCGGATCTAAGGTTTGACACAATTCCCAAGGAGTGCGACTTGCTTTGAGGAGGACTAATGCCTTGTTGGATGGGCTAATGGGATCAAAAGGTATGTGAAAATGTAGATCGGAACACCTAGGAGCCAAGTCAAGTGGGCTAATTGAGATAGAATGGTTGGATCTTGCTAGATCTAGGTTTTCATGAAATGACCCTAAGTGGACCACAATTCCTTGAAACAAGGAATGCTACCCCCAAGGCAGATCGTCACAAAATGATACTCTAGACCTAGGTTTCAGGGTATGGCCGTTCCAAATCCACAAAAATCTCAACCACCCACTTCCTCAAAGTGGGCAAACTCACTCACCCAAGGGAGTGCGACCTTGCTCAAGGAGGGCTAAAAGAAGGGTTAAGTGGACCAAATCAAGTCCAATGGCCACCAAACTGTAGATCCAAGTAGCTTATGCACCGATCTATGTGGATCTAGAAAATCATGTCAATCTAAGGGTTAGATCTTACTAGATCTGAGTTTTAAGGTGCCAAGAAATTCAAAAGGGGATTTTAATCCCTCAAATTGTTGAATGATGCCCACAAGGTAGAAATCACCAAAGTAAAAGTCTGGGGGTAGGTTATCAAGTGTGTAGATTACAAATCAAGCAGGATCTCACCTACCCATGTGCTAGATCTAACCCAACAAGCCTCTCCAAGGAAGTGCGATTTGGTTCAAGAGGGCTATATTGCTTTGAAAAGTGTGTCAATTTTAACCCAATCACCACCAAACTATAGATCCAACTAGGGGTGGATGCTATAGAGGTGGGTTCTTAAGATCTTTTCAAAAGCAAAGCTAGATCTAAGTAGATCTAAGAAATACCGAAATTGGGGTTTTAATTAATTAGGGTTTGTGACCAATGAAGATAGAATGGATGAAAGAGGCACATACCTTGTAGATCTTACCTCAATTGCTTGTGGCCACCTTGCAAATTGATAGCATTCTCCTATGTGTATATTCAAGAGTGAGATCCAAGAGCTCCAACCAAAACGTCCTCCTCCAAGATAGCCAAATCGCCCTCTTCCTACAAGACAAGATCAAAGAAACAAGTCAAGTAAGATGATTATGAAAATGATAGAAAGATGTAATAGAAAGCATCAACTATGTCACAAAGATACAATAATGATACTCCCTGTCACAAGATCAACCCAAGAGAGAATATGTGGATCCCTCCAACAATAACCCTCAAGAAATCGCCCTCCTCTCCACCAATTCGACTTTCCTGCAAGAAAACTAGTAGAAGCACCAAAATCCACAATGATACATAGAAGAGATACTGTATACTCAATATGCAAGAGAATCCACAAGACAAGAGAGATATGCTCCACAAAGAAATGTTCTATTCCAATATTCCAGAGCTCAAAAGGTGAGCTATACAATAGGGGGTCTCCTCCTTATATAAGATAATAAAGACCAAAACCCTATACCACTTCACAATACTACATCAAATGAGTGGTTGAGATTAAAAGATCTCATCATACAATCAATGGCTAAGATGAACCATAACAATATATCACATGGATCACCCAATACAATGATAACGTCATAGTATAAAATAATCATGGAGGGTGACGTCATCCACTAGAAGGGGTAAAAGTACCAAAAATCCACCTCACGATGACTAGGACATGATATAATAAGCACATGTTGGGGCTAGGAGGCATCAATCCTTACTAGCTCATCCCCAAGGCACAATAAAATAATAAAATATGTCCAAGATAATATAAATGATCAAATCTGTCTTCAAAATCTGTGACAGACAAGCAGTAAAAGAACTCCTGTGATCGCTGTGGGCCTACCCACATGGTGAAAATTGGCTGGAAGATAGTGGGATCACCCTGGAAGACCTCTGTGAAAACCAAATGCCAAAACCTTACCTCAATTGCCCAAATCAAATTCCTCAGTGACCACTTTATCCCATTTTTTAACTGCCTCGGTAACTGTGAAAGTGCCAAAACTGCCTCCTAGGGCATCTACGCTGTCCATCTGAGCCCACCAGGCTCTCCAGAAGGGGGAGTAAATGGTAAAAACAAGTGGCTGGACCACCCCCTCCTCATACAACGCCCTAGGTGGACTGGCTTCCTATGGCCCCTGCTGCTCAGGCTGGGAAATCAACCCCAAATTTGGTCAACAAGTGTAAAACTACATCAATCATTGTCAGAAGGGCCCGGAACTGAAAGATGAGTGTCTCATTGGATCTAGAAGACCCAAATCCACTAGCAATGTGTACTCATACACCATGGGTTGCCCTATTGGGCCAGCTGTAGGGTCCACCATATATGGACAATGCATAATCTGCTGATCTGAAGTAATAAATAAATCTGCTGAACTGCATCAATCATCTGCATCATATGTCCATCATATGATATCATCATCAAGTATGTGGGACCATCAATCATCATCAATAGGCATATATATATGGCCCACATCATCACGGATCCCAATAATATACAACCAAGGATAAATCACATCAGTAGACTAAAACATGCTTCTCTAATCATTCTCACAGCCAAGCTCAAAGTATAACATCCATTCAGTGGCATTAATCAAGTTAGCATATTCCTTTGTTATATAAAATTACTTGCACACTAGTTCAAATGACAAACTCACCCATTAGACATGGTCAAACTGCTAGTGAAGGATGAAGGCTAGGAACAAGGTTGGGCTAAGGGGTTGACTTGTCTAACTTAACTCAAAAATACTGTGGACTGGGAGAAGGGGGAAAGCTACAAACTCTGTGCTGGGCAAAATAACACGGGGAATGGCTGTGCCTCACAAATGGATAAGTTGTTGAGAGAGTGCTTATTCAACTAAGGCATCATGTCTACATCAAGCTGATCCAGGTTCATTAGGATCATTCAATTTCATTTCATGGCCTTTTTGGCCTACATAACCCTTCGGATCTCAGGTGTGCTAATAAGCACAACTAGTTGCAGCTTGCATCCAGGGCATGTTTTTCAAATACATATAAGGTCAGCAATTGTTTAGATATAGCTTTTAAGAACCATTGCTTTTTGGACCTTTCTTATACTCTTCGAGGAGTATTTTTAGCTGTTCATCGCTCTTGCCCTTTTTAGTTTCCATGGGCGAATTTATAAGTTTCCATAAGTAGAACATGAGCTTTCAGTTTTAGCCAACAACATCTCAAGTGACTAGGGGGAGTTCGAGCCAATGCCAAACATCGGGACAACCGACCAGAATGATTTAGGCCTACAATCCAACTCACCAAAGGCAAGTTTTGTCACCAACTTAGAGCCGAGACACTGAACATACAGGGATGCGGTCCAAACACAGAGGTAGAAAAATGGGGAAGTCCTCAGTATCAGAAAGTCAAATGAGAAAGGTCAAGGTATAAAGTCATATAGGAAAGTCATGTATGGATGGAGTCAAGTGAATATGGAGCCTACACTAGCAGACAACTGGTGTCAGGAAAGACCATATCTATGTAAGGTGGAAAATTAGTGGGTTTTGTTAAATGACCTAAATGTGCAAGCAATTGTCCATTTTATGATTTATAGTTCATTTTAAGCAGTTTGCCACATCAGGAATAATACACCAAGCAGATGCTGTGAACATGACTAAATCAACAAGATAATAATCCACAGTCAGTGATAACATATCCATAGATCATACAACATCATCATAGTAATAATCATCATGTACCATCTGAAACAATGCTGCAATACATCTCTAAGCACTGAACTGAAACTGTATGGGATAAAGGGTCACATTGGTCATCAAATCTGAACTCTCAAGGCTCAGCCTTGACACAAGATCTAACATAAATCTGAATAATATACTGCTCTGATCATGAGTGATCACAAAATATACAATCATCATAGCCATGCTCTGAATAACGGAAGCTCTGGAATGTGCGGATATCTGCTAAACAAGAATAGTAGCCCTACTACTATGGTGTGATAACAAGAACCTTGTTAGTTATTCTACTACTGCTGATTACATGTTACTGAAGATTTCACTTTAACACGGGGACCTACTTGGGAGTGTTAAAGTTGGAAGAGATGAAAATTATGTTCTAAATTATCTTACCTTGTTACAGCTGTACTATTCTGATTGTTGTACTAGTTTGTTAATATATTTTTGCATTAAAGTATATGAAATTTTGAATTTTCTGCATCAATCCCTAACCTAACCCAAAATTTAACAACAATGTTCTAAATTAACTCCTATAGTTTTAACCCTTACTTTAATAGGGTATACCTCCCTTGGCTTTGTTTAGGAGTTGGCCTAAATAGAGGGGTTGAGTGTTGTGGTGACAGTTGCACCCGACCTGAGCTTGCCCCCAAGGCCACACCTAGTGAGTTGAGGTTTTTCTCACCCACGTGCATAATAGGTGGCAATAGACCCTAAAGTGAGAGGTTGTGTATTGAGGTAACAGTGACATCCAACCGAAGTTGCCATCTAGGTTGTGCTAGTGGGTTGATACCTTTCCCACTCACGTACAGTTTGGACAGTAACGTCTCCTTTTGAATTAAGGTAGTCTGATAATGGCCAGTTCTGGGTGGGCATAACCTCTTCAAACTCAAATTTACTGCAATTCAAGGTTTTGTATCCATAGAATGCTTTCCGGCCTCCATTTGAGTGTAAAACATCTTCAAGTATTTATTAGAGCTATAAGACATCTTGGAGATATGACATAGGACCTTTACCAAGTTGTTTCAAAACATAAAAAAGGGATTTCAACTTCAAATGTCTAGCAGGGTCACTATTATTTTAGTGTCTATTGGCATCCATCACCATAAATATAGATAGTACTATCATAGGTCCACTTTTAATGAAACTATTTCCAATAGCACAAACAAACAGCAGTTTCATTGGTATTTATGAATACTAGACAGGAGATGTGAGATGAACAACTACTTTTATTACATAACATGTCTACCTACACAACACTAAACCAACTGTAAAATACAAAAGCTGCTTTATATTTTGCATCCTTCTCTATGAGGATTTTTATAGACATTTAGATTAAGCTTAAATTTTAGATATCATATCAGCACATCATATATGACAACAAACTGCATACTAGAATGTAAAGATTCAACAATGAAAAGTGATTGAGTTGAATACTCATCTCTTAGGTCCATCTCTCCTTTGCAAAGAACAGACAGTTAAATAAAACAAACTCAATTTTGATAGGTTTCTGTTATCCTGTTTTATGGCTTGTTGAATAGCAGCTTTGATTTTTCAGCAAAGATAAATTGTTTATTGATGAACACAACTGTTCATGGATCAATGAATTGCTACTGGAAAGAAAGAGAACAAAAGCTGCCTCTGCAAACATACTTACTAAATTCAACTAAAATAGAGGCAAGAATAAGAAGGGAGTCTTTCATCTTTTAGAAAAGTAAAAAGGTTCTCAAAATTTTATTGATTTTATGTTAAGATTTCACCATGTAAGTTTTGTATTTTTCCAAGAAAAATGGCTGGCATTGAAATGTATTTTGCATGAACAAAATGCTACTAGCAATTACAAAATACTTACCAAGTTCAACCGGAAATGTTTGGTTGACAGGAAGGGAACAATAATGAACCAGAAAACAATGTCTGTCAGCATCACAGCACCTGCACATGTCTATTCAAATTAACAATCAACTTTCAGAAGCTCTATTGACATTATGCTTGGCAGGAAATAGTTTCTCAAAGACTATAACGTTCCAAAAGTTTACAATGTGTTTCCTCAACATTGAAGAAAGTTCATGTGACAACTACTAGAAGTAAATCATGCCATCATGATAAATGAAAAAGAATCCAGGGTCAGGCTTCTTTCCAAGGTATTACAGGAATCTTGGTAAAGATATTTTTTCTTACTCTAACAGAAGAACAATTTAAATTTTATACAATACAAGGTTTTCAGAGACACAGGCCTGAGAAAATATTGATCTTCTAATTCTTTTTACTGCTTCAGTAAATGACTCTGTAAACTGGAGTTCTAAATTAACAACATGAAAGAACAGGTATTCATCTGGGAACTATTACCGATCAAATTAGCACTTGAGATCCAAAGTCCAAGATTGATGCTAGCCAAAGGACAACTCAAGAGGCTTGTCACTGTCACCTCAACAAGCCCTCTTCTCACTTAAGACTGGCTCTCCTCCGGTACAAGGAAGGTGTCCTTAACATTATGATTGCTGAAGGGTAGGCTAATATAGCTCAAGGTGATGTGAAGAGTTCCTTCAGCAAAACAGAAAACTAGATGATTAAATAGGTTTATTTTGAGTCGAGTGTTGAGTGATAGTAACTTGGCTCAAGGCTTGCCTCCAAGGACACACCCAATGGCTTGAAGATTTCTGCCACGTTACCTGAGGTGTGTATTAGGCAGAAACAAGTCCAAATATCCTTTTAAGGCCCTATCTACCTAGGTCTCTTCTCAGATCATCTCAGAAATGCATATGTAGCTCTGATCAAACTAATGCCAATCCAACTTGGGCTTTTTTAAATTAAAACTTAGGGAAAGTTTTAATTAAAAGCCAATTAATCAAGAACTGATATATAACCAGGGGGGAAAGGATCAAAATGACTCCCGGAGTCAAGATCACTGTTCACTGATGCTGGCACCTACCTCTTCCTTACTACTCTAATATGTTGACTAGGTCATGTTACCAACTATTTTTGTACAATAGTTGAACTTCTATCGAGCCGCCAGTGATTGAACATGATCCATGTTCATTGCCAGAGTTCGGAGATTCAGTGTATTCAGACTTAGCCAATTCTGGCTAGACTTTTTATTTTTGTATTGAAATGACCATGCCCCATGGGGTTTGTAGTAAAGTGTGCTAGTATGGGGGTCTGAGCGGCTCGGTTCCCTAAGACTTGACAGTCAACTAAGGTATTCCAAGGAGTTTTTTCACTCGTCGATTATGCTTTTTCTTTAGCCGAGTAATAATCAATGAGTTTTTCTCTTACAACCTCCAAAGCTAGAATGCCCGAATTTGATGGTTAGGCCTTGGGGGGGTATTAGAGCCCAACTGTAAAATATGAACCTACCAGACACTATTTGTATGTCCTATGGTCATTTCCTAGGTCCCTAGGTACTTTTAAAAATTTGTCTGAAAAAATTTTACCTGACGTGTTGGATTTTTATTTTTTATTATTTTAATAATTAATTTTTCAATTAATTAAGCCATTTTTACTATGGTTTAATTGAAATTTTTCAAAATGTAATAATTGAGTGGTTTGGGGGTGGATTTTGGCAAAATAAGTGATCATTTTCTAAGCCAAAGTATTCAGTTAACCCCTAAACCCACTTATCCTAAGTTTCAGACAATTATTTGGCCTTGTAATTAAATATTTCCTCAAAATCAATAAATGGCGAATATTTAATTAAAATAATCAGAAATTTATTATTTTGGAGAAAATCCAAATCTCTCCAAAAAAGACCAAATTGAATAAAATAAAAGGCTGAATGACATGGCACTGGGCATTAAAGAAGATTCCAGTCATCACCAACCACTTTCAGTCAGCAATCGGAGCACTATCAGAGATTTCTCATGAAGGAATTTGCCCTCCTCCTTAGCTTGGGCGACTTTCTGAGTTGGCTCCTTGTGATTGGCTCGTTGATAGTTTAGAGGTTGGATGGTGGGCTCTTGGCTTATGTGGAGGCCATGTCATCCATTCACAACCACCAAGCACCCTGTTCAACTCCAGATCAAAGGCTCGACACTCAGTGTTGGTTGGTGAATGCACCTTCTTGGCCTCTCTAGCTCACCCATGCGAATTAGGTTTTTGGTACTAGTTGTTTCCTATTTAAGCGAGGCTCAGGCTCCATTGTTTAGGATGGATTGTATGAGACCTCTGCTAAGAATTGTAATATTGTTTTTGTTCATGTTGGAATAAAGATCAAGACTTTGGAGGTCCATGTGGTTTCAATCTTTGTGGTGAACTTGTCTAATGCATTGAGGTGATATCTCTCTGAACCCTTCCTCTTATTTATGCAAATGTTTCTTTTATCATTGCTAGCTTAGGAAGGCTATCATTCTAGTCCATAAGAATAGTCATTTTTTGTCTTCAAATTGATTGTGTGTAATGTTTCCAAGATTTAAATGAGCAAGAAGTATTCGGTTATACTAATGTTGATTTAGTTTTGGTTATCTAGCATACTAGTATTTGATTGCATTTGCAGGCTTGAGTGTGTTGTGGTTTCACAAGGGTTGCCAAAGGTGAAGACAAATGTGAGCTAGGTTGCATCTAGCTTGAATTCACAAGCAAAACATTTTCACTAATAATTTTTGTTCTACGGGATCTTCAAACTTCTCCAATCTTCCTCCAAAAACCGAGCTAAAAGGAGCTCTCTCTACCACCCATCTAAAAGCTAAAATCAAATACTCTTCATTTTCAGTTGGTTACTCAAGTGTTTCTACTCTTGAATTTTTCCAATTTCTCACTTAGATTCACTTTTTCACTTGGCAAGTAGGTTGTTTTAGCTCAAAGATCTCATCTTTAGCCTACTTGCTCTTCTCTTTTGTCCATGCGTTTTTCTCTCCTTGACTTTTGTTCTCTTCTTGACTTTCATTCACTCCTCTTTCTCTCTTCTTCCTCACTCATTTTCAATCCTCTCTAGGTCTGATTTTTTCCATCATTTTCAAACTTCTTCAAACTCTGATTTTTTCCATCATTTCCAGCTCTTCAATCTCTGATTTTTTGACCTTGTTTCAGCTTGTTGAAGTCTGATTTTTCTTATCTCTTTTGCTCACTGTTTTGTCCCTCTCTCCTCACCGTTTGTCCTTCTCTTTTCTGATTTTTTGACCCATTTTTCCAGCCCTCTTTAGGGACCATCTTCTCCCATTTTTCCCACCATCTCACTGCCCTCTTTCATTTCTTCTCGCTGCCCTCTTTTCATCACTGTTTTTTGCTCTTTAAACTCTTCTTTTCCTTCATCTATTCGCTCTTCTCTTCCCATTCTCTTCTTCTTTTGCCTCTTGTTCTTTGTCTTCTGTTTTGCTGCTTCATCTTGCTTATAGTTAGATCCTAGTTCAGATTTAGATTAGTTTTATTTTCTTTTTCTATCTTAGTGCTAGATCTAGATTAGTTTCATTCAGTTTGTTAATAGTTTTGGTTTCATTCATATCTAGTTGTTTGTTTTTTTTGCAAGCAAGTTAGAGTTAGGAGTTAGTTTCATTTTAATTTTATTTTTCTAATCTCTTAGTGGGTGCTATGTTTGAAGTGTTTTATTTATAGGAGAGCAAGAAAGATCCAAGCAAGGAAAAAAGCCCAAAAGCTAGAACCAAGCAACAAGATCAAGCAAGCAAACCTTAAGAAGACTTGAAAAGAACTCTCCCTCTTCTTCATTCCCCCATCCATATTAAGTGCTTTCAAGTGAGAAAAAAAACCAAAATTATTGTAACAAGTTAATAAAATAGCAGGTGGGATTACGGCTCCCACACCCCACTTCCCCCATTTGGGGTAAGCTTGTAGTGTTGTTTGTTACTTTTTCGCATTAGCTTAGTTTTACTTCCGCATTAGTTAGTTTCATCTTTGGCAAGTAGCTTAGATCTTTGATATACTCTTAGTTTAGTTTCCATTTGATAAGCTGTTAGAGATTGTTTGATTTTGATTTTGCTTTGCTAATATAAAATTGTTAAACTAAAAAGAATCCAAAATCTCTTGAATCTCACCGAAAGGTGGATCAAGAGTGCTCTCTATTGAAGAGTTCTTTTGCTTTGATTTGACTAACCCCCTTGCTCTCCCGAGTACGGTCTTAAGACCTGAAAGAGACTCTTGGGTAGATTAGATTTTATTTCAGCCATTTCATTTTACAATAAATCTCTTGAATCTCACCGTAAGGAGGATCAAGAGTGCTCTCTGTCGGAGAGTTTCTACAATGGTTCTTGTTTCAAACACATCCCCCTAAAATTGGAATTTACCATTTGCTATACTGCGTATGCTCTACCCATTCCTAGGATACTCAGAAACAATATAGACTTCTTAAATTTTTCACATTTAATCCAATTTTAACCATAATAAAACACTCTCCTGCAAAACCAAAGAAAATCCGGCGTTGATCGCAATACTCGAAAGTGGGCAAATTCTACCTAGGGAAGCTGGATCACTGTACTTAGATCCTAGGGGCACCGTTAGACTACATCCCTGGTTGGTGTAGTGTTGAACACGCTCTCGAGACTTTGGCAGCCAACATGTCCTCGTACGGAGCCACTTAGAGTATTTTCCGGACACATTTCCAGTACCGAAAGGTATATCTTGGAGATATCCCTCACCCTTAATAATCAACTCACCATTCAAAATTTACAATAAAATTTACAAAGAACACTTGCAAAACAATCCCAAATACACAAACACTTGTATTCAGCATCCCAAAGCACTCAAAGACATTGACTCCATAAGGCATTGGTCCCTCAAACACATCATTTATTTGCTTATTATCTATCTGGAGCAATTTGCTTTACTTGTTAAATCATATTATGTTGTGGATGCTTCATATTTGAATTGTTAATTTATCAAGTGGTTGTGTATCTTACCATTTTGCAAATGTATCTGTGGAATCTATAATTGTTATTGTAAATCTTGAATAAACTCCTAAACAACACCCATCTGCATAATACATTTTCGAAAAAAAATTAAAACACAAGAGCCTTAGAAACTCTTTGTAGGGTCTACCCCCCTTGGCTTCGTTAGAAGTTTGCCTAAACGGAGGAGTCGGGATCAAGTGACAGCACCTGATTCTTTCCTTGCCCCCAAGGCCACACCTTTCCCACTTGGGAAACAACGTTCAAAAGATTTATGCTGCTGGTGTGCACACACAGCGGGCAACAGGTCAAATTGTTGAAAAAGTCAAACAAGGTCAAACCAATGATAGTGTATCAAACTGAATATACTAATCATCCTATTGCCACCGAAAAGCACACCTAGGGGAAACGCAACAAAAATCTTTCGAAGCTGCTAGGTGCGTCCTTGGGGGCAAGTCTCGAGTCGGGTGTTGTCACCTGATTCTAACTCCTTTGTTTAGGCAAAATCCTATCCGATGCTAAGAGGGGTAGACCCTACTGAAAAAAGGTTTCTAAGGATTTTTTAGTTTGTATTAATAGTTACAAGGGAAAAAACACCATGGAATGATCAGATTGATGTCTACGTCCTAGGGATCCAAGTTCTTTACAAAAGACCTGTTATCACATATATAGTAGTTGGGATACCATATCTTTATTGTTAGATTCCAGTACATTTTTCAGCCAGTCCTTTACACTGAGATGTTTGAGATGAGCATCTATTCTTGGATCACTCATATGATGTGAGCAGCAGTATATTCCTTTGCCATGGCTGTCTTAGGAAACTCAGATTTGATGACTGATGTAGCCATTTTTCCATGAGCAGTATGCCTTGCCTAGAGTTGCAGCAGTGGGTTCCCAGTTGACAGATGATAGTTCAGATGGTTTGCACGGGTATATGGTCCAGCAGGTATTATCTTGTGTATTGGTTTATATTGCTTTCCTGGTCATCCTAGTAGCATGTTGTAGCATTCAGTGTCATGATCTGGCGATCATATATATATATTGGACTTGGTCTTTATTATGTATTTATCTAGTGTCCTGCTCAGATGATAGAGGTTCTTGTCTTTACTCATTGGTTTCACCCTCCTAGGAGAATGGAGGTGATTATTCCCACCATTTGTTTGGCTTGCTAATGTTGGTATCACTTTCACTATCTCCATCCATCCATTACCTTCCAGCTATTGTTTTACCTTAACTGACTACTTGATTTGTGACATGGAGGACTTTCCCCCACTTTAGCCTCTTTGTTGGATGAGCTTCCCTGCCGTATTCTGTCTCGGCTCTGAGTTGCCTAAGTTGTGTTGGCTAGACTTGAAACAGATAATACTACCATCATTACATGTATCTGGAAACTTTATTGCTAATCTTAAATGAAAGCCCATTCTAGAATGTGTTTTTCAACACACGTGAATGAAAGGCCATGTGAAATAAATGTAAAATCCAAGAATGTGTTTTTCAACACACACGGATCAAAAAGCCTAATAAATGTAAATCCAAGAATGTGTTTTTCAACACACACGGATCAAAAATCCTAATAAATGTAAATCCAAGAATGTGTTTTTCAACACACACGGATCAAGACTATGGAAATGAATTAAAGGCCCAAAAAGCAGTGGTTAAATGCATGTTATATCTAATGATCTACTGGCCTACACTGTAACGATTATTCCTCATTAGCCTACGGTTTGTGATATAAGATGGAGCTTGGGACAGCTAATTCTAAGTGTCCCCTAGAGTCTTGAGTTACGGTTGCCTGGCACCTAGTCATGGCGGCTCTAGAAAATATCCTCACAGAGTTGTATCAGCTTGGATGTGAGTTGTAGACATCTGTCAAGGTTGAATAAGCACTTCCGAAACAGCTTATTCATTTGTGAGACACTGCCATCCCCTGTGTTAATGCTTGTCCAGCATATGTTTTAGTGTGTATCCCCTTTCCCACTTCCAAAGTGTCACAGTATTGAGTTAGTACAGTCATCCCTTAGCCTAGCCTTGCATTTATCCACCCTCACCCCATCACTAGCAAATTGATCACAGCCATGAAGTGAATATAGCCTTGAGGTTCTAGTCTGAGCTATTATTATTAATGAAAAACTTGAATATCTTGCTTTAGATCGCCAATGAAATGATTACTATATGTTTATATTGCTATTGGAATGATTAACGAAGCATGCTTTAACCAAATGCACTTGCAGCACCTTGATGTTTAAGGTTCGGACCATATTATGGGTCAGTTTGACTTGGTCAAACTAGCAACACCTTGATGTTTATGGTTTGGACCATATTATGGGTCAGTTTGACTTGGTCAAACCCAATTTGACCAAAAGTCAACCACAGGACATGAGATGGGCTAGACCCTGGATGATAGCTATTGATGATATGTGATCCTTATTTGGTCACCAGATGGTTCCATGCAGCAGTTACAGGTTCAGATAGTGATCTGCAATACTTTTAATGATTTTGATCATTTGCAGATTATTCTTATTTTTATTATGTCCGAGCATGGTGTTGATTTTATATGATTATGCAGTCATCCATATGGTGTATGAGTATGCACCTTTAGTGCATTTGGGCTCTCTGAGTCCATTGGGACAATCAGTTTTAAGTTTCGGGCAGTTTCAGTTGGGATTTCTCTCAGTTTATCACTTCAGTGTAGATTTGCCATTAAAAATGGCATGCCAAAGCAATGTCACGATTTGATTGGTTCACCTATGGCGCTACAGAGGGGATATGGAGTGCAGCCACTTTTTTTTACTATATTACTATACTCCCAGACATTGTGGTGTAATCAGATTTGGCCCTGGGTGAACCAGCAGAGAGTTACAGGTGTTTTTATACTTTACAGAGGATTTATAGAGGCATAAAAATGGTTAAAATGGCTACTTAGGAATTCGATTTGAGCTACTGAGGCAAGGAATTGGCATGGGAATTGTTTTGATGACGTGTTTGATGTCTCCCACACCCTCCAGAGCAGTTGTATCAATCAGTGGGGCCCTCACGCATTTCTCCGACACATTTTGAGGTTTTTTGGAGCCTTTTGAGGCTCACGACTTTCCCAAAGGAGCACGATTTGGTGCTAGGATGAGTCATATGTTGTTATTGTGCCATGGGGACACACTAGGGGTGTTAGATATTGCCCCCTAGACCCACCATGAGTGGGTTATCATGTTTATTTTGTCATTGAGTGGAACCCCCCTTCCTAGGGCGATTTTGTCCATATATGTGTTATATTTTTGAGTTGATCCATGTACTTTATGTTGAGCTCATCTCAACCGTAGATTAGAACTTTGTATCTTTTAATCTTAGCCATCCATTGAAAAAGGTGTTAGGGTTTTGGTATCTCTCCATCTTATTCAAAGGAGAGAGCTTTTCATTGTAAAGGAACCTTTGGCTCTTGGAATTTTGATAATAAAGATTTATTTGTAGAGACTTTGCGATCTTCTTTGATGTGGTGTTCTTAGATATTGATTGTAAGTCTATTGTCTCCTAGCATTTGAGATTTCATGGTGGATCCATATCTTTTTAGGAAACAGTGTTTATCTACACGAGGGCGACTTCACTTGGGCGTTTTTGCTGGAGGCTCCTCAACTCACTTCACTTGGATTCGTTTATATCAGGGGGTTTTCATTAGTTTCATTGTGATCTATGATTATTATCTGATGTGTCTTTTGTATTTACAGTCTTATTTCCCTGATGCATCAAATCTGATATTGTTGACGTTTGTTGTGCAGGAGAGGAGGGCGGACATGCTTCCTTGGGCAAATCGTTTTCACTTGGACATTCGCCAGAAACACCTCAAATTGATCGGGAAGGCATAGATCATCCGTATCAAGGCATTTGCAAGATTATCTAGGTAAAATCTACAGGTTTGTCATTTATTTTGGGGTTCCAATCCATTGGCCATCTTATTTTACTGTCAAAACCCTCAATAAGAATAATCTATAAATTCTCTAGATCAAACCACTTGGCAAATTGACAAAACTTTTCTGTGTTTTCTACCTAAGGGAAAACGCAAAGGTGGGTTCTAAAAGGCATCACCCTTGGAGGACTCCTTGTGGAAGTGCAATTTTCAAAAGCATTTGGGAGCGGAGTGTTTTTTATATAATACATATTTTAAAATATTTGGATGCATATATATTAAAACAAACATGTAGAATGCCAAATTAGCTGCAGAAAACATGAAAACATAGATCTAACTATTGTAAAATGATGATCATTAAATCATCAACCATTTAGTACACATATAATATCAGTCATCTAGCAGCTATAACTTATAACACTGTCATCAAATGATCAAACATCAACTCCAACATCAACCTTCAACATTCAACATATAACATTTGCCATCAACAAACTCTAATAGATAATATTAACCATGAAATGAAATAAAGAATTATATTTATTACCCAGAGAGTTGTAAGATGCAATCAATAATTCAAACTTCAAAGGTAGGTTCAAAGTTCAAAGTTCAAATTGGCCATCAAGAATTGTGTCCTCCACCTCCTGAAATTCATGTCTATCAGATGTTGATGCAGCCCTGTCTTTCAAAACCTTCCAACAATCAGTTGAGACCATACTAGCCAATGCCTCTTTTACCTTCAAAAGGTGCTTGAAGGTGAGGTAGTAGCTAGCAAATCCAGTCTTTGCAATCTTAAGTAGTTCTAACCTAGAGTGATTGCGAAAAATGTGGTGGGCCATGCTATGATTAGTAATCAAGTTTCTCATTTTCTTCCCTCTCTTGTACAAGTGTTATCCACCAAGTTGCACCTAGGTGGATTTCTTGTGAGCCGCCAAAGTTGTGAATATTTCAAATGTTCGTTTTTTGTGCTCAGAAGTCTTTTCAGGGCCAGTTTTGGCCTCTTTTTTTTAATAATTAGATGTTCATACCCCTTGAGGATATTGTAAAAAATGTACTAGCATGACAGTCTTGTTATCACCAAACTTGCAGTTGCCCCTACAGGTGGATCTGTAAGGATGGTAGAGGGGACAGGCAACCAAAGTGGTAAACCAAGAGAGCCTCGATTTCCAAGGGATTGGTTGTCACGCCAATCAAGGCACTCTTCACTTGATGTTAGCAAAGCCAAGATAACAAATGGGGAGACCCTGATCTACTCCCGATAGGAGATGTAATGCCCGCCTCAGTACCTATGATTGATTTGATTATTTTAGGCTTATGATTTATCAGACTGTTAGAGACCTATGACTGATTTGACTATTGAGGGCACTGTTTTGAAGTGACCCAGATTTATAAAACTTAGATCATGGATTTTGCTTTGAAAATTATCATGTGAAATAGAAATGATTAGATAAATGAAAATGATGAATACTCGATTGACTGAGACATATTGATATTGAAAATGCTTAAAATGAAAATGATGAATGCTCGATTGACTGAGACATTGATATTGAAAATGCTTAAAATGAAAATGATGAATGCTCGATTGACTGAGACATTGATATTGAAAATGCTTAAAATGAAAATGATGAATGCTCGATTGACTGAGATATATTGATGAATATTAAAAATGCTTGAAATAAAAATGATGAATGCTTGATTGACTGAGACATATTGATGAATGTTGAAAATGAAGAAAAGTTGATACACTCGACTGACTGAGATAAAACAATGAATATATGCTCGACTGACTGGGATACTGAAGTGAACGATGAAAATGTTTTATAGTGCAGCGCTACTAATGTGCGTTTAAGTGTGTGTGCAGTGGCAGGTAAGACGAATTACCGACTGACCCACAATGGAATTACAGGGGTCGTAAGAACGGAAAGAACACATAGGGGTACGACAACAGGCTGTCGACCTTGAATTAGCAATCCACGCATAGGTAGGAAGTCGTTTCAGTTCACTCGAGGAAGCGTGTGTCGTACGGGTGAGGCCATAACGACTTGGTCGCGTACGACGAGTTGAGGGATGCGCGATAAGGAGGACCTTATCCCTCAGCAGCCCTTAGTCTCAAAGAAAGCGTAGTTGGAAGGTCGCGGTAAAGATTCTCGACTACTACGGAGTACTCCCCATAAAAAGAAAGAAATGAAACTGTCGGAAGGGCCCACCGAAGAGGTACCTAGACAAAAGAAAATAGAAAAAGGAAATTATTCATGCAGGCATAATTAAATAATATACATGTGGAAGTTCTAGAAAGTTTAATAATAAATTATTCAGTAATTTATTATTATTATTATTATCATGATGATTATGCTTTTATGGTTAAGGAAGGAAATTGAAAATTGGAAAAGTTAATGTCCTTTTCTTTTATAATTAATGGAAATATATATATTAATTATTTCAACAAAATAAATGAAAAGAAAAAGATTTTAAATAAATAAAATATTTTCTTTTATAAAGGGAAGAGAAAAGAAAAGGTTCTAAATGTATCTATTTGAATAAAATACCTTCTTTTATAAAAATATATATAGAAAATATATGAGAGGATTAAATAAACATTTACTGTTATAAAAATAAAAATAAAAGAAATAAAATTAGAAAATATCTTTTTGAATAAATATTCTTTTATTTTAATAATAAGAAGAAAAGAAAAGAAATAAATTAGAAATACCTAGAATAAGATATTTCCTTCTTTTATAAAAAAAAAAAAAGGGAATCTAGAATAAACATGTGTCTTCTACAACAACTATAATTTAGGAATTAAGTGCATTCAGAATAGAAACACACATTACATTAATTTAGGAATTAAGTGCACTCAGAATAGAAACACTCACCTTGCATTAATTTAGGATTGGAGTACACACTCAAAATAGGGGGAAACACTTGTAATTTAAAAGAAAATCATTAATAAAATCTAAAACAGAAATGAATAAGGTGCACAGAAACTTTTGTGATAAATAGAGAGAGGGGAAGGAGAAAGACATCTCTTGCTCCCAAGTGCTGGATGGGCACCGGAATCAAGAAGTGTTTTATGGTTCTTGTGAGTTGGGCGTAACTTGACCGGGGATTGGGAGATCCCTTTGGGAAGTTTTGGCTAGTGTGTTTGTTATCACACCATAGTAGCAGGGCTACTATTCTTGTTTAGCAGATATCTGCACATTCCAGAGCTTCCATTATTCAGAGCTTGGCTATGATGATTGTATATTTTGTGATCACTCATGATCAGAGCAGTGTATTATTCAGACTTATGTTAGACCTTGTGTCAAGGCTGAGCCTTGAGAGTTCAGATTTGATGACCAATGTGACCCTTTATCCCATACAGTTTCAGTTCAGTGCTTAGAGATGTATTGCAGCAATGTTTCAGATGGTATATGATGATGTTGTATGATCTATGGATATTTTATCATGGACTGTGGATTATTATCTTGTTGATTTAGTCATGTTCACAGCATCTGCTTGGTATATTATTCCTGATGTGGCAAACTGTTTAAAATGAACTATAAATCATAAAATGGACAATTGCTTGCACATTTAGGTCATTTAACAAAACCCACTGGTTTTCCACCTTACATAGACATGGTCTTTCCTAACACCAGTTGTCTGCTAGTGTAGGCTCCATATTCGCTTCACTCCATCCATACATGACTTTCCTATTTGACTTTAAACCTTGACCTATCTCATTTGACTTTCTGATACTGAGGACTTCCCCATTTTTCTATCTCTGTGTTTGGACCGCATCCCTGTATGTTCAGTGTCTCGGCTCTAAGTTGGTGACAAAACTTGCCTTTGGTGAGTTGGATTGTAGGCCTAAATCATTCTAGTCGGTTGTCCCGATGTTTGGCATTGGCTCGAACTCCCCCTAGTCACTTGAGATGTTGTTGGCTAAAACTGAAAGCTCATGTTCTACTTATGGAAACTTATAAATTCGCCCATGGAAACTAAAAAGGGCAAGAGCGATGAACAGCTAAAAATACTCCTCGAAAAGTATAAGAAAGGTCCAAAAAGCAATGGTTCTTAAAAGTTATATCTAAACAATTGCTGACCTTATATGTATATGAAAACATGCCCCGGATGTAAGCTGCAACTAGTTGTGCTTATCAGCACACCTGAGATCCGAAGGGTTATGTAGGCCAAAAAGGCCATGAAATGAAATTGAATGATCCTAATAAACCTGGATCAACTTGATGTAGACATGATGCCTAAGTTGAATAAGCACTCTCTAAACAACTTATCCATTTGTGAGGCACAGCCATTCCCCGTGTTATTTTGTCCAGCACAGAGTTTGTAGCTTCCCCCTTCTCCCAGTCCAAAGTATTTTTGAGTTAAGTTAAACAAGTCAAGCCCTTGGCCCAACCTGTTCCTAGCCTTCATCCTTCACTAGCAGTTTGACCATGTCCAATGGGTGAGTTTGTCATTTGAACTATTGTGCAAGTAATTTTATATAACAAAGGAATATGCTAACTTGATTAATGCCACTGAATGGATGTTATACTTTGAGCTTGGCTGTGAGAATGATTAGAGAAGCATGTCTTAGTCTACTGATGTGATTTATCCTTGGTTGTATATTATTGGGATCTGTGATGATGTGGGCCATATATCTATACCTATTGATGATGATTGATAGTCCCACATACTTGATGATGATGCCATATGATGGACATATGGTTCAGATGATGATTGATGCAGTTCAGCAGATTTTATTATTACTTCAGATCATCAGATTATGCACTGTCCATTTATGGTGGACCCTACAGCTGGCCCATTAGGGAAACCCACGGTGTATGAGTACACATTCCTAGTGGATTTGGGTCTTCTGGATCCAATGAGACTTATCTTTCAGTTCCAGGCACTTCTGACAGTGATTGATGCAGTTTTACACTTGTTGACCAGATTTGGGGCTAATTTCCAAGCCTAAGCAGCAGGGGCCATGAGAGGCCAGTTCACCTAGGGCGCTGTATGAGGAGGGGGTGGTCCAGCCACTTGTTTTTACCATTTACCCCCCCCTTCTGGAGAGCCTGGTGGGATCAGTTGGACATCGCAGATGTCCTAGGAGGCAGTTTTGGCACTTTCACAGTTACCGAGGCAGTTAAAAAATGGGATAAAGTGGTCACTGAGGAATTCGATTTGGACAATTGAGGCAAGGTTTTGGCACTTGGTTTTCACAGAGGTCTTCCAGGGTGATCCCACTATCTTCCAGCCAGTTTTCACCATGTGGGTAGGCCCACAGTGATCACAGGAGGTCTTTTTACTGCATGTCTGTCACAGATTTTGAAGACAGATTTGATCATTTATATTATCTTGGACATATTTTATTATTTTATTGTGCCTTGGGGATGAGCTAGTAAGGATTAATGCCTCCTAGCCCCACCATGTGCTTCTTATGTTATGTCCTAGTCATTATGAGGTGGATTTTTGTACTTTTACCCCTCTAGTGGATGACGTCATCCTCACTTTGTACCATTTTGTTAGGGCATCATCATTATATTGGGTGATCCATGTGATATATTGTTATGATTCATTATTAGCCATTGATCATGTATTGAGATCTTTTAATCTCAACCACTCATTTGATGTAGTATTGTAGAGTGGTATAGGATTTTGGTCTTTATTATCCTATATAAGGAGAAGACCCCCTATTGTATAGCTCACCTTTGGAGCTCTGGAATATTGGAATAGAACACTTCTTTGTGGAGCATATCTCTCTTGTCTTGTGGATTCTCTTGCATTTTGAGTATACAGTATCTCTTCTATGTATCATTGTGGATTTTGGTGCTACATCTAGTGTTCTTGCAGGGAAGTCGAATTGGTGGAGAGGAGGGCGATTTCTTGAGGGTTATTGTTGGAGGGATCCACATATTCTCTCTTGGGTTGATCTTGGTGAAAGGGAGTATCATTATTGTATCTTTGTGACATAGTTGATGCTTTATATTTCATATTTCTATCATTTTCATAATCATCTTGCTTGACTTGTTTCTCTTAATCTTGTCTTGTAGGAGGAGGACAATTTGGCTTCTTTGAGGAGGACGTTTGGCTTGGAGCAACAAAATTGCACTCTTGAATATACACATAGGAGAATGCTATCAATTTGCAAGGTGGCCACAAGCAATTGAGGTCTACAAGTTATGTGCCTCTTTCATTCATTCTTTCTTCATTGGTCACAAACCCCAATTAATTGAAACCCTCATTTTGGTTTTTCTTAGATCTACTTAGATCTAGCCTTGCTTTTGAAAAGATCTTAAGAACCCACCTCTATAGCATCCACCCCTAGTTGGATCTATAGTTTGGTGGTGATTGGGTTAAAATTGACACACTTTTCAAGGCAATATATCCCTCTTGAACCCAAATCGCACTTCCTTTGAGAGGCTTGTTGGGTTAAATCTAGCATGTGGGTAGGTGAGATCCCACTTGATATGCAATCTACACACTTGATAACCTACCCCTAGACTTTTACTTGGGTGATTTCTACCTTGTGGGCATCATTCCACATTTTAAGGGATTAAAACCCCCTTTTGAACTACTTGGCACCTTAAAACTCAGATCTAGTAAGATCTAACCCTTGGATTGACTTGATTTTCTAGATCCACATAGATCATTGCCTAAGCTACTTGGATCTACAATTTGGTGGCCATTGGACTTGATTTGACACACCTTATCCACCTTTTAGCCCTCCTTGAGCAAGGTTGCACTTCCTTGGGTGACTGAGTTTGCCCACTTCTAGGACCTAGGTAGTTGAGATTTCATTAGATTTGGAACGGGCATACCTTGAAACCTATATCTAGAGTATCATTTTGTGACGATCTGCCTTGGGGGTAGCATTCCTTGTTTTAAGGGATTGTGGTCCACTTGGGTCATTTCATGAAATCCTAGATCTAGCAAGATCCAACCACTCTATCTCAATTAGCCCACTTGTCTTGACCTCTAGGTGTCCCGATCTACACTTTGACATATCTTTTGACTCCATTAACCCATCCAACAAGGCACTAGTCCTCCTTAAGCAAGTCGCACTCCTTGGGAATTGTGTCAAACCTTAGATCCAGTAAGTGGGTACTTCTAATTTCAACTTAGATCCATAGATCTACTCATCACATATCCTCTAGTGCTAATTGCATCCCTTAATTTCACCTTGTGGGTCCACTTTAAGCCATTTCACATATCACAAGAAAGTAGGACCCACTTGTGTGACACATGGTACTATACCTTGTCATTATAACTAATCATGTGGCCTAAATCATACATTGGTTGAAACACTAATCATTTCTCAAACCACCTTCAACCATACTTTAACTTCTAGGTCCACTTAACCTTGCATTAGTTTGCGTAACTCATTATTTACTTATTCCTAGGAACCTTTGTTTGGGTCCAATCACCTTTGATTGGTAATAGGGTCTCCCCCTAGGTCTTGACTCATCTAGATCTAAAGTGAAGAGTGCTTCGGTTGACGTGGCTCCCACCTTGCATTCGGAACCGTGGCATCTCTTGGGTCACCTCTTTAGTTGTCCATCTCCACTACTGTCCCAGATGGGATACCACTAGGGGCAACTACAAGTTGTGTGATAACAGTGTTCTTACAACCCCTTTAGCTCGGGGGTTCGGGGTGAAGGAGAGTAACCCCGATACGGTAGGGTGGTCAACCGAGGGGTTGTCGGTGTCTCATCAAGGTTGGAATCGGACAGTTGAACAACCACTACTGCAGACATCCACCCAACCTCTAGCTCGACCGCCGAATCAAACTTCTTCCATGGACCGACGAACCCGCAGTGGAAGGACAGGGAGAGGACGAGGACGGGCAGCACGTCCACCAACCCCTCCTATCGCCACACCACCTAGAGCTGAAGAGATTGTTAATCTACCTGCCAACGAAGTGATGGATATGATGAGAAACTTCCAGAGGATGTCGGAAGCACTAATGCACCGACTGGATCGCCAGGAAAACCGACCTATAACTCCTGCGATTGTACCGCAGAATCCACCACCAGCTAACCTGCATAGAGAGTTGGAAAAAGTGAGATTCCCAGAGTTTTGGGGCTCCACTGAAGGAGCCGCGGCTGAAGCGTGGTTAGAGAACATGGCGATGTGCTTTGCTTTGAGGGATTACACCTCGAACCTAAAGGTACAGATGGCTATCCTACAGCTGAAAGGAGAATCCTTACTTTGGTGGAAGACCTTGAAATCACAATTGGGGGTTGAGAGCAACGAAGTGTCTTGGGAACTGTTTGAGGAGCATTTCCGCAAACATTACATGTCTGAAGAGTTCATTGAGAGGCAGCTCAATGAATTCAATGCTCTCTGACAAGGAGGAAGGACGGTGCAGGAATATGAAATCAGGTTTATGGAACTTTTGAGGTATGCACCTCACATCTCGACAGAGAAACTGAAGGTGCATAAGTTTGTGTACGGGCTAAATAGAAACATCCGAGACAAGGTTCGCATTCTCACTCCGCCGACCTTGCATGATGCTGTTCAGAAGGCATTGATTGCCGAAGAGGAACTGGTGAGCGGAGGCTCATCCCGGCAGAACTTTTCCAATCGGACTCGAGTAGGACCACCTTCTGATCCACCAAGAGTAAACTTCAGGCAACGAAGTAATGTCAAGGGACCTATGCATGGAAAACCTGTTAGAAACAATAAAACGCCTTACAAGCCGCCTCCCAAGAGGGACAACCCGAGATCATTCGGAAAACCAGCACAGCCGGGGCCACGCACCAATAATGCACCCACTGGAAGAACAAGGAAGGGACCAAAGGAAGGATGTTGGGGTTGCGGTGGCCCACACTATTAGAGTGACTTTCCTCAACAGTAGTCAGGACCGAGACCACCAAGACTACTGCAGCATATCTGGGAAGAGCACATCGTATTCATGCGGCGGTGAACAACCGTCAAGCAGAACATCAGTCTACAGTTCTGGAAACAACTGGCACCATTAATGGTATGAAATTTTCGTTACTTATTGACCCAGGTGCTACTGAAAGCTTTATATCTCATTCTGCATTAGAAATAAGCATGATGATGGCATGTGCTCAAGATAACTTCGACTCACTCGAGATGGCATCCGGGAATACCCAGAGTGTAGGGTTGAAACTAGAAGATTGTGAGTTAGACATAGGAGTATGCCGCACTAGAACTTCTTTCTATGCGACCGCCCTAGGGGCTTACGACTTAATCCTGGGCATGGATTGGTTGGAATCCCATGCCGCCATTTTAGACTGCCGTAGCAAGGAGCTAACTTTTTATGACGATGAAGGTCAAAAGAAGGTCCTCAAAGGGAAGAAGAATAAAGTATCACTACGGATGATTTCCGCTTTACAGCTGAAGAGAAGCCTAAGGAAGGGTTGTCAGCTCTATGCCGTGATAGCAATGAACAAAGACAAGGACAAAGCTGACATCGACAATCATCCCTTATTTGCAGAATACATGGATGTGTTTCTTGAAGCTCTACCCACGTTACCACCACAGAGAGAACTAGACTTCACCATAGAGCTAAAACCGGGAATTGAACCGATTGCGAGAGCTCCATATAGAATGTCCGTGCCGGAACTAAAAGAACTACAAATGCAGTTACAAGAGCTCTTAGATCTAGGGCTGATTAGACCAAGCGTCTCCCCCTGGGGAGCACCAGTGCTCTTTGTTAAAAAGAAGGATGGGTCGTGGTGACTCTGCATTGACTATCGCCAGTTGAACAAAGCTACTGTAAGGAACCAGTATCCCTTGCCTAGGATCGACGACCTATTCGATCAGATGAAAGGCGCCACAATCTTTTCAAAGATTGATTTGCGATCAGGTTATCACCAATTGCGAATCCGGGAAGTTGATATTCCGAAAACTGCTTTTCAAACACGGTTTGGACACTATGAGTTCATAGTGGTACCTTTTGGGCTAACCAATGCACCTAGTGTGTTCATGAACTTAATGAACGGTGTATTTCGCCAATATCTTGACAAATTCGTACAGGTATTCGTACAGTGAAGTACAAACTCATATGATTCTTAAGCATTAACAGAAAATACACAATGGCACACACATTACACAGAGATTTTCACCTGGAAACCCTTAACCGGGAAAAAACCAGCCAAACTTAGAGCCGCATAGCTCCTTTTTCATTATATGTTTATTTTACATGTACAATACAATAAATGGTATTCTGCAGCATCTAAAACCCTAATTCGTTTACCCGAATTAGGTTACAACCCTAATTCCTTTTACCGGAATTAGATTAGAGTACAAGGGATCGTGTTGTACACGCAGCGACCATGTGAAGAGATATAACATACCCAACATTCTCCCACTTGTTGTTCTCTTCACATACAGGAGAAATTTATGACTTCAACAATTCAGGGCAACAATGCCCATGTTCTCTTTACACCAAGAGAACTTCTGAGTACTCACAGACTTTGTCAAAGAGTCTGCAACATTTACCAAAGTGTCAACCTTCTCCAGCAACACTTTGTTTTGTTCAACCATGTCTCTGACGAAATGGTACTGCACATCAATGTGCTTTGTCCTTGAGTGATAAGCAGGGTTATTTGCTAGAAATATTGCACTTGAGCTATCACAGCCAATCTTTACTGCATCCTGAACAAAACCAATACCTGAACACAATCTTTGCAACCATACAGCTTACTTACTTGCATGGGTAGCTGCCATGTATTCAGCTTCTGTAGTTGAGAGTGCAACTACAGCTTGTCTTCTACTCATCCAACTGATTGCTCCTCCAAATAGATTAAAAACGTAGCCACTTGTAGATCTTCTGTGATCAAGATCTCCAGCCCAGTCAGCATCAGCAAATCCTTGTATATTTATCTCTCTGTTTAGACCGGGTCTTCCTTGGTAGCAGATTGCAGAATCTGTAGTGCCACGCAAATACCTGAAGACCCTTTTTACTGCAGTCCAATGTTCCTTACCTGGTTTTGACATGTATCTACTCAAAACTCCCACTGCATGGGCTATATCTGGTCTAGTACAGACCATGGCATACATCAGACTGCCAACTGCACTAGCATAGGGAACATGAGACATGTCCTCTACCTCTTCTTGTGTAGTGGGACACTGTTCTGCAGATAACCTTACACCTACAGGAATGGGCACCTTCACTGGTTTGCTTTCCTGCATATTAAATCTCTTCAATATCGTTTCAACATATTTCCTCTGATTTAACCAGAGTTTCCTGTTTTCACGATCTCTTTTTATTTCCATGCCCAAAATGAAATTTGCAGCACCAAGATCTTTCATGTCAAATTCAGATGACAGCTGATTCTTGACATCCTTGATGATTTCTTTGTTGTTTCCAATTAGCAACATATCATCAACATACAATATTACATAAATAAAATGATCACCAATTAGCTTAAAATAAACACAGTGATCATCTTTGCTTCTTGAGAAACCAAGTCCCAGTATATAAGTATCAAATTTTTGATACCACATTCTGGGAGATTGTTTCAAACCGTAGAGAGACTTTTTCAGCTTACAGACAAGCTCCTTTCTTCCTTTCACCACAAACCGTTCTGGTTGCTTCATATAGATCTCTTCATTAAGATTTCCATGTAGGAAAGCCGTCTTTACATCCATCTGTTCTACTTCAAGATCAAAAGCAGCAGAAATAGATAAAAGAAATCTAATAGAAGTCAATTTTGCAACAGGTGAAAAAATCTCACCAAAATCGATGCCCTCAATTTGGGAGTAACCTTTCGCAACTAGTCGAGCCTTGTACTTCTCCACTTTACCTGCTGCATTTAACTTCTTCTTGAATACCCATTTGCTTCCAATAGGCTTTCTTCCTTCTGGCAACTCAACCAGATCCCATGCCTCATTTTTGTCCAAGGCATCCATTTCTTCTATCATGGCCTTCTTCCATAGTTTACTATCTTCTGAATCCATTGCCTCTTTAGCAGTTCTAGGATCATCATCAGTAATAGATAACACAAAATTAGAACGAAAATCAGGGGGACTGTACCTTTCAACTTTCCTTCTTTCTCGGTCAGATCTCCTCAATACCGGAGTCTGTGGATCCGCCTCTTCATCTGATTCAGACGATTCTGCCTCCTCATCTGATTCAGACGAATCTGGTTCCTCAAAAGAGTCACCTCTTTCATCCTTGATATCAAAGTGTAGCTTCTCTGAATCCTTTTCCTTTGGTACATCCTCAATCTTGGAAGTGCTTTCAACTTCTCTGAAGATCACATCTCGACTGTAAACTGTTTTCCTTTTTACTGGGTTCCACAGCTTGTAACCTTTCACTCCATCCTTGTAACCAATGAAGATACATTTTTCTGCTTTATTATCCAACTTGCTCCTTTTCTCCTTTGGAACATGTACAAAAGCATCACACCCAAACACTCTGAGATGAGAGAGAGAGGGTTTCTTACCAGTCCAAACCTCATGAGGTGTCTTGTCAACCAACGCTGATGTGGGTGTCCTATTCACTAGGTAACACGCAGTGTCAACAGCTTCTGCCCAGAATTGTTGTGCTAGCCCTGCACCACTGAGCATACTCCTTGCCTTTTCCATCAATGTCCTGTTCATCCTTTCTGCAACCCCATTCTGTTGAGGTGTGTATGGAGTAGTCTTTTGCCTTGCTATTCCACACGTTTTACAGAACTCCTCAAATTTACTTTCACAGAATTCTCCACCGTTATCTGTTCTGAGTACTTTTAATTTCTTCTAAGTTTGATTCTCTACAAGAGCCTTAAATTCTTTGAATCTATTAAAAACCTCAGATTTCTTACGCAGGAAATAAATCCAAGTTTTCCTTGAGAAATCATCTATAAATGAAACATAATACACAGATTTACCAAGTGATGGAACAGACACAGGTCCAAAAACATCACTGTGTATTAACTCTAAGATTCCTTTAGCTCTTACAACACCAGATGAGAATCTTACTCGATTCTGTTTACCATATAAGCAATGTTCACAGAAATCAAAATCTAATGTGAAATCAGACATGCCTTCAGCCATACTTTTACCTTGTAATAGTCGAAGACCCTTTTCTCCAATATGTCCCAGCCTTCGATGCCATAGCGATGTCTTCTCACTAGAGACAGTAAGGACTCTGTCTCCTTCATTTTTACCCTCAGAAACAATAGTGCTGTTACATCCATTTTTGAAGGTGCTTCCCAACAACTTGTATAGAGTTCCAATCCGAACTCCCCTCATCAGCACCAATGACTCTCGAACCATCTTGCATGTGTTCTTTTCAAATAGAGTTTTCACACCTGCATCATCCATTTTACTTACAGATATAAGGTTTCTAGCCAACTTTGGAATGTGCAGAACCCCGGGAAGAGTTTTAACCCTTCCATCTTTGAGCAGTAGCTTGACCTTTCCTCGACCTATGATTTTCGCTACCGAGTTGTCTCCCAGAAATACATCTCCTCCACCATACTTTTCGTATTCAGAAAACCACCCCCTGTGAGGAGTCATATGATAAGACGCACCTGAGTCAATCAACCACGAATCATGCTCTGCATGTGTACTTGAAGATGCCAGATACACATCTCCTCCTTCCTCTGTAGATTCTTTCCCATCTGCGGATGGAGCGTCATTAGGTCCTCTACTTTTATCAGTAATTTTCGATTTACAATCCTTCTTGTAATGCCCAGCTTTTCCGCACTTCCAGCATTTTCTTACAGAAGGTCCTGGAGATTTAGATCTCCCTCTAGATTTAGATCTACCACCTGAAGACTTATTTTTAGATCTGTCTCCAGGGCAACCTCTGACAAATAAGGAATCCTTGGCTGAACTATCTATGGATCTCCGCCTCATTTCCTCCGATAGTAGGGATGCAACCACATCATCGAAGTTTAGCGTGGTTGCATTACTCCCAATAGCTATGACCAGATTATCCCATGAATCTGGCAAAGAGCACAACAGACTAATACACTTTTCATCATCATCAAGTGTAATACCAACAGATGTCAACTGACTTACCAGAGTATTGAAGGCGTTTAGATGCTCTGATACAGAGTCTCCATCAGTCATCCTCAGAAGGTACAATTTCTTTCGCAGAAATAACTTATTTACCAGGGACTTTGACTGATACAGATTTCCCAGTTTGTCCCATAGCTTCTTTGCACTGTCTTCTCCAGCTACGTTCACCAATACCGAATCTGCGAGGCAAAGACGAATGGTGCTCCTTGCTTTTCTTTCCAGCTTTTCCCATTCTTCTTTTACCGCTCCAGAGGGCATGGTACCTGGATCTACTGCGATCCATTGTTCTCTATCTACCAGAAGATCTTCCATCTTGAGCTTCCATAGCTCAAAGCTCTGACCATTAAATTTCTCAATCTCGAATCTAGAACTGCTCGCCATTCTTTAAAGAAAAATAAATCACCGCTGCAAAGCTCCCACTGAAACCAGGTTTATCACAAATCCAAGATCGAGCCAAACCCTTGGAAACAAAGGCGTCCCTCTGAACCCAAAAATGCTCTGATACCAAATGTAAGTTTTAAACCTTAACAGTGAAGTACAAACTCATATGATTCTTAAGCATTAACAGAAAATACACAATGGCACACACATTACACAGAGATTTTCACCTGGAAACCCTTAACCGGGAAAAAACCAGCCAAACTTAGAGCCGCATAGCTCCTTTTTCATTATATGTTTATTTTACATGTACAATACAATAAATGGTATTCTGCAGCATCTAAAACCCTAATTCGTTTACCCGAATTAGGTTACAACCCTAATTCCTTTTACCGGAATTAGATTAGAGTACAAGGGATCGTGTTGTACACGCAGCGACCATGTGAAGAGATATAACATACCCAACAGTTACCACCACAGAGAGAACTAGACTTCACCATAGAGCTAAAACCGGGAATTGAACCGATTGCGAGAGCTCCATATAGAATGTCCGTGCCGGAACTAAAAGAACTACAAATGCAGTTACAAGAGCTCTTAGATCTAGGGCTGATTAGACCAAGCGTCTCCCCCTGGGGAGCACCAGTGCTCTTTGTTAAAAAGAAGGATGGGTCGTGGTGACTCTGCATTGACTATCGCCAGTTGAACAAAGCTACTGTAAGGAACCAGTATCCCTTGCCTAGGATCGACGACCTATTCGATCAGATGAAAGGCGCCACAATCTTTTCAAAGATTGATTTGCGATCAGGTTATCACCAGTTGCGAATCCGGGAAGTTGATATTCCGAAAACTGCTTTTCAAACACGGTTTGGACACTATGAGTTCATAGTGGTACCTTTTGGGCTAACCAATGCACCTAGTGTGTTCATGAACTTAATGAACGGTGTATTTCGCCAATATCTTGACAAATTCGTACAGGTATTTCTTGATGATATCCTTATCTACTCAAGGACCCCTGAGGAACACGAGGAACACATCAGATTGGTATTGCGGTGTCTTCAAGAAAACCAACTTTATGGGAAGTTGTCGAAATGTTCCTTCTTCCAGAAGGAAATCCATTACTTAGGGCACATCATTTCAGGCGACGGCATAGCCGTGGGCCCCGCCAAGATTCAGGCCATTCAGGAATGGCCAGCGCCTACGAATGTACCTGAAGTGAGGAGCTTCATGGGACTTGCTGGATATTATAGAAGGTTTGTGGAAGGGTTCTCAAGGATTGCGGGACCCATCACCGAGCTACTGAAAAAGGATCAGACTTTTATATGGACAGATAAATGCGCCAAGGCATTTGAGAAATTGAAAGAATTGTTAACGACGGCACCGGTTCTGAAAGTGCCGGACATGGATGAGGACTTCCTAGTAATGGATTTCCTTCTGGAAGAAGGAACATTTCGACAACTTCCCATAAAGTTGGTTTTCTCGAAGACACCGCAATACCAATCTGATGTGTTCCTCGTGTTCCTCAGGGGTCCTTGAGTAGATAAGGATATCATCAAGAAATACCTGTACGAACTTGTCAAGATATTGGCGGAATACGCCGTTCATTAAGTTCATGAACACACTAGGTGCATTGGTTAGCCCAATAGGTACCACTATGAACTCATAGTGTCCAAACCGTGTCTGAAAAGCAGTTTTCGGAATATCAACTTCCCGGATTCGCAACTGGTGATAACCTGATCGCAAATCAATCTTTGAAAAGATTGTGGCGCCTTTCATCTGATTGAACAGGTCGTCAATCCTAGGCAAGGGATACTGGTTCGTTACAGTAGCTTTGTTCAACTGGCGATAGTCAATGCAGAGTCACCACGACCCATCCTTCTTTTTAACAAAGAGCACTGGTGCTCCCCAGGGGGAGACACTTGGTCTAATCATCCCTAGATCTAAGAGCTCTTGTAACTGCATCTGTAGTTCTTTTAGTTCCGGCATGGACATTCTGTATGGAGCTCTCGCAATCGGTTCAGTTCCTGGTTTTAGCTCTATGGTGAAGTCTAGTTCTCTCTATGGTGGTAACCCAGGTAGAGCTTCAAGAAACACATCCATGTATTCCGCAAATAAGGGATGATTGTCGATGTCAGCTTTGTCCTTGTCTTTGTTCATTGCTATCACGGCATAGAGCTAACAACCCTTCCTCAGGCTTCTCTTCAGCTGTAAAGCGGAAATCATCCGCAGTGATACTTTATTCTTCTTCCCTTTGAGGACCTTCTTATGACCTTCATCGTCATAAAAAGTTAGCTCCTTGCTACGGCAGTCTAAAATGGCGGCATGGGATTCCAACCAATCCATGCCCAGGATTAAGTCGTAAGCCCCCAGGGCGGTTGCATAGAAAGAAGTTCTAGTGCGGCATACTCCTATGTCTAACTCACAATCTTCTAGTTTCAACCCTACACTCTGGGTATTCCCGGATGCCATCTCGAGTGAGTCGAAGTTATCTTGAGCACATGCCATCATCATACTTATTTCTAATGCAGAATGAGATATAAAGCTTTCAGTAGCACCTGGGTCAATAAGTAACGAAAATTTCATACCGTTAATGGTGCCAGTTGTTTCCAGAACTGTAGACTGATGTTCTGCTTGACGGTTGTTCACCGCCGCATGAATACGATGTGCTCTTCCCAGATATGCTGCAGTAGTCTGGGTGGTCTCTGTCCCTGTCTTGGTCCTGACTGCTGCTGAGGGCAGTCACTCTGATAGTGCGGGCCGCCGCAACCCCAACATCCTTCCTTTGGTCCCTTCCTTGTTCTTCCAGTGGGTGCATTACTGGTGCGTGGCCCCGGCTGTGCTGGTTTTGTTGATGTATATGTAACTTCGGAATGTATTTCATCAGTATATTATATGTATATTTATTGTACCCTTATAAGAGATGTGTTATTCCTCTATAAGGAAGTGTCGTCATGTGGATTGACAAGTGTCGCAAGTGTGTGTACTTGCCGATGGGTTATTAGACCACCTTATGGGGTCGGCCCTAATTAATATATAATATAATGTGGATGTACTAAAGTAGACAAGTCGGCCCCAGTAGGTCACTGGGCAAAAAGGTGAGTATAAATAGAGATAGGAGATCTCTATTTTACTCACTCGGAAAAGTATCTATCTCTCTCTCTGGAAAGTGGCGCACTAGTGAGGAGGAGGAGGATCATCTGCTAGGAGACTATCTCTGTATTATTTGGTTGTATTTTGGTTGAGCCATTGCTCTCTCTATCTCTGAGGAAGTTGTGGGGTTTTTCACCTTAGGGTTTTCCCCACGGAAACTCTGTGTCTCTTGTCTCTATGCTTTTGATTCTTATGATGCTTGTGATGCTTGTCATATTATGATTGTCATGCATTGATATACTGTAGATGTTATTCTCTCAGCAAAGATCCTATAGTATTGTGATTTAATACTGAAAATTTAACATGGTATCAGAGCTTAACTGAGAAGAAGACATTTTGCAGTGACGGAAGCTTGTATTGCTTGTTTATTGGGTTTCTCTCCACAGTTTTTTGAAATTCAGTATAGTAGATTGGATCTACTCATCAAGGCGCATCTTTCTGTCCAATCAGATTTCAGTTCCGAGCATTTTCAGTTTTGGCCCTAAAAATTAGGGTTTCCACAAAAATAGGAATTTCTGGAAACTGAAGGTACAGCTGGAAGCTCCTTGCAAAAATCGAAGGTTTGAGCTTTGGATCGAGATTTTTGGCTGGGTAGATCTCCGGGAAACTCAAACCCTAATTCAGGGCTCTCCCCAGTGAACCCGGGAGGACAAAAAGGCAATTTTGAAGGACAAGACTTTGCTGATCTCAAATTCTAAATGTACTAGGCTGATCAGCTCTCCAAGGCGCATCTTTCTATCCTTTCAGAATTTTGAAATTCACATTTTGAATTTTTAGGGTTTCTCTGACAAACCCTAATCCGGGACCAGATCCAGTTTTCAGCACTTCAAGTGGTAAGTTCTAAATCTTTTCTATTTCCATTTGAAGTACTCTTAAAGATGTCTCTTCACACCAAGCTTGAGGATAAGCTTGAAGGGGCTGATAACTTCCGAGCCTGGAAGTATAGGATTGGGCTAATCCTGGAAGAGAATGAGTTGGACTCATATGTGAAAGAAGACATCCCTATCCCAGAGGATGAAGAGGCCAAGGTATTGCACAAGAAGAACTTGGTCAAGGCAAAGAGAATCATTGCTGATTCTATCAAAGACCATCTCATACCCCATGTGTCTTCTCTCAAGACACCCAAAGAGATGTTTGAATCTTTGACCAAGCTATTTGAAGGAAAGAACATAAATCGGAAGATGACCCTGCGGAACCAATTGAAAGCAGTAAAGTTTCAGAATGGGGAAACCATTCAATCCTACTTTTCAAGAGTCTCTCAGATCAAGGAACAATTAGAAGCAGTAGATGAAATGGTGGAGAATGGTGAAGTGGTGATGACCACTCTAAATGGCCTACCCAGGTCATGGGATTCCTTTATTCAAGGAATTTGTGCAAGGAAGAAGTTGATCTCCTTCAGTAGACTTCGGGAAGAATGTTCTCAAGAAGAAGCTAGGCTTATAGCTCGTGAGGAAAAGATGGGAGGTGAAGATCAAGCTCTTGCAGCTCACACCAAAAGAAGCAAAACCAAGAAGGATCACCCTCACCCCAAAAGATTCCATCAAAAGAATAAGAAGGACCTAAGATGCTTCACATGCAATGAGAAGGGTCACTTTGCTTCAGATTGTCCCAAGAACAAAAGGGATAATAAGAACAACTCCAGTAAGAAGAAGAAAGGTAGCAAAAGAAGGTTTCATGCCCATGCTGCCGAAGATGATGAACCTCCAAAGAAGAAGGCTAGGGCAGAAAGTAGTAGTGATGATGACTCATCAAGTGAAGAAGAATATGTTCTAATTTCCGCTCTTACAGGTACCATCTCCCATGGATGTAATGATTGGTTGATTGATAGTGGGGCTTCCAAACACATGACTGGGTTCAAGGAATCATTTGTGAACCTTTCTGAACATGAATCACCCCATAAGGTGAAACTTGGGGATGATTATCAATATCCAATCAAAGGAAGTGGTGAAGCCTCTTACAACTTAGATTCTGGAAAATCTCTGAAGATGAAGGAAGTTCTCTATGTACCTGGGCTCAAGAAGAACTTACTCTCCATCTCTGCTCTGGATGCAAAAGGTATGAGGGTTGCATTTGTTGATGGCCAAGTACTAATGTGGCCAAAGGGAAAGACTATAGATGATGCAGTAGTGATTGGAGAGCAAGAGGGAGGCTTGTATAAATTAAAGGGTCAACCTGAACATGCCATGGTACATGAATCCATGGAGCCAAGTGAACTTTGGCATAGGAGACTTGCTCACATGCACTATAGAGCACTTCCAATTGCAAGCAAGGCTGTAGAAGGTCTTCCTGAAATCAAGACCAAACGTGAAGGGGTTTGCAAAGGATGTGCAAAAGGTAAGAACACTAAGAAGGCTTTCCCAAGCAGTGAAAGCAAGGCAAAAGACATCCTGGAAATCATCCACTCAGATGTATGTGGCCCCATGTCATCCAGTTCCCTAAGTGGGTATGTTTACTATGTATCATTTATTGATGACTTCTCCAGGAAGACTTGGGTATACTTCTTGAAGGGCAAAGATGAGGTGTTTGATAAATTCAAGGAATTCAAAAACTTGATGGAAAATCAAACTGACAAGAAAATCAAAACATTCAGATCTGACAATGGTGGAGAATTCACCTCAAATGACTTCAAGAAGCTTTGTAGTGATTCAGGGATTAAGAGGGAGTTGACTGCTCCATATAATCCTCAACAGAATGGAGTTGCAGAAAGGAAGAACAGAACTATCATGGAAGCAGCAAGGGCAATGTTGCATGACCAGGATCTTCCTATGCATCTTTGGGCAGAAGCAGCTAGAACAGCTGTATATGTGCAGAATAGAACACCCCACAAGATATTGGACAACAAGACACCAGAAGAAGTCTTCTCTGGTAAGAAACCTGAAGTCAGCCATCTCAGAATATTTGGTTGTCCAGTATACACTCATGTCCCAAAGGAGAAGAGGACTAAACTAGATCCTTCAGGAAAGAAAGGCATCTTTGTGGGTTATAGTGAAAGCTCGAAGGCTTACAGAATATATTTTCCAGGGTTCAAGAAGATTGATGTCAGCAGGGATGTAACATTTGATGAAAATTCAGCATTCATCAAATCAAGAAAGGCACCTATTGAAGATTATGAAGAACCTAAGGAAACAAGATTTCAAGACACTACCATGACTGATACAGTTCCAGAAACTGCTCATGAGTTTGAAGATCCACAAGAACCTGTAGATCCACCTCGTGAGGATAACTCTCACAAGAGGAAACCTGTATGGGCTAGAGAGCTCATTCATGATGCAGAAAGATTTGGCATTCCAGAAGAAGAACACAGAGCAAAGAAGAGAACCAGATCACACACCAGTTATGTTGCTTTACTCTGTGACATCATGAACAAAGAGCCTTCCAGTTATGAAGAGGCAGCAGAAAAGAAAGAATGGAAGGATGCTATGGTTGAGGAATATCAATCAATTATGAAGAATGATGTTTGGGATATTGTCCCAAGACCTAAAGGGAAGTCTGTTGTGACTTCCAAGTGGATCTACAAAATCAAGCATGCTGCAGATGGCAGTGTGGAAAAATATAAAGCAAGATTCGTAGCTCGTGGTTTCTCTCAGAAGGAAGGAATAGACTATGAAGAAACCTTTGCACCTGTAGCCAGATATACTTCCATCAGAACAGTACTTGCCTTGGCCGCAGCAATGAAATGGAAGATACACCAGATGGATGTCAAGACTGCTTTCCTGAACGGTGTAGTAGAAGAGGAAGTATATGTGGAACAGCCACTCGGCTTTGAAATACATGACAGGGAATCTTATGTATGCAGATTGAAGAAAGCCTTGTATGGCTTGAAGCAAGCTCCCAGAACCTGGTATGGTAGGATGGACAGTTTCCTATCTAGTTTGGGCTTTACCAAGAGTAAAGCGGATTCCAACCTTTACTACAAGGTTGAGGAAGGGAATCCTGTGATTCTACTACTATATGTGGATGACCTATTTGTGACAGGAGATGACAGAATGATTGCAGATACCAAGAGGAAGCTTGCAGCGGAATTCGATATGAAAGATTTGGGAATGATGCACTATTTCCTAGGTATGGAGGTGTGGCAGAATGCAGGTGGGATCTTCCTTGGTCAAGGGAAGTACACAGTAGATATCCTGAAGAGATTTGGGATGATGGATTGCAAAGCCATGGCCACACCTATGGCATCGAATCTGAAGCTTCTTTGTGATGCTTCATCTGAGCCAGTTGATGTTTCTATGTATCGTCAGATTATTGGGTCCTTGATGTACCTGACGAACACGAGACCAGATATTTGCTTTTCTGTGAACACATTGAGCCAGTTCCTGACGGATCCGAGGAGTGTTCATCTAGTTGCTGTAAAGCATGTTCTGAGGTACCTGAAGGGTACAGTGGATTATGGGCTCAGATATGAGGCAAATCAAAAGTTTAACCTACAGGGTTATGTTGATTCAGATTGGGCTGGCAGTGCTGCAGATAGGAAGAGCACATCTGGGTGTTGCTTCAGTATGGGATCAGGTGTGATCTCTTGGTTTAGCAGGAAGCAGTCCTGCGTAGCACTGAGTACAGCTGAGGCAGAATATGTTGCAGCCTGTTCAGCTAGTTGTGAGGCAGTATGGCTACGGAAGCTACTGTCTGAGTTATTTGATCTCCCGTTGGAGGCTACTGGTATCTTCTGTGATAACCAGAGTTGTGTGAAGCTGTCCGAGAACCCAGTGTTTCATGACAGGTCGAAACACATAGAGATCAAATATCACTATATCAGGGATATGGTGCAGAGAGGAGCTGTGAAGCTCCTGTATGTTGCGACGGACGAGCAGATTGCAGATGTGCTGACGAAGCCACTAGCCAGGGTGAAGTTCGAGTACTTCAGAGAGAGGCTTGGCGTTATTCAGATCGAGGACACTTCGAGGAAGAAGTGATGGACACATTTGCTGAAGCCATTCCAAGCATGTTGGAAGGAGGATCCTTCACATGGCTGTGGATGTAAGCGCTGGATGATGAGCATCAGGATGATGTTCTAGTTTCTGCTTGATATGATCAGTTGGATCATTTTATGTATGTATGTACGCATCATGTTGGATGCAGGATATGATCAGTTGGATCATTTTATGTATGTATGTACGCATCATGTTGGATGCAGGATATGATCAGTTGGATCATGTGTATGTATTGTTTATGCATCATGTTGGATGCTTGGACCATGTATCTGTATATGTATCAGGTGGATACATTGTATGATCAGGTGGATCATGTATGGTGATATGTATCATGTATTTGTATTTGTATCAGGTGGATACATTATATGATCAGGTGGATCATGTATGGTGATATGTATCATGTATTTGTATTTGTATCAGGTGGATACATTGATGATCAGGAGGATCATGTATGATGATATGTATCAGGTAGATACTTGGTATGCATCAGGTAGATGCATTGATGATCAGGAGGATCATGTATGATGATATGTATCAGGTAGATACTTGGTATGCATCAGGTAGATGCATTGATGATCAGGAGGATCATGTATGATACTTGGTATGCATCAGGAAGATGCATTGATGATCAGGTAGATCATGCAGCAGGATGTTGCAGTGATGATCAGGATGATCATAGATGACGAGCTTCAGGATGTTGCTCCAGATGACATGCAGCAGGATGTTGCAGTGATGATCAGGATGATCATAGATGACGAGCTTCAGGATGTTGCTCCATATGACTTGCAGCAGGACGTTGCAGTGATTATGATCAGGACGATCATGAGTACATCAGGATGATGTATGGTGAGTATCAGGTTGATACTCTGTGGCCGTGGATCAGGTTGTGCAGATGAGCATGTCTGGGAGATCCTATAGGTCGGAGTTGTGTACCCGTAACAGCCTGGGATGCTCTTTCGAGACATTGCTCTGGGAGGACATGTAATTCGTTGCCCTGGGAGATCTCAGGTCGGAGTTGTGTACCCGTAACATCCTGAGATGCTCTTGCGAGGTTTTGTCCTATGGCATGTAATTTGGGCCCTGGGAGATTTCAGGTCGGAGTTGTGTACCCGTAACATCCTGAGATGCTCTTGCGAGGTTTTGCCATGACCACATGTAATTTGTGCCCTAAGAGATCTCAGGTCGGAGTTGTGTACCCGTAACATCCTGAGATGCTCTTGCTAGGTTTTGTGGTGGACCACATGTAATTTGTGCCCTGGGAGATCTTAGGTCGGAGTTGTGTACCCGTAACATCCTAAGATGCTCTTTCGAGGTTTTGTGGTGGGGTCACATGTAATAGCGCCCTGGGAGATCCTACAGGTTGGAGTTGTGTACCCGTAATATCCTGGGATGCTCTTTCGAGGTTTTGTGACGCACGTAAAAGTCCTGAGGATTCCACAGTATGGCCAGTGATGATGAAGACCTGCAGGTGGTGGGCCTACATCCAGTATGAAAAAGGACTGGCTCTGTAGAACTTCCTATGACGAGTAGAGACAGAGATTGGACGAGATAGCAGCAGCAGTGACGATGACGATGACGATGCATCGATGATGATGATCCAGAGAAGAAGACTTGTCTAGCAAATCTGTGTCGAGAAATACCTTCCTTGTTAAGAGGGAGTGTTGATGTATATGTAACTTCGGAATGTATTTCATCAGTATATTATATGTATATTTATTGTACCCTTATAAGAGATGTGTTATTCCTCTATAAGGAAGTGTCGTCATGTGGATTGACAAGTGTCGCAAGTGTGTGTACTTGCCGATGGGTTATTAGACCACCTTATGGGGTCGGCCCTAATTAATATATAATATAATATGGATGTACTAAAGTAGACAAGTCGGCCCCAGTAGGTCACTGGGCAAAAAGGTGAGTATAAATAGAGATAGGAGATCTCTATTTTACTCACTCGGAAAAGTATCTATCTCTCTCTCTGGAAAGTGGCGCACTAGTGAGGAGGAGGAGGATCATCTGCTAGGAGACTATCTCTGTATTATTTGGTTGTATTTTGGTTGAGCCATTGCTCTCTCTATCTCTGAGGAAGTTGTGGGGTTTTTCACCTTAGGGTTTTCCCCACGGAAACTCTGTGTCTCTTGTCTCTATGCTTTTGATTCTTATGATGCTTGTGATGCTTGTCATATTATGATTGTCATGCATTGATATACTGTAGATGTTATTCTCTCAGCAAAGATCCTATAGTATTGTGATTTAATACTGAAAATTTAACAGGTTTCTCGAATGATCTCGAGTTGTCCCTCTTGGGAGGCGGCTTGTAAAGCGTTCTATTGTTTCTAACAGGTTTTCCATGCATAGGTCCCCTGACATTACTTCACTGCCCAAAGTTTACTCTCGGTGGATCAGAAGGTGGTCCTACTCGAGTTCGATTGGAAAAGTTCTGCCGGGATGAGCCTCCGCTCACCAGTTCCTCTTCGGCAATCAATGCCTTCTGAACAGCATCATGCAAGGTCGGCGGAGTGAGAATGCGAACCTTGTCTCAGATGTTGCCATTTAGCCCGTACACAAACTTATTCACCTTCAGTTTCTCTGTCGAGATGTGAGTTGCATACCTTAGAAGTTCCATAAACTTGATTTCATATTCCTGCACCGTCCTTCCTCCCTGTCGGAGAGCATTGAATTCATTGAGCTACCTCTCAATGAACTCTTCAGACATGTAATGTTTGCAAAAATGCTCCTCAAACAATTCCCAAGACACTTCGTTGCTCTCAACCCCCAATTGTGGTTTCAAGGTCTTCCACCAAAGTAAGGATTCTCCTTTCAGCTGTAGGATAGCCATCTGTACCTTTAGGTTCGAGGTGTAATCCCTCAAAGCAAAGCACATCGCCATGTTCTCTAACCACGCTTCAGCCGTAGCTCCTTCAGTGGAGCCCCAAAACTCTGGCAATCTCACTTTTTCCAACTCTCTATGCAGGTTAGCTGGTGGTGGATTCTGCGGTTCAATCGCAGGAGTTATAGGTCGGTTTTCCTGGCAATCTAGTCGGTGCATCAGTGCTTCCGACATCCTCTGGAAGTTTCTCATCATATCCATCACTTCGTCGGCAGGTAGATTAACAGCCTCTTCAGCTCTAGGTGGTGTGGCGACAGGAGGGGTTGGTGGACGTGCTGCCCGTCCTCGTCCTCTCTCTGTCCTTCCACTACAGGTTCGTCGGTCCATGGAAAAAGTCTGATTCGATGGTCAAGCTGGAGGTCAAGTGGATGTCTGCAGTAGCGGCTGTTCAACTGTCCGATTCCAACCTTGACAAGACACCGACAACCCCTCGGTTGAACACCCTACCGTATCGGGGTTACTCTCCTTCACCCCGAACCCCCGAGCTAAAGGGGTCGTAAGAACACACTAGCCAAAACTTCTCGAAGGGATCTCCCAATCCCCGATCAAGTTACGCCCAACTCACAAGAACCATAAAACACTTCTTGATTCCGGTGCCCATCTAGCACTAGGGAGCAAGAGATGTCTTTCTCCTTCCCCTCCCTCTATTTATCACAAAAGTTTCTGTGCACCTCATTCATTTCTATTTCAGATTTTATTAATGATTTTCTTTTAAATTACAAGTGTTTCCCCCTATTTTGAGTGTGCACTCCAATCCTAAATTAATGCAAGGTGAGTGTTTCTATTCTGAGTGCACTTAATTCCTAAATTAATGTAAGGTGAGTGTTCCTATTCTGAGTGCACTTAATTCCTAAATTATAGCTGTTGTAGAAGACACATGTTTATTCTAGATTCCCTTTTCTTTTCTTTTTTTAATAAAATAAGGAAATATCTTATTCTAGGTATTTCTAATTTATTTCTTTTCTTTTCTTCTTATTCTTAAAATAAAAGAATATTTATTCAAAAAGATATTTTCTAATTTTATTTCTTTCTTTTTTTATAACAGTAAATATTTATTTAATCCTTTCTCACATATTTCCTATATATATTTTTATAAAAGAAAGTATTTTATTTAAATAGATACATTTAGAACCTTTTCTTTTCTCTTCCCTTTATAAAAGAAAATATTTTATTTATTTAAAATATTTTTCTTTTCATTTTTTTTTGAAATAATTAATATATATATTTCCATTAATTATAAAATAAAAGAACATTAACTTTTCAATTTTCAATTTCCTTCCTTAACCATAAAAGCATAATCATCATGATAATAATTTATTATTAAACTTTCTAGAACTTCCACATGTATATTATTTAATTATGCATACATGAATAATTTCCTTTTTCTATTTTCTTTTGTCTAGGTACCTCTTCAGTGGGCCCTTCCGACAGTTTCATTTCTTTCTTCTTATGGGGAGTACTCCGTAGTGGTCGAGAATATTTACCGCGACCTTCCAACTACGCTTTCTTGGAGACTAAGGGTTGCTGAGGGATAAGGTCCTCCTTATCGCGCGCCCCTCAACTCGTCGTACGTGACCAAGTCGTTATGGCCTCGCCCGTACGGCACACGCTTCCCCGGGTGAGCTGAAACAACTTCCTACCCGTGCGTGGATTGCTAATTCAGGGTCGACAGCCTATCGTCATACCCCTATGTGTTATGTCCGTTCTTACGACCCCTGTAATTCCATTGTGGGTCAGTCGGTAATTCGTCTTACCTACCACTGCACACACACTTAAACGAACATTAGTAGCGCTGCACTATAAAACATTTTCATCATTCACTTCAGTATCCCAGTCAGTCGAGCATACTAATTATTCATCATTTAACATCATGCTTCAGTCAGTCGAGCATATATTCATTGTTTTATCTCAGTCAGTCAAGTATATCAACTATTCATCATTTTCAACATTCATCAATATGTCTCAGTCAATCAAGCATTCATCAATTTTATTTCAAGCATTTTCAATATTCATCAATATATCTCAGTCAATTGAGCATTCATCATTTTCATTTTAAGCATTTTCAATATCAATATGTCTCAGTCAATCCAACATTCATCATTTTCATTTTAAGCATTTTCAATATCAATATGTCTCAGTCAATCGAGTATTCATCATTTTCATTTATCTAATCATTTCTATTTTACATGATAATTTTCAAAGCAAAATCCATGATCTAAGTTTTATAAATCCGGGTCACTTCAAAACAGTGCCCTCAATAGTCAAAACAGTCATAGGTCTCCAACAGTCTGATAAATCATAAGCCTAAGATAATCAAATCAATCATAGGTACTAAGGCGGGCATTACATCTCCTATCGGGAATAGATCAGGGTCTCCCCCTTTGTTATCTTGGCTTTGCTAACATCAAGTGAAGAGTGCCTCGATTGGCGTGACAACCAATCCCTTGAAAATCGAGGCTCTCTTGGTTTACCACTTTGGTTGCCTATCCCCTCTACCATCCTTACGGATCCACCTTTAGGGGAAACTACAAGTTTGGTGATAACAAGACCGTCATGCTAGTACATTTTTTACAATATCCCCAAGGGGTATGAACATCTAATTATTAAAAAAAGAGGCCAAAACTGGCCCTGAAAAGACTTCTGAACTTCTGAGCACAGAAAACGAACATTTGAAATATTCACAACTTTGGCGGCTCACAGGAAATCCACCTAGGTGCAACTTGGTGGATAACACTTGTACAAGAGAGGGAAGAAAATAAGAAACTTTATTACTAATCATAGCATGGCCCACCACATTTTTCGCAATCACTCTGGGTTAGAACTACTTAAGATTGCAAAGACCGGATTTGCTAGCTACTACCTCACCTTCAAGCACCTTTTGAAGGTAAAAGAGGCATTGGCTAGTATGATCTCAACTGATTGTTGGAAGGTTTTGAAAGACAGGGCTGCATCAACATCTGATAGACATGAATTTCAGGAGGTGGAGGACACAATTCTTGATGGCCAATTTGAACTTTGAACTTTGAACCTACCTTTGAAGTTTGAATTGTTGATTGCATCTTACAACTCTTTGGGTAATAAATATAATTCTTTATTTCATTTCATGGTTAATGTTATCTATTAGAGTTTGTTGATGGCAAATGTTATATGTTGAATGTTGAAGGTTGATGTTGGAGTTGATGTTTGATCATTTGATGACAGTGTTATAAGTTATAACTGCTAGATGACTGATATTATATGTGTACTAAATGGTTGATGATTTAATGATAATCATTTATCCAATAGTTAGATCTATGTTTTCATGTTTTCTGCAGCTAATTTGGCATTCTACATGTTTGTTTTAATATATATGCATCCAAATATATTAAAATATGTATTATATAAAAAACACTCCGCTCCCAAATGCTTTTGAAAATTGCACTTCCCATTTCTGCTCCCTGCTCTCAACAGCCATGGAACCACCACCTAGTAGCTATTTTGGAATCCTGCTTGACCTACAACCTTGAGTTTGTTCCTCTTGAAATATTCAAATATCCACATATTAAAAACAGTGGCATAGAGTTTGGCTAAAGTGAGCCCAACCATGATCATCGTGTAGTTGTTTAGATCTGAACTATTGCCCAATTAAAAGTGGATGATGTGTTGTGACCATGATGGCGAGAAGCCCAACTAAACTAACTAGTTGAAGAGATCAGCAATGCGGAATGTGAAAGAAACCCAACCATGCTTGAGGAATTTGGTCTAGAGACTCTAGACTCTAGAGTCTAGACACCCTTGCTGTCAGTCACTCAACTTGATTTCAAAGCACAGACGGACAAGTGGACTTTCCATATATCTGGAGACCTAAACCATCAGGTCTCCAATGCCCTAAATCGCCATTCTCTTATTTCTATCCAAAAACTAACCCTTTGTTGTTTCACACAATTAAGATGCATTGTAACAGAATGAAGGTCAAAAAGCAGAATCACAAAAGCATTAAAATAAAGAGAATATGTTCAAACGATAAAAAGAAATAATAAAACTACTTTAATTATTCTCTTTTTATTTAGGTCACACTATTCTATTGGTCCTTGAGTCCAACATGATAACATAAAAGTGTTCATACAATTGCATGCTTACACACATGTTTACAAGTCCAAGTGTTTACAACACTTTTTTGGCAGCAAAGCAAGGAAGGGATGAAAAAGAGAACACATGTGAGTCTACCAACCTGGAAAACAATTTGCATGGTAAAGCCCCAAAATCCAGCTTTCTTTCTATTTTCTTGCCATTCGTCATAGCTTTGTAATGAGGCTGGATTTCCATTTAAATTCTCTTCAGATGTTTCAGTTGCTCCTTGTTCTCTATCCATGGTTAAAAAATCAGTTATCTCATAATGTTCTCTATTGGAACCTTGTTTGGACCACTGACTGCATCCCTTTATAGAAATAAAAGTTGCGAGCTACAAAAATAAAAGATGAAATTGCAAGCATGTCAATGTTTATCCTAGCAACTATTTCATTTCTAAAAAGAAAGTGATATGAGACATTCCAGTCAATCAAGCTTACAAAATACACATTAACAGAAATCGGAAAGAAAACACATAGAAAAATAGAACAAAATATTCCTGGAAGATTGTTTAGAGTGCACCGTAGCAAGTAAAGGGAATTAAAAAAACAGTACAAATTTCAACAAAGATATCAATTAAAGTGAAAAGATGTGTTTAGACTCTAGAGGGTAAAGAATGTTACCCCAAAGTAAATAGTGACTAAAGTGAAAGTCCACCTGTTGAACAACAAAACCATAAGTAGAATATTTTAGATATCTTCGAAAGCATATCTATTACATATGGAAAGTCTTAACATATGAAAATTTTCTAACTAGAAGATAATAGGTCACTGTTATGCAACACGAAGATGATAAAAAAATCAACTTGCTGATGGAATTTCAAAGGATATTACTTATAAATTTCTTTTCACAAAAGATATCTTTCTTCTTGGTCGTATCAAGACTTGAAGGTAGATTTCACTCAATTAAACTAAACAGGGATATTACTTTAAAAACATTAAATTTGACCATTCTTTAGCTCTAAGCTGAATAAATGAAAATATCTTTTCATAGTTACATGAAATCTCCAGAAAAAGCCATGCCTTGTATTTCTCATTCTATTGACATACTACTTTACCTATCACAAACTTTTATTTTCTTCGATGCTAGAATCTATGCAATTTTGTGTTCCTCATCTTTGACATGATTTGTACAGTTACGAGATAGTAAAACCTCAAGAAAAGCTCAAACAAGACAAAGGTATATAATCACACCTTTGTTTCCATTCACAAAGTGAACATCACAGCCATGTGCCTAGCATCGATAATTAGAGAAAGAAAAGCATCGTAAGATGGAAAGCAAACCATGAGTGCATGAACATAATCAATAAGTACGAGAAATGTAACCTGTTACCACCAAAACTGGTATGTGTGTGTTAAAGCCCAAAAGGGGCACACTAGCCCAATGGCCCCTGAAGAGAAAAGCCACTGTCACCACACTCCTCTCTCCTCACTTCTGGTTGACTCTCTTCCAACTCAAGGGGGGTATCCTTAAATAGGACTGCTAGACCAATAAGACAATGGAGCTCATAGGTGAAGTAGAGAGTGTTGAAAAAGATAACTCTGGAGGTCCTCCCATATTTTTGGTGTGGGTGTAATGAGGAGGACCGGAAAGTTTTTGTTCTTTGTGTATTTATGTAACAAAGTGACGTTTATGTAAATAAAGTGAAACTGATTTTGTACTTTATAAAAGTGGGTCATGTTGTCACCCAAACTGACATGCGTGTGTTGAAGCCCAAAAATAAGCACACTAGCTCAATGACAACTCTCAAAAGAGAAGCCAATGTCACCACACTCTTCTCTTCCTTGCTTTAGGTTGGCTCCTCTCCAACTCAAGGGGGGTTTCCCTAAGGTAGGATCACTAAGGCAGACGCAATATGGGGACAAGGTGAATCGAAGAGGCTGCCTTAGAGAAACGGTTGTAGGATTGAAAGTAATTTGAACAAGTGATGGGAAAGACGGGAGGAAAGGCCAGTGCCAGTATATCAGAGGGGAGAATGGAGTCAAAAGAGAACTCAAGAGGGCCTTGTATCATATGTGACTGAGGGGGAAAGATCGCATGATTGAGCAAACCCTGCTCAGTCTAGTGTTGAAAACCAAAAATTACCTCTTCTTTTCTAGCTGCAAGAGGTGCGTTGTACACACAAAAGATCAATATCACACAATCAACCTAGATAAAATGTGAAGATCGCATGCCCGTATATGCATGCTTACAAAGGCAAAGAAGCTAGCAACTGCTAAGGTTCTCTCCATTCCAACATGATGACAACACCCCTCTATGGCCTCTTACACAAACATAGAAAAGAAAGAGTAGTGTCTAGTAATATTCACACTTATTCAAATTCATACAAGATCACGCCACACAAAAGAGAGTTATCCGAAAACCCCATCATAATATTGTTCATTAAGCTCAAGGGAAAGAAAATTTCCCAAGTTTTTTCCACCCTACAATGGAGAAGGTTGGCCTCTTTATAGGCACAAAACCTCTCATCTCTCTCGAATAGAATAATAGTAAAAGGTGGGATGCTAGATCCACTTTTTTCTCAATTAATGTCTAAGAAGACTTATTACACAAGTAAGGTGAACTCTCACTTTTGGCCAATTGCATCAACCCTCCTTACATAGCCAAAGATGCCAACCGAAAGGTTGACTCACCAAGGATACAATCGGCTGCCAAAATGAAACAGGTGTTTAGACTAGCTTCTCCATGCTACAGAAACCACCAACTAGCCGTGAAGTGCTCCAAAATCTCACGTGACCGCGAAATTACCTCCAGGTGGCTGCCAATGAAACCACAAACGCCCACAAGAAGAACCAGAACTCCGAGATTCCAGTTCCAACTAACTGACAAGCAAGAGAAAAGGCTCGAATAATAGTCCAAGCGTGATAAACATCTGGCTAGCATTTTTCGCCACATAAAAGATAAATATTTATGAATTGGCCGCCACTTCAACCACTAAGCCAAGACTCGCTGAGCTGCCACTTTTGGTGATACGAACTGAGTGATCGCCTTTTTTTTAAATGTTCCAGGACCCCATGCAGTCGGAGCTAACCCCAAACAATTGTCAGACGCCGGCGACAAAATTGATCAGTTGTCGAGGACGATGTCTTCAGGATGAAGCCGCACTCCATTTTTCGGTAGGTAATGAAATCGCGGGTCCATGGCTCTATGCTTCTGCCAAATAAAAATACCCTAGTCGCCTCCTCAAACCATGACACATGATTGAGGAACGATTTATGGAATGCATGCCACATATATCCAAACGGTCTATCACTTCGACTGCCACATGGACACCGCTTTTACGTGGCTACAGAGCGTGGAACTCCATCCCATCCAATCGAGAAACTTCACTTTATTAAATAGAGCCATTTACTGATCGCTCCATTCTCGGAGAGGTGGATGAAAAAATATCTGCTAAGTATGAGAGATACCCCATATCTGCTAAGTATGAGAGATACCCCATACGATTGTCAAACGCTGAAGATGAAAATCGATCAAATGAAAATCAATCAAGAGTGTGCTTAGCTGCCAGGGACAAGCGAGCCAAGCTCCACACTCCTTTATTTGGTCGAGTCGAGATGCCCTGCAATATATGACTGAAAAAACGCTTTATGGAATGCAGGCCCCGTCACCGCCTGGCTGTTTCGTTGTCGGCTGCAAACACTCTTCACATACCTGTCAAAGTCAAAATGCCTTGTGTTCTTTATTCAATCTTCGTAATGCAGCCAAAGCTAGTTGTCTTGGAGGAAAAGTAAGTGGTACATCAGTCAGCATGTTTTTGTCAATCTCTGATTTCACAGCTTCTTACAAAGCCTTCAGCCTCTGTAACGAATCATCTTTTTCTTCAAGAAAGTTCTCGATGTCGTCTACAAATCCTTCAATGGAGCAATATGGTGAATAGACAATAAGATCAAATCCAAGACTCTGAAGAACAAGCATCTCATTCCTCAAGATAACTTGATGGTCTTGCTGAATGCCCTTGCCAAGCTCCTCTGCTGAAACGTGGAATTCCTCCACCTTGCATGAAGTGTATACGCAAGTTATGCTTAGGATCATGCTCCATTACTGACCACCGTAAATAGAAATGTTTTGAAGTATAATATAGCAGTTGCCTGAATTTTATGAGGAAATCTAAAAGCTCCACAAACTTCTTGTATCTTATGTTCATAAAATCTCAGCATGAGTAACTCTTCATTGACTGTGAGGGGCTCTAGGAGTTGCCTTTTAGTACCATTTGTTCTGTGTCAATTCCTATTTTCAAAAAACACAAAATGTTGAGTATGGATCAATTCTGCTCGAACAAGGACTGCTTCTGACTTCTCAATGACAGGATGCCCAGATGCCATAAAATTTCCTCTGACCTTGAACTATAATCAGTAGGGCATATGCACGGGCAACCTAAAATTCAATTTTTTAATCACTGAAGAATATAGCACTCCTGTAGCTGACTATATATCAGAAATAACCCAATGAATACTACCACATACCAATTTGGCAAGAAGAGGTCACACCTTCGATCAAGACTGTATAAATAATGATAACATCTGGCTCTTTTTATGCTTCCTTCTGTTTGTTTATCTCTGAGTTTATAATGGCATCACCAAACATTGTTGTATGTTTATTTGACTGTCATATATGAGGAGTGCAAACTAGACCTCTTGTATTCTATACTCCATAGCAACCCCTGTAAAGAATGATCTGGGACCGGGGGCTTCCTTCAAATTCCAATAGTGTGAGCTAGGTAGAAAGCTTTTTTAGATAGTTTTGAATGTCCACTCTCCATATATTGGTGCTTTGAGTGCATCAAACTGTGCACGAATGTCAAAACAGCAGCCTCCAGTGAAATATGGTGTTAACATCTGGCTCCTACTTGGGGACATGTGCTAACCTCATGAGTGCATGAGAACCTCAGCATCTCTGAGTATTCGCAGACCAGTTTGGAAATAGAGATGCCACATGGTGGGGATGGCTCAATTCACATCCCATGACCACCACTTATTACATAAGAATTGCAAAAAAGACAAAATGAATGATGCTAATAACAGCAAAAAATGCTCATGTGAGAGCTTTATTCTTCCTACCTACATTAACTTAACGTGAGACTAGAACATGCTAAGTATATGCATATAACCAATGGAGCCACTTCAGCTCCTTACCAATGAGACTTCTGCCTTTATGTTTAGTCATTAAACAGAACCAGGTTTCGACAAACAGAATGTGAACATGACCTAGAAATGCAACGAGAGCATGGTTGTAAGGGACAACTCTTTTACTTGGATGGGAGCCATACCTTAGATCTGCAAATAGATAGCATGATTGAAAGCATGCTTCATTAATATAATGTTGAAGAGGGATTGAATATGTAATGGGCAGCCTTTCAAGCTGAATTATGTCATCCCAGAACCTCTTATGAGGCCGATCTGTGATGTAAGTGTCATTACTTTTAATGAAATGAACCTGAGGCAGATCTTTATCATAAAACTGTTTGTGAACATCTTTGGTAACATACTCCTGGCGCAGCTCCAACTCTTCATGATAAGGTTGCTCATAAACTTGAGGCGGGTCCAACTCTTCATGATAAGGTTGTTCAGTAATATCTTCAAACAAGGACCCCTTTGATGCTTCTTCAATGGGATCCTTGCAGAAGTGTTCTCCAAGCTGCCCTCTTTGATCTTCAAAGGAATCTTCAAAGATCTCCTCTTTAGTGTTGGGCTAGGACCTAGGGATGAGAACATCATATTCTTTAGCAAGTCGCTCAATCTCGACAACTGTTCCTTCATGCCAACGAAGGAGAAACCTCTCGAAAAAACCCGACAGCGAGTCTAAGAATTCATCAAAAATGCCATAGAACCAATTTAATGCATCCCTTCCAAAGTTAAAGCAAAAACGACCATAAGGTCATCCTCATGATAAACATTAAAATCAACCATCAATTTGCAGTAAGAGGCAATATGATGGGTGGTCGAAACTTCATCATTTCCATGGAACTCTGAAACAATCTCATGTACCTTCTCATGGTCGTAGCACTCATTAGGAAATCGACAGATATTTGAGAAATCTAGCGGGGTGAAAGCTTCGTGCAGAAGATCACGCAGTTTTTCCTTATTATCATCCATAAATCAAATAATGAGGTACTAAATCTGAAACATGTGTATAGTCATACCTCATACCAGGCTATGGAATCGCCAAGGTGAGCTTGAAAGCCTTCCAATGAGTGTGCTCACCTCTACACCCAATAGGATCTTCAAATCTGCAAAAGGACAAGGGCTTTGTCCCTTCGTGGAGTCGCCATGTGAGAAGAAGAATCTGCAATATAATCTCCCACAAATGTCAATGAAGCATAGTCTTCAAATCTACACCCAATAGGATCTTCAAATCTGCAAAAGGGCAAGGGCTTCGTCCCTTCGTGGAGTCGCCATGTGAGAAGAAGAATCTGCAATATAATCTCCCACAAATGTCAATGAAGCATAGTCTTCAAATCTACAGGAATTGGACTTTGTCCCCAGCAACGGCGCCAAAATGTTGCCCGCCGGATGTGCACTACAGCAGCAAAAATCTTTCAAAAGCTGTTTCCCAAGTGTGAAAGGTGTGGCCTTGGGGGCAAGCAAAGAGTCAGGTGCTGTCACCTGATCCCGACTCCTCCGTTTAGGCAAACTCCTAACGAAGCCAAGGGGGGTAGCCCTAAAAAGAGTTTCTAAGGCTCTTGATTTTAATGTGTTTGAGGTGATGTGATGCGGATGGGTGTTGTTTAGGAGTTTTTGTGAGGTTTTACAATAATTGAATTAGATAGTACCAAGCATATACTTGCAAATATATTTGAAAGATACACAACCAATTGACAATTTATAAATAAGGCATCCACAACATGATAATATTAAATAATATGTACTCCAAATAATAAGCAGAAAAATAAATGAATACAACAACCAGTGCCTTATGGAGTCAAAAGATGTGCTTGGGATGTTGAATAGAAGTCTTGGTGTGCTTGAGATCGTTTTGCAAGTGTTCTTGGTAAATTTTATTGTAAACTTTTATGATGATCTTGATTATTAAGGATGAGGGAATCTCCAAGATATACTTTGCGGTACTGGAAATGTGTCTGGAAAATATTCTAAGTGGCTTCGTACGAGGACATGTTGGCTATCCGAGTCTCCAAAGCGTGTTCAACACTACACCAACCAGGGATGTAGTCTAACGGTGCTTTTAAGATCAGGGTATAGTGGTTCCAGCTTCCCCAGGCAGAATTTGCCCACTTTCGAATATTGACGATCAACGTTGGATTTTCGTTGGTTTTGCGGGAGAGTGTTTTATTATGGTTAAATGAATTAAGACATGAGAATTAAAGAACCTATGTCGTTTCTGAGTATCCCAAAATTGGGTAGAGCATACGCGGCATAGAAAATAATGAATTCCAATTTTAAGGGGATGTGTGAAAGAACCAAAAAGAAACTCTCCGACAAAGAGCACTCTTGATCCGCCTTATGGCGAGATTCAAGAGATTTATTGTAAAATGAAATGCTTGAAATAAACCCAAGAATCTCTTTCAGGTCTTAAGACCGTACTCGGGAGAACAAGGGGGTTAGCAATAAAACAAAATGAGAATGAACTCTCCGATAGAGAGCACTCTTGATCCACCTTTCGGTGAGATTCAAGAGATTTTGGATTCTTTCTAAACAGTTTATATCAAGATGAAAAATATTGAAGCAAAGCTAAACTAGCAAATTACTTCAAACAAAACTAATCTAAGAACAATAAATGAGCTAAACAATTAGTTCTAAGATCTATGATTTATCAAAATTGAAACTACTCTAGTAATAAAATCTAAGCTACTACAAAAGAGAGACAAGAAACACTACAAGCTTCCCCCAAATGGGGGAAGTGGGGTATGGGAGCTGTAATCCCACTTGCTCTTTTATTAAGTTTACAATGTTTTTTTGTTTTTCTTCACTTGAAAGCACAATAGGATGGGGGAATGAAGAAAGGGAAAGTGCTTTTCATGGAGTTTTTAGTGCTTGCTTGCTTGCTCTTGTTGATTACTAGCCTTTGGGATTCTCACTTGTTCACCTTCAAACACAAGCTTCAAACATGGCACCCATTAAGATGTTAAAAATAAAAATCAAATTGAAACTAAAACCTAACTCTAGCTAGCATGCAAATACTAATAAAATCTAAGTGTTTAAGAAATTACAAAAGAAATGACTAAGCATGAATTTGAGACTAAGTGCAAATGGAAACTTAAGCTAAATGCAAATTTGAAATTATTTAAACTAGAATGCAAGCTAAACTCTAGATTTCAAAATGAAACTAAATGCAAACCAAGAGATAGATGCGAAGACTAATGAAAGCTAGGTGCAAAAATGATGAATATGGCAGCCAACAACTCTCTTTCAAAAAGTCAAAACAGTCCACTTATAGAGGTCAAATCAGGCAGCCAACACAAGCAAACCTACCACTGTTTTAGCACTGTTTTTTGAGGCAGCCAATCAAGAAGATAAGAAGGCGGTGAAAGCAAGAAGAGAGAGGGCTGGAGAAAGAAGGTAGAAAGGCTGGAAAACAGTGAGGAAAAGGAGTGGCAAACAGAGGGAAGAAAAGAGGCTGGAAAGAGGTAAGAATGGACAGCCAACAGGGATAGAAAGGTGGCTGCAAAAGGTGCCCAAAAATCAGACTTGAAGAGGCAAGAAAAACAGTGGGAAGACAAGGTAAAAATCAGAGATGAAAAGGGCAAGAAGACAAGAGGACAAAAGCAAAAATCAAAGAGAAAAAGGAGGTAAGAAGAAGACAAAAGATCAGACCTAGAGGATGAGCGAAAGGTAGAGAAAGAAGAAGCTAGGAGAAGGGCGTGAGGATCAAGGTAGGGCAACCAAAAAACAAAAGAGCAAAGCTTTAAAGAATAACACTTTGAAAACCCAAATAACTTTGCCAAGTAACCAAGTAACCAATTTGATTAAGTTTGATTTGAAGAGGAGGATAAGAAGAAGACAACTTAGCTCTTGAATCTCGAGATGGTTTTGGATCCACTTCGTGATTGATTATTGGACTTTCGCTTGGCTTCAAGAGGAAGAGATGCAAGCTAGCTCAGCTTCTTACTTGATCAAAATAGGGAGATTTGTAAACAAAAAGACTCAAATGCTTGCAAACAATGGAGTTAGAACATGTATTATCTATTTATTGAAACCAAAAGGCATGAATTACAAACTAGTAAAAAGATGCACTTTAGATCTCTAAAAACAAATATATAAACAAGCAACTTGAAACTACAAATGCTTGATCTTATGTGCTTGAATAAGCCCTCTAAAGCATGAACTAGTTAACCAAAGATTGACAAGAAGAAGAGAGTATGGAGCAGTATCACCTGATTCACCAAGAAAATTGATCCAATCCCAACACAAGATGAGCCTCCAAAGCCTAAATTTTATTCAACGATATGCATGAAAAGCATTACAATAATCGAGCAAAGTTTCTTTACAAAGATTATCCACCCTGAGAGAACCAAGAGGCCTCTTATTTATACAAAAGAGAGAAGACCAATAACCTAGGTCGAATTGGCATGAAGAGAGCCAAGAAGGGCGAGTTTCACCAATAGAGAGGGAGTCAAACACTTGATTGGAGAGTTAACTGATTGCTTTGGTAGGTGTGAGTGGTGAGGTGGCCTCCACCTAGGCAAGGCGCCCACCACTCTTCATTGTTCTGAACTCCCAACCAACACACATGTGCCACTTCACCAATTCGCCCAAGCATGCAAAGGAGGGTGCAATTCCCAAGGCCAAGTCACCTGCAGTGCTCCGATAGTTAACTGGAAGTGGTTGTTGATGATTGGAATCTTCATAAATGCCCAGTGCCATGTCATTTAGCCTCTATATTTATTCAATTGGGACTATTTTGGAGAGATTTGGATTTATCTCCAAAATAATATTTTCTGATTATTTTAATTAAATATTCCTCATTTATTGATTTTGAGGAAATATTCAATTATGCTCCAAATAATCATCTGAAACTTAGGAAAAGTGGGTTTAGGGGTTAACTAGATAATTTGGCTTAGAAAATGAGTCTTTATTTGCCAAAATCCACCCCCAAACCCCTTAATTATTACATTTTGAAAATTTTCAATTAAACCATAGGAAAAATGGTTTAATTAATTGAAAATTTTAATTAAATAATAAAAAATCCAACGCGTCTGATAAAAAAATTTCGGACGAATTTTTCAACACACCTAGGGACCTAAGAAATGACCATAGAACATACCAATAGTGTCTAGTAGGTTCATATTTTACAGTTGGGCTCTAATAACCCCCCAAGGCCTAACCGCCAAATTCGGCCATTCTAGCTTTGGAGGTTGTAGGAGAAAAACTCATCGATTATTACTCGGCTAAAGGCAAAGTATAATCGACGAGTGAAATAACTCCTTGGAATACCTTATTTGACTGTCAAGTCTTAGGGAACCGAGCCACTCAGACCCCCCATACTAGCACACTTTATTACAAACCCCATAGGGCATGGTCATTTCAACACAAAAATAAAAAGTCCAACCAGAATAGGCTAAGTCTGAACACACTGAACCTCTGAACTCTGGAAATGAACATGTATCATGTCCAATAACTGGCAGCTCGATAGAAGTTCAACTATTGTACAAAATAGTTGGTAACAATGACCATCACTTCAATCCTCTTGATCATTTTGGAAACCTATCGTTGGAAAACCCTGAGCAAATCACGGGATCAAGAAGTGAGGTCAGTGGCACCAAGCAATTGTCAGATATCCCCATAGCGAATAGAATCCCTCCCTCTGAGCAAAGAAGTTTTTGAACCGTCAGGAAGATAATGGCAGACAATGACAGAAACCTGGAAAGGAAAATGAGAGGCCTTCCTCCAAGGTGTTGGTGGGAGGATGCCTTAGCCAATGATGCCCCGGAGGGAGAATTCACTTTGAATAATCTGAACGTCTTTCAGGAATTTTCTCTCCCTGAACAGATAACCGAGGATTTTGAGCCTCTCCCGCATCACATTGGCTATCCCAGAATTCCAAATGAGAGCAGTTTTCCAAGCTTCTTATTGCCCAGAGAGTTGTCGGTCCCCTCAGGAGTAGCACACAACCTGATCCGCCTCACATTCCTACCTGTTATCACATACATTGTAGCTAGAGCTACCATGATGCAACAAACCATATTTTGCTTCCAGACAGTGCCAATCCTACACGAGTTGAGGATATTTTTCATCCAGTGATCATTAGTGGTGGATTCTTTCAGAGCTTATCAGATCCTACAGAGAAGCACAGCAGTATCCCATGTCATGACTTAGCCTTGCATGATCCCATTGAGAGGACTTGGTTTAGCTATGGTTCACTTAACAGAGTAGGCAGCTGATATATTCCCCCTTGCCCATGAGCAGTCAGAGTTGGCCTTCATGATTGTATTCGAAGACAGGTATATATGGCTGAGCAGGTATCCATGTTGCATTTGGGTGTTGTTATTTGTCTCTCTTTCTTATATTATTAGCTTTGACTTAACATGGTGACTAGCAGTGGTGATTGTATTATTTATGGACTTGTTGTGAATGGATAGATGATCCTGAGTGTCAAGACTTTTTCATATGCTCACTAGTATTTCCTACCTTATGCAAACTTAACCTTACCCTTGTTATGTATGGAATCACTTCTCATGTCTCCATCCATCCAGTACCTTCCATCTTTGATTCAATCCTTGACTTACAACTTAGACTTGTGAGATTGAGGAGTTTTCCCCCACTTTGACCTCTGTATTTGATAGACTCCATGTTGTTTTGTGTCTCGGCTCTGAATTGTGTGATAGCACTTGCCAAATCCTTGACCCTTCCGGGCCAAAAGTGTTAATTTTTAGTGCAGCTGCGAGACCCATTCTCAGAGAGAATGGTACCCTAGTCAGTTAACTAGGGGTTCCTGGTCAAGTGAACCAGGCAGAGTAATGAGTAAGACCCTAGAAGGTACCCTAGGGCCCCCAGCTGTCTCCTGGGGTTCTTGGTCTAGGACCAAGCAGATTGATGCCATGGCAAAGTCCCTAGCATGTGGCTAGGGCCCCTATTTGTCTCTAGGGTATTCTGGCCTAGAACCAGACGGTTTCTTGGTCACGATGACCAAGCAGATCCTGCAGGTTGAGACAGAGACTTCCTAGGTCCTGCAGATGGTTGATCAACATTCAGTCTAGGACTGAATGCTCAGCTTGAGGCTGAGGACCATTCTCTGAGAGAATGGAGATCTTGGTCATGGACCAGATGGTTGATCAACATGTCCCAGTCTAGGACTGAGGCTCAGCCTTGGGTTGAAAGCCATTCATTAAGAATGGAAGATATTGTTGTCCCCTCTCCTAATCGGTTATTGCTAGGTTGCTTCCCAAGGCACTGGCCACCCCTTGACGATGTCTCCAGTACCTAACCCTTAGGAGCAGTGTTAAGGACAAAAGGATAGTACCATCCGTTTGGATCTTCCCCCTTATACAGTGATGACAAAATATATAAACTATCTATCTTGAGAGAGAGAAAAGTCTTTGGTCTTGTTGGTCCTATTTGATTGCTTGTCCACTTTGATCTTGTGGTTGTTGACTCATGGTCCTGTTATCACACTATAGTAGCAGGGCTACTATCCTTGTTCAGCAGATATCTGCACATTCCAGAGCTTCCATTATTCCAAAGCATGGCTATATATTTTGGGATCACTCATGATCAGAGCAGTATATTATTCAGACTTATGTTAGACCTTGTATCAAGGCTGAGCCTTGAGAGTTCAGATTTGATGACCGATGTGACCTTTTATCCCATACAGTTTCAGTTCAGTGCTTAGAGATGTATTGCAGCAGTGTTTCAGATGGTACATGATGAGTATTATTATGATGATGTTGTATGATCTATGGATATGTTATTACTGACTGTGGATTATTATCTTGTTGATTTAGTCATGATCACAGCATGTGTTTGGTATATTATTCCTGATGTGGCAAACTGTTTAAAATGAACTATAAATCATAAAATGGACAATTGCTTGCACATTTAGGTCATTTAACAAAACCCACTGGTTTTCTACCTTACATAGATATGGTCTTTCCTGACACCAGTTGTCTGCTAGGGTAGGCTTCATATTCACTTGACTCCATCCATACATGATTTTCCTATTTGACTTTAAACCTTGACTTGTCTCATTTGACTTTCTGATACCAAGGACTTCCTCAATTTTCTACCTCTGTGTTTGGACCGCATCCCTGTATATTCAGTGTCTCGGCTCTAAGTTGGTGACAAAACTTGCCTTGGTGAGTTGGATTGTAGGCCTAAATCATTCTGGTCGGTTGTCCCGATGTTTGGCATTGGCTCGAACTCCCCCTAGTCACTTGAGATGTTGTTGGCTAAAACTGAAAGCTCATGTTCTACCTATGGAAACTCAAAAATTCGCCCATGGAAACAAAAAAAGGGCAAGAGCGATGAACAACTGAAAATACTCCGCGAAGAGTATAAAAAAAGGTCCAAAAAGCAATGGTTCTTAAAAGTCATATCTAAACAATTGCTGACCTTATATATATGTGAAAACATGCCCTGGATGCAAGCTGCAACTAGTTGTGCTTCTCAGCACATCTGAAATCCGAAGGGTTATGTAGGCCAAAAAGGCCATGGAATAAAATTGAATGATCCTAATGAACCTAGATCAACTTGATGTAGACATGATGCCTAAGTTGAATAAGCACTCTCTAAACAACTTATCCATTTGTGAGGCACAGCCATTCCTCGTGTTATTTTGTCCAGCACAGAGTTTGTAGCTTCCCCCTTCTCCCAGTCCAAAGTATTTTTGAGTTAAGTTAGACAAGTCAACCCCTTGGCCCAACCTTGTTCCTAGCCTTCATCCTTCACTAGCAGTTTGACCATGTCCAATGAGTGAGTTTGTTATTTGAACTATTATGCAAGTAATTTTATATAACAACGGAATATGTTAACTTGATTAATGCCACTGAATGGAGTTTATACTTTGAGCTTAGCTGTGAGAATGATTAGAGAAGCATTCTCTTAGTCTACTGATGTGATTTATCCTTGGTTGTATATTATTGGGATCTATGATGATGTGGACCATGTATAGATGATTATTGATGATGATTGATGGGCCCACATGCTTGATGATGATATCATATGATGGACATATGATGCAGATGAGGATTGATCCAGTTCAACAGGTTTTATTACTTCTTTAGATCAGCAGATTATGCATTGTCCATATATGGTGGACCCTACAGCTGGCCCATTTGGGCAACCCATGGTGTATGAGTACACATTCCTAGTGGATTTGGGTCTTCTGGATCCAATGAGACACTTATCTTCCAGTTCCGGGCACTTCTGACAGTGATTGATGCAGTTTTACACTTGTTGACCAGATTTGGGGTTGATTTCCCAGCCTGAGCAGCAGGGGCCCCGAGAGGCCAGTTCACCTAGGGCACTGATGATGGAGGGGGTGGTCCAGCCACTTGTTTTTACCATTTACCCCCCCTTCTGGAGAGCCTGGTGGGCTCAGATGGACAACGCTGGCACCCTAGGAGGCAGTTTTGGCACTTTCACAGTTACCGAGGCAGTTAAAAAATGGGATAAAGTGGTCACTGAGGAAATCGATTTGGGCAATTGAGGCAAGGTTTTGGCATTTGGTCTTCACAGAGGTCTTCCAGGGTGACATCACTACCTTCCAGTCAGTTTTCACCATGTGGGTATGCCCACATTGATCACAGGAGGACATTTACTGCTTGACTGTCATGGATTCTGAGGACAGTTTTGATCATTTATACTATCTTGGACATATTTTATTATTTTATTGTGCCTTGGGGATGAGCTAGTAAGGATTGATGCCTCCTAGCCCCACCATGTGCTTATATTGTCATGTCCTAGTCATCATGAGGTGGATTTTGGCACCTATTCTTCTCTAGTGGATGACGTCACCCCTTCTTTGTAGCATTTAGTGGGGGCGCTATGATTATATTGGGTGATCCATGTGATATATTGTTATGGTTCATCTTAGCCATTGATTGTATGATGAGATCTTTTAATCTCAACCACTCATTTGATGTAGTATTGTAGAGTGGTATAGGGTTTTGGTCTTTATTATCCTATATAAGGAGGAGACCCCCCATTGTAAAGCTCACCTTTGGAGCTCTGGAATATTGGAATAGAAGATTTCTTTGTGGAGCACATCTCTCTTGTATTGTGGATTCTCTTGCATATTGAATATACAGTATCTCTTCTATGTATCATTGTGGATTTTGGTGCTTCTACTAATCTTTTTACAGGAAAGTCGAATTGGTGGAGAGGAGGGCGACTTCATGAGGGTTATTGTTGGAGGGATCCACATAGTCTCTCTTGGGTTGATCTTGTGATAGGGAGTATCACTATTGTATCTTAGTGACATAGTTGATGCTTTCTATTACATCTTTCTACCATTTTCATAATCATCTTGCTTGACTTGTTTCTTTGATCTTGTCTTATAGGAGGAGGACGATTTGGCTATCTTGGAGAAGGACGTTTTGGTTGGAGCTCTTGGATCTCACTCTTGAATATACACATAGGAGAATGCTATCAACTTGCAAGGTGGCCATAAGCAATTGAGGTAAGATCTACAAGGTATGTGCCTCTTTCATCCATTCTATCTTCATTGGTCATAAAACCCTAATTCATTAAAACCCCAATTTTGGTATTTCTTAGATCTACTTAGATCTAGCCTTGCTTTGGAGAAGATCTTGAAAACCCACCTCTATAGCATCCACCCCTAGTTGGATCTATAGTTTGGTGGTGATTGGCTTAAAATTGACACACTTTTCAAGGCAAAATCCCTCTTGAACCCAAATCGCACTTCCTAGAGAGAGGCTTGTTTGGTTAGATCTAGCATATGGGTAGGTGAGATCCCACTTGATTTGCAATCTAGACACTTGATAACCTACCCCCAGATTCTTACTTTGGTGAAATCTACCTTGTGGACATCTTTCCATGTTTTAAGGAGTTAAAACCCCCTTTTGAAGTTATTGGCACCTCAAAACTCAGATCTACTAAGATCTAGCCCTTGGATTAACTTGATTTTTGGGACATACATAGATCGGGGTACTAGCTACTTGGATCTATAGTTTGGTGGCCATTGGACTTGAATTGGTCCACCAAATCCACCTTTTAGCCCTCCTTGAGCAAAGTCGCACTACCTAGGGAAGGTGAGTTTGTCCACTTTGAGGAAGTGGGTGTTTGAGATTTTTGGAGATTTGGAACGGCCATACCTTGAAACCTAGGTCTAGGGTATCTTTTTGTGACGATCTGCCTTGGGGGTAGCATTCCTTGTTTCAAGGGATTGTGGTCCACTTAGGGTCATTTCTTGAAAACCTAGATCTAGCAAGATCCAACCATTAGATCTCATTTAGCCCACTTGACTTGGCTTCTAGGTGTCCCGATCTATACTTTGACATACTTTTTGACCCCATTAACCCATCCAACAAGGCACTAGTCCTCCTCAAAGCAAGTCGCACTCCTTGGGATTTGTGTCAAACCCTAGATCTAGTACATGGGTACTTCCAGAATCAACTTAGATCCATAGATCTAGTCATTACCTAACCTCTAGTACCAACGTCACACCTAGCTTCACCTTGTGGGCCCACTTAAAACCATTTCACACTTCCCAAGAAAATAAGACCCACCTGTGTAAACATATGGTACTACACCCAGTCATCATACCCAATCATGTGGCCTATACCATACATAGGTTGAAACACTAACAATCCCTTACACCACCTTCAACCATACATCAACTCCTAGGTCCACTTAGCCTTGCATTGGTTTCCGTAACTCATCATTTACTCATCCTTAGAAACCTTTGTTTAGATCCAATCAACTGTGATTGGTCATAGGGTCTCCCCCTAGGTCCTGTTACACCTTGACCTAAAGCGAAGAGTGCCTCGATTGACGTGACTCCCACCTTGCATTGGGAACCGTGGCATCGCTTGGGTCACCTCTTTAGTTGCCTGCCTCCTCTACCGTCCCGGATGGGATACCACTAGGGGCAACTACAAGTTGTGTGATAACACGTCTTATTCTTACTTGGTCCTAGCACTCTCACTTATGTGCACCTTTGACTATGATGACTCCTACCTTGTGGAGTATTTTTTACCTAAGGGTACATTAAGGACCATGTATTATTATAGTTACCTTATGTTTTGTCCCACTTATGGTTTTGATCTTTTTACCTTTTGTTGGACCTTTACTTTACGGTAAACCTATCAAATAATTATTTTTTTGTCTTATTAATTTTTATTAATAAAGATTTTATGTTTTTTTTATTATTTAAAGACTCTTGGACCCTTTGCCTTTTGGACCTTCACTTTATGGTAAACTTATTAATAATTATTTTTTGACTTTATGTTTTTTTTTATTTTGGTAAAGACCCTTGTACCATTGGTACTTTATCTTTTGACCTTTTTTATTTTATTATTTGTTTTATTTATTCTTTTTTATTATTTACTTTATTTTAATCCTAAAGTTTTCTAACTCTAAGACTATATAAATTTCTATTAAACCTTTGCTCAAAATTAACTAATGGTGAACTTACACTTCACGTGCTCACTTCTTCTCCGGTCATTTGTTTTTGGTCTTCTCTTCTACGGATTTGACGAGGATGATACAGCCGCTCTTCTTTTCCTCCTTCACGAGTCTAACAGATTACCTTCACGGCTGTCTCACGGGTTTAGCTCTGCATTTGATTTTTTATTTGTCTCACGGCTGTCTCATGGGTTTAGCTCTGCATTTGATTTTATTTTGTCTCACGGTTGATTACCCTCACGGCTGTCTCTCACGAGTTCACCCTTCACACTGTTGTCTCTCGTGCTGATCACTCTCATGGCTACCTCTTCCCTTCACGGTTTCACTCTCGATTTCACCCTTCACGGCTTCACAGCTGTCTTACAAGCTTTCACGAGTTTATCTCTGTATTTTTCTTAATTGGGTTTGTCTCACTTATTTGATCTCTTCACGGTGATCTCTGCTATTTTCTTTCTTTCTCAGATCTGTCTAAGAATGTTTATGGACCCATCTTATCTCTGTGATTTACTTCAGATGTGATTGATTTGTCTCTGTCTGTGTGAGTTCTTATGTGTGGGAATTACTTACATGCTTGACTCTCAAAGTCTGCTGCACCTATGTGTTTCTTTTATCCCTGTCATTTGCTTATTGATTGAAGAACTTGAGATTTGTTTATTTTTTACCTGAACCTTTTTCTCTCTCTCAAGGTACGTATATGGTTTAACCAGTTTGACTTGTCCTTTCAGTGACAAGATCAAACTCAGAACTATCTGAGTATAAGTTGGATCCAAATGTTGGTTGTAATTCTTTAATGCAGTACATGGTTATTTTACTGTAAATGTTATTTGAGATTCATTTTATTTTTCTGAACTTAGCATTTGATGATTCTCGAGGACCAACATTAATGCAATGACCAAATGGAGCATTAAGTTGAAAGAGATGAAAATTATGGTATTTCTGTTTTAACCCAGTTTAAATTTAATTAAGCAATACAATTGTTTACATGTTCTTGTATCAAGCTTTTTATATGCGATAAAACGTACATAACCTGTCATTTTGACAAAAAGAACCCGTCAGTGTTGGGTCTTGAGCTTAGGTGAGTTGGGATTCTAAAGCCTTGACCTTTCTGGTCAGTTACCTCCAATGTCGGGTCCTGATTGTGAATGATTCCCGCCAGTTGACCCCATACTTCACTTCTGGGCCAAGAGTACCCGCTAGTGTTGTGACATGAGCTAAGGCTGGCTAGTTTCCCGAGTAGTGTAAGCAAGATTCAAAGCAAGTTGTCCTATCATCATTATGTGCATCAGTATGACTTGTTATATCCAAAAAATGCAGGCCAAGAAGCCTAATGAAATTAAATGTAAAGACCCCTAATGAAAGTTGCGAATAGTTGTGCTTTTCAGCACATGCAAAATCATATGAGGGTCATGATATGAAAAGGGCCAAATAAAAGCAAATGTGCATTTATTGAAAATCAAAATGACTGTTGGCCATTGTTAAAATGTAATGATTATTCCTCACGGATCCCAAAAGGGCGTGGATGTGGGATGGAGTAAGGAACTGCTAATTCTAAGAGTCCCCTAGAACCTCAAAGTTACAGTTAATTGTGCACTTAACGCAATGGTTCTAGAAAATATCCTCACGGAGCCTGAATCAAGCTTGGATGTGAGTTATAGGACACTTGTTAGAGTTGAATGGACACTTCTCAATCAACTTATTCTATCTATGAGACACCTCCTTTCCCTAGTGTTATCTATCCTATACATGTCACTGTGGATACCCTTTTGTCCCTTATTCTCTGAGAGATCACTATGTTGAAGTCAAAAAGTCAATCTCCCTTATCCTAGCCATGTTTTATCCATCTCACCCATCATAACAGTTTGGTTAAGTTTGTAAGTGAGCATATGTAAAGGGCTTCATGAAGGAGCATGTATTTATTTTCAAACAAGTTTGATCTTTGATGATTGATCGATATATCACCATTGACACGTTACTAATGTGTAGTTGGTTAATAATATGAATAAGAGAGCATCATTCACCCCTTATGCATTGCAGGATCATTCAGATTCCAATTCAATCATTAGTTTGGTTATATTTGACTTGGTCAACCCAATTTGACTTGGTCAATAGAGGTCCCGAGGCAGATGTGGCTACAATTGTTCAAGATTGCTTATTTATCACCTAGATGGGTTGAGTTCACCATTCCATGCTTTAGTTGGTCATTATTGGCCATGATTCAGGATTATTATGGTTTATTATTATTATTATGGCAATATTTTTATTATTGGACATGGTGTTGGCTTCCAGATGCATATTCAGATGGTTTCATGAGGCTCTAGTACTCACTATTAGTGGATTTGAGGTCTTTGATTCTATTGGCATACACAGTTTGTTGGTCCAGGTAAGGGAAATGGAAATAATGGCACATTTATTCTATAGCAAAAATATCAACATTTTTATTCATTGAAATAGTTACCGTGGCTACTCCAGGAATTCGATTTGGCTAGTGTATGGTTGGGAAATGATGTGGGATGACTTGATATGATGTCTAGAGGCTCTATGGATCATTCTTCATGTGTTTCTCTTAGCATTGGGGTCAGCACTTGTTTCATGGCTTGCCTAGGGAGGACTTCCATGGGGGCACACTTCTTCATGGCATTATTGTGATATCATGTTATATCTTATGTTATTGTAAACAAGGGCGCCTAAAGGGAGACGTGACCCCCCACATCATGTACCACATGTTATATTTCATTTTTATAATGTATCTAGCTTAACTTGGGCACTAGAGGCAAGAGTGTGCCCCCTTTTTGAGCTTGATCCATGTACCATTTGAAAAATAGATCTCCACCATTGATGATCTTATAAGCTCAACCATTGGATAAAAGTTAGTTAGAATGTGGACATCACTCTTCTCCTATTTAAGAGTGATCCTCCATTGTAAAGGGACTTTTCGCATTGGAACAATTGGGATAGAGAGAAATCTTTCGTGATCAAAATACTTGTGTAATTGTGGATAAATGTTTGTGATGGTAATTGAAGTTATCTTTTGCTTACATTGAAAGATCTTGGTGAATACTTCTTGCATATTTGGATCCATATTTTTACTGCAGATAGAGAGGCCGATTTTGGGAGGGGCGCATTGGTTGAGGAGAATCACTCTGTCTCTCTTTCAAAAAATTTGTTTAACAAGGAGTGGTTTTATCATAGTTATCAATCATTCTCTTATATTTTGTCTCTCATTTGTATTTACTCATTTTTCTTGCCAATCTAATTGATTGTATCTTGGCTTGGCAAGGAGGAAGGGTGCATTGGTTCACTAGGCATTTCACTTGGACGAGAATTTCATCAAATCTTTCATTTGATCTATGCAGGGATAATCTTCATCATTTCGGTACTTGTCTACTGTAACCAGGTAAGAGTTCTACATTGATCTTCTCTATTTTATTTTTCTATCCACTGGTCACATTCCAAAATAAACATTAAAACCCCTGCTCTAAAAATACAAAAAATTCTCTAGGTCACATAACTTGGATTTTTGGCGAAACTTTTATGGGTTTTATTCCCACTTGGACGAGAATTTCATCAAATCTTTCATTTGATCTATGCAAGGATAATCTTCATCATTTCGGTACTTGTCTACTGTAACCAGGTAAGAGTTCTACATTGATCTTCTCTATTTTATTTTTCTATCCACTGGTCACATTCCAAAATAAACATTAAAACCCCTACTCTAAAAATACAAAAAATTCTCTAGGTCACATAACTTGGATTTTTGGCGAAACTTTTATGGGTTTTATTCCTTACCCCCTAGGCCACAAAAGCCCTCCTAAGGCATCATCATTGGGGACTCCATTTGCCCAACACTAAAGGCACTAGTCACTCAAGCAATTTGCCCTTCATGAATAGTTAGCCATTTCTCTGGTTGGTGACCTCAATTTGCTTGTGAGTTTGGACATTGTCATATCCATCTTCAAGCAATTCATCTCGGGTGTTAGGAAGCTTTAATCATCATCTAAGTCATTGTTCTAGGTATTCTTAATTTCTCCCTTCAAATCCCCCCAAGGTAGTGACTTAGTCATTTTCACCTAGCACCATTACCCTAGATCTTGTACATTTTTCTTTTATTGAACTAATCCATTTGGGTTGTCTTTCCATTCTTCTAAGCCTCACAATCCAAGATTTTTCATTTTTGGTGGCTATCTCTAGTTAGTCTAGGGTTTCATCTACAGGATACCTTAAGTACTCTATTGCTATAGTTTGATCTGGTGTTTTGTCTTTAGATCTCTCCCACAAGGTTAGATCAAGGTCTCCCCCTTTGCCATTCTGCTTTAAGTGGCATAAAGTGAAGAGAATCCTAATCGGCGTGACAAACGATCCATTCCGGGGATCAAGATCCTCTAAGATCACCTCTTTAGTTGCCTAGCTTCTCTACTGTCCTGAAATGAATCATCATAAAAGATGATCCTAAAAGAGACAACTACAAGTTGTGTGATAACACTACCCTTACTCCAAAAAGGCAGAATAGATCCTCAAGAGATTTTTGGACTGTGGGTGAAATCCAGAGAGACATTGTAGGCCTAAAGTCCGGCAAAGTTAACACGATTTCTGGTGAGAGAAGAGCAGAACCCAGGGAGGTCCTAGTTGGGAGAGTGGCTCTCCCAATAGATGGAGGGTCTACCAAATTTGATGCTTTTGAAAACCGCAGAAATAATCATCCTGAGCCCCAGGGAAATGCAAATGTACCTGTAACCTTCTTCTGCGACATAAGCATTGTCTCATCATCTGTAAATCAGCGGAGGTTTAGCTATGGTGACAAGGTCATTTTGCAAAACCATGCTCACCATTATATATCCAAGGGGCAAGACAATCTTTGGATTAGGCCTTTCACGGTGGACCGCTTTGATGGTCACACGTACTATTTGTTCACCAAGGATGGATACCATTTCAGCGTTCCCATTCATGATTCCCACTTGCGAGAATACATCCCTGGCATGACCTAGGGGTGTTATTTTAGGCCTTTTTGCGCTTAGGTTAGAAGCAAATAAGCTCATTTGAGCAGTAGGTAGTGTATCTTTTTGTCATTTGGCTTGCTTTCAATTTTTGGTCTTTTGAGCCTAGTTAGGATGCTTGTTTGCTTATGTTTTGTGTTTCCTTTTCCAGTTTATAAAATGAAAATATTTCATTTCAGCTAATAGATTAGATTTTGGTTTTAGTTATTTCATTTTTCAATACTTTACTTTTCACTATGGTCTTTTTCTATCTATATGAGGTATGGTGACGACCGGTCGGCAGAGATTGGTAGAACGTTTGCATTGTGCAGGAACAGGTACATACTTGAAGATGATGCAAACTTTGTCCCAGGTGCATGTTCGTGTATGTTGAGAAGAGTGCTATGGACCAGAGATTCTGAGGTTCTCAAGCACTCTCTCCCTTAGAGCACTTGTCCCAGCTAGAGCCAGATGTTATCACATCCATAGTAGCCAGGCTACCATGATGTTTCAGAGCAGTTTGTCCAAGACCTAAGCTAGTCCTTCAGTGATATGAACCTACTTCTTTCACAATGATGATCAGTGGCAGAGTACATTCAGAGGCAGTCAGAGCTCTAGAGCAGTTTCATCCTGTGTTTTAAAAATCGGTGAAATCGGAATCGGAATCGGTCGATTCACCGATTTAATGCAAGACCGGTTCAAACCGGTCTCCAAATCGGATCAGAGGACCGGTTTGGTACCGAACCGGCCGATTCGGTACCGAACCGGTCTGGTCCACCGATTTTTGACAAAAATCGGCCGATTTTTTGGTGTGGGCCTATGGGCCATTAAAAAATGGTTTTTTTTATTTTATTTTAATTTTTAACCTATATCCCCATGGTGCTGTAGTACTTGGTGATACTAATGGTAATGTTAAATGACATTCTCCTTATCTTTTATTTTCCATCCTTTTACTTAAATTTTTAACATTACCATTAATTGTTTCAGGATGTTTGAGAGTGGTTCCAATTTCATCGGACTTCATATGCAAAAAGTAGATTTTTAGATCCCATTCAAAATTCATCAGACTTAATAGTTTTCAGGATTTTAGGATTGCAAGGTTTCCACCAGATTCTATCATGTATGAGGGTATGGAATTGGCATTTAATCAAGCACATCAACCCCTATATGTACCTTGATGTTGGTGGTGTTGATTGTTGAATTCCTCTGTCATGACCTTAATAAAAATGTACTCTTCACTCATGCAAAATCACTTATCAAGCATCGAAAGCTTTTTCTACGTTATTTTAGCAATTGGATTAGGAAGTTTCATCAAAATTGTAGTGTGTTGAGTCGTTGACTAATGTCCTTGGAGGATCAACTTTGAAATTCGAGTTAGAGGCAAGGGCTAGAGCCTAGAGGAGGGACGCATAGGGTGCTATTGATGAATAGGATCCCAATATAGGCAATGATTCGTTGACATGTATGATTGCTGATTTATATTTCACATTCATTTTTGTAAATGTCTTTGCTAATTTATTAATTTAATATATATATATATATATATATATATTGCATTTCCTCATTTCCACAATTTTGGGGGCCACGTTTCCCCTGTTTCGAAGTTTCTCCGTTTCGTGCTCGTTTCCCCCGTTTCATGCAACTTAGGTTGAAGCTGTTCAAACCCTTGTACAAAAATTTTGAAGCAAACATGTGCCTGTTATGACCTTTGTAGCAGTAAAAAGTCATGAAAATCACCTTAAAGGCTAAAAATAAATTGTGAGCAGTACTGTGGATGAAAGCAGCCCTAAACAACAAGTAAAGGTGCTCTTTGGCCTTCAAACAACAGGTCTAGGTCATAACAACAGTCCTAAAATCTTGAAAATGTTGTTTTTCTTTAAAATTTAAATATTTTATGTATTTTTGAGTAAACTGATTCATTAAATTCAAATCGGTCGATTTATGACCAATTCATTACCGATTCCGATTTCGATTCCGAGTTGACCCTCAACCGATTCCGAGTCCAATTTCGATTTTTCAAACTTTGGTTTCATCAACTTACCTTTGTCACTTTTGAGCCTTCATGATCCCAGAGAGACACTTGTTAAACCATGGTTTCACTTTAGTAGTGCAGCAGATCAGGTGGTTGATGTATCTTCCTTTTTCGTCCAAGTAGTCAGAGGCACTTTAGATCCAGATATAGAGATGACTAAGCAGGTATATGGCATGAGGTTTGTATATAAATGTATTTCGTGACTATCTTAGGTGATTGGTCATACGTGGTAGCAGTATGGTGATTATGCATCTTATGGTTGCTTTTAAACTAACAATTGAATTGTTAAATAGTATGGTGTTAAGGCTTAGGCATATGCTCATCAGTAAGGTTACCCCTTGTACAACTTAGCGCATTCCCCACCTACCTCTGGCACTTCCTTTTCACTTGTCTTCCATCCATCCATTGATCCATTGTGCAGTCTCTTTCCCTTGAATTAGATAAGACTTATGAGATCAAAGAGCTTCCCCACTCTGACCTTTGTACTGTTATGGCCTCCATGTTGTTTTGTGTCTCGGCTCTAAGTTGTGTGACAAAATTTTCCAAAGCCTTGACCCTTCTAGGCCGAAGGAACCGTCGGTGTTGGATCCTAAGCTTAGGAAAGTTGGGTATTTGAAGCCTTGGCTTGTTCTAGTCAGTTGCCCCGATGTCTAGCCGTGATTATGGAGGGTTCCCATTAGTTAAATCCATGATTCACTTCTCGGCCAAGAGTACCCACTAGTGTTGTGACATGAGCTGAGGTTGGCTAGTTGCTTGGGGGTGTCAGCTAGGCTCGAAGCAAGATTTGTATGTGCATATAGATATACATATCTCTACCCATACAAGGAAATGTGATCAATGCTTAAATGATAAATCTAAAAGAAAAGAATAATCCATCCTAAGAGAATAATAAATGTTTCACATCCCATTTGATCATGTCTAAATCACGTTATATGTATAAGTGTCAAGAAGATGCACTAATAGACAGAGAAAGAAGGTGTTGATCTATTATGATTGGTGCCCCTTACAAGTAATGATTGGTTTTGTTACCACCTAAGTTGTACTTAGTCCGTTTTCAAGCGAGCTGGAAAAGATTGAACAAGTTTACTTGTTCGTATTCAGAAGATCAAAAGTTCAACAGACCAATTTTGGCCCTTTTTTCAATTGTTTGCATGTTCATACCCCACGGGGAATTGTAACAAGTTGGCGTAGCATGATGCCTTTTGTAACAGACTTGGATTTCCTAGGATTTAGACATCAATGCGGTACTCTAGAGTGTTTTTTCCTTGTTAATTATGTGTTGCTCTTCAGCGACGTATAATTTTCAAGTTTTTAACTCACACCTCCAAAGCTGGAGTATCCACCTTGGTGGCTGAACCTTAGGAGGTTTTTAAAGTCTAGGTGTCTATGTATATTACCATGTTAGTCTAAGTGTCTAGAAAAATCAAAAAATGCATAAATAAGTGATTAGGAGGTGGAATTTTCCATGGGGGTGCTTGTTTTCTAACTCAGAGCACCCACTATACCCCTAAACCCACTTTGGAATTAATTTGAGTGATTATTTATCACTTAAATTAATTTTTCTCTCAAAAATGCCAAAATGACCAAATAAATGGCCAAATAAGACAAGAATGTTATTTCCTAAATCAGTGGAAACATGTCCCAGACATGTCCGAAGTTCAACTGAGTTAACTAAGCATCAGAATGAGTTAACTAAAGGCTATCAAGAGGTGATTTGGCATCAAATCCCATGAGAGCGATTTGACCTCTTATCGGGGTGGCGTATCTCTTCATCATGAGGGCACATTTCTTATTTGGCAACTTGTGGTTGGATGGGATGGTAATCCCAAAGCAGAGGGGGCGCATCTCTTGTAAGGTGGCACCCCCCTCTGGAGTTGAACTCCTTCTAAACTCCAAGCAATCGCTACATCAGCTCTGGGAACTCGCCTTAGCTCCTTCTTTCACTCCAATTCGCCCTCAGTCCTCTTCAGTTAATTGATGCGCCCCCTTGGGCTCTATTTTTCTATTTAAACAAGGCCACTTCTCATTGTTGAGGATGGATGTGTGGAACCTTTGCTCCTGTAATCATTAGTGTTTATCATTTGAATAAAATTTGAAGACTTTGGAGGTCTATGATGTGCAACTGTCCATTGTGGTGAATGTTGTGCTTACACTGAGGTGATATTATGCATGTTATAGTTTCTTTGTCATAGGTTGTGGATTTATCTAGCTTAGAAGGATGCTATCAGTCCATAGAGTAAGCATTTGTAGTTACAATTTGCTTGCTTATGCTTTATTATTAGAGATATAGGAGTAGCATATTGTAGTCGGATATACTTATGCTCTCTTAGTTTCTTTTAATAAATCATACTAGATCTAGTCTCTGTTATGCAAGGTCTCTTGTAGTTGTGTAGGTTACCTATCTGAAGGAGGTGTTGAGCTCAACTGCATCCTCTTCTACCTTCAGTACATTTTAATTCTAATGCTATTGTTTCCCGCAGGCACCTCTAGGTTTTCATAAAATTTCAAGCTTGAGCTTGAGTTTCTTCATCCATATCTCAAACTTAAACTCTATTTGTTACTCGGTTACTTGGTTTTGCTCATGCTTAATAAGTAGATCTTATCTAAAAGTTTCATCTTATAGCTCTCTTATTTTGCATGTATTAGCTAGATCTAAAAAGTGCTTAGATTCACATTTTAAGTTTAGATCTAGGTTTGATCTTGATAGTACTTGCACTTGTAAATTTTTCCAATTTTTTCCAAGTACTAAGTAGGTAAAAAATTTATGTTTTATTCAACTAACCCATTACATTTCGAATACATTAGCTTACTTATTTTGCATTTTGAAGAACAGGTAAGCAGAAACGCCGGCGAAATTTTGAGCATTCGAGCCTTTCAAAGCACCAGTTTCGAGCCTATTATTCATTGATCTTTTCCACATAATTGTAAACCTCCCTAATCCTATTTTTAAAGGATCAAAGGTGTTCTTTCTTTTAAAAGCACTATAAATTCATAATAAAAGAAGCAAGTGGGCTACACAGCACCCACACCCCTTCTCCCCCCCTAGGGGAGCCTGTATCAACCCTTGCTTGTGTTTGTTTCTTTTGTTTTGCTTACTTTTTTTTACTAATCTGTATAGTAGATTTCATTTTGACAAAGTAGATTAAATCAAACTACTTTTGCTTTTATTGTTTTATTCATTTTTGCAAAGTAACAAATTTGTCCTATGCTTTCCCAAAGTAGGGCACTGGTTGAAAGGGCTTGCCCAAGTTAGTAGTGTTCGGAAAAGAGATTAGTAGTTAGTAATTAGAATAACATTTACTTTTTTCGCATTTATTTTCTGTTACAATCTTAATTTTGCAAGTAATAATCACAATAAACAATTTGGCTATGTATTCCTGAAGTAAACCAAAAGAGCTTGCCCAAGTAGGTGAAAAGAGATTCTTAGTCGTTAACAATTTACTTTCACAATTCGTTTATTTCAATTAAAACGAACCGAACTCTATTCCCCGTATGCTCTGGACCTCTACGACTCGTCCGATCAGTTTGTCACACCAGAAAGGGATTAGAGTGGCAAATGTAATAGGGAAATCCAAATTGACTTATTTTCAAGAACTTGGTATGTTGCGTTGGACTTACCATAGAGTCGGGGGGTTGCTTTAAGCAGGTTATGCCTCGCCTCGTTGGACACTTGGTACTATTGCAACAAGCGCTCAGTTCAAAGGAATAAGCTTTCTTTGGGCCAAACAAGAATTTAACCCACTATTTAATCCACTCATCATATAATAACTAAAACTAACCAACGAGATAATTGAAATACTTTCCCGACACAACATCATTATTCGACTCCATCGGCACTGGTCTACCTGCAACAATTATCAAACATATTTAAATGAATTCATGTGTTAGTGGAAGATTCCATTATATGTTGTTGATCTAAATTTATTTTGCAATTGCTTGTATCAGTTTTTATTGTAAACTCCTAGAAACTCATCTTCCATCTTAATAACTAAACCCAAAGCCTTAGTTATTTTCCTAGGGACTAACCCCCTTGGCTTCGCTAGGAGTTGGCCTAGACGGAGGAGTTGAGTGTTGAGTGACAGTATCTCAACTCGAGACTTTCCCCCAAGGACACACCCACTGGCTTGAAGATTTTTGCCACGCTAACCTTCCTGAGGTGCGTATCCGGCGGTAACAGGTTGAACTATCATCCACGTCATGGCCTACATATATTTGTGATAAGGCAAGCCAAGGTAGCAAAACAAATTTAAGCCTAATCAATTTCTTACGTAACATAACCAGGTCATAGTGTTGGGCTACATGAGTGCATTTGTGATACATCACCATTTTGTTACTCAGATGAGCAACTAAGACTGTGCAACCATACTTAAACAATAAACTGTGGAATGAACTGTCATCAATGTGATTCCTCCAATAATGGAATTAATCAATCTTTGACTCTTTTCTAGATCAAAACTCCCCGCTTAGAAGTTGTTGGTCCCCAACAATTGTCCTACCAATTGGGGAAACTTCACTTAAATCTTGTCCAAGGTGTCCCACTTGAAGGCTTGGGGCAACTATCCTTTTAACCCTATTTGGTAAAGTTTCAGGGTTCTCATCTAGTAGCTCATTCTTTATACTAAAGAGTTGTATATGCTTACAGTTATGTGCCAACTTTCGCAAATAACTCTTTAGGAGCAACTGCAACCTATTCCTCTTCATCATTCTCCAACATGGATGTCTTCTAGAGCTTTAGGTGATCAACACTGAAAATTAAATGAAAGCCCATGTATCATGTATGCTAGCAGGTCCAACTTGAACACGTTTCCAATCTACTCAATGATGGTATCAGGGACATATTTGAGCAACATTATCTTCTTGTCTTTTACTTCCAAGCACTCCTATCTCCTACACGAAGTTTGTGATCTGCAGAGTGTTGATCATGCTTGGCCTGCCTTTGCTGACCCTTGTGCAAAGATTCTTGAACTCGAGCACTGATCACTAGGGCTTGTGCATGCGGAGATGCACAATGAGGTCAGTTATCCATCTTTACAAGAACCACTTTGTGATCATTTGATTCATCACCACTGCTATGCAGTGGTTGAGATATTCTTGTCCTCATTTGAGGTGTTCCGCTTGGGGGGCCTCAATATCATTCGGCTTTCTAGATACTAGGCATTTGATAACCTCTCCTACATCTTTTAAGAATTAATTCACCTCTAACAACAATTACCAAAGGGTCCCTTCTTGTTATGTTTACCTACACCTAGTTAGCTTGGGACAGGGACTGCTCTTCTGAAATGTCACTCTCTTCAGCATGTTTTTTTATCTGTAACTCCTTTCAAAAGGTTTTTGGATTCTTCTTTGCCATGTCTTATAACTCTTTCTGCCTCTATTTACAATATTGCATTTTTGGGACTTCATCGTCTAATTGTACAATCTCAAGTTCTCATTGGTCGGATCCTTTCTATACACCATTGCCTCTCTACACAGATTATTATACCACAGGTTCACCAAAAAGCTATTCGTCACACTTTTGGGGTTTCTCGTGCTTTGGACTTGACATTTTTCCTAGCTATGTTTTACCATTATCATAATTTTCTCACCTTTTTTTTGTTAAATGTCTTTTCAAATCTAATGAAATTTAGTTGTGCTCAAATCTGGGAAGAACGTTTTGGTGCTTGGAGGCAGCCATAAGGCTGGGGGGATAAAAGACGAGGATTGGTAAAGAAAGGTTCCCAAGGCAGCAATAGTTCTAGCTATTTCCCACCAAAAGAGGCAAGAGAAAATTGTAGGAGCTACGTTCTTGTTTGGGATTCAGTTTCTTCCTGTTTGGAATCTGTTAAAAGATGGCAAGCCTACAAAATTCAAATTCTCAAAAGTCTAGCCAGTGGAGGCTCGTGGATGTTTCTAAGAGAGAGAAGGACAAGTGGTACTTTGACATGGGCATCTCACAGCATATTATGAGTAGCACTGGCATGTCTCCTTTGTAGAATCTAATTCTACTACATAAACATATACACTAGGCAATAGTAGAGCACAGGAGGTTGAAGGTTATGGGGATGTATAATAAAACCATCAAGTGGTACAATGTTTTTGTTCAAAAGCACTCTTTACATTCTTGGTCTAGGTAAAAATTTGTTTTCTACTAGCCAATTTGGAGACCAAAGTCCTGATGTAGAAGTTGTATTCACAACAAGTAGATGCATGGTGAATGAGAGAAAGAGCAGAAAGACTTTAGCTTTAAAGGGTGGAAGACCATCATCTATATGGATTTGAAGATGTGGCGGTAAAGAAGTTATGGCACATTCATAAAAAATGATGGACAGTGGCAATACTGATTCTGGGTCACTTTGGCATCAACAGCATGGGCATTTGCCTTTACTGCATCTTTCTCTCCCAAGTAGGTTAGCCATTAGATATGATTGTAGAGCTACCCACTATTTAGAACGAGGGAGGAAAACGTCCAGACTCCAGTGTGGCAATAGAGTAATACAAGGTTTTTCATGAAACGGGTAGAGATTGGAGAGCAAGCATAGAACTGGAGGTTGTACATACAGAGATTTGTCATCCGATGATGACACCAACATTTTCAGGTGCCAAGTATTTTTGCTTCTTGTTAATGAATTTTCAAAGAAAGTATGGGTCATTTTTCTTAAAGAAAGTTAGAAACCTTAGATGTTTTGGAGAAGTTTAAAGCAACATTTGAAGAAGAATGTGGTAGAACAAAATGCACTCTCAGGGTGGTAACGGAGAGGAGCTTGATATGTTTGTTGACATTTGTAAGAATGAGGAGATTTGGAAGCAAAACGGTGGTGGGGAAAGGAAAAGTAAAAGAATCGTTGTAGTGGCGAAGAAGATAGTGCATGGAAAATTAGTTCAAACATTATAGTGGGCAAAAGTGATGCATACAATAGTGTATTTGGTTAATAGAAGTACCACAAGGAGTGATAGAAGTCACACCTGAGGCTTGGTTCAGGAAGAAACCGAAGGTAAGCCATCTAAAAATCATTCATTCAGTTGCATAAGATGATGCCACATATCAAAAGTTGTTTTTTGTTGAATGTTTGACAAAAGATAAGTGTATATGCTTTTGAATCACTTATAGAACCTTGCAAAATGATATTTCCGTTGTTTTTTATTTCCTTCGGATAGTATTGGCTTCAATTGGTAATCTAAACTTGAACATACTGATCTATGCTCAGAGGACTTGGGTATTCAAATATGTTTCCAGAAAGTGGTGCATCTTATTGGAATCGATTAGTATCGGCTTCAACTGATAATCTAAACTCGAACATACCAATATATGCTCAGAGGACTTGGGTATTCAAATATGTTTCCAGAAAGTGGTGCATCTTCTTGTCCAGAAAGTGGTGCATCTTCTTGGAATCGATTAGTATCGGCTTCAATTGGTAATCTAAACTTGAACATACCAGTATATACTCGGAGGACTTGGGTATTCAAATATGTTTACAAAAGTGGTGCATCTTCTTGGAACCGAATAGTGGCTTCAATTGGCACTCTAAACTCGAACGTACCAATATATACTCAGAGGACTTGGGTATTCAAATACGTTTCCAGAAAGTAGTGCATCTTCTTGGAATCGTATAGTATTAGCAGTATTGGCTTCAATTGATAATCTGAACTCGAAGATACCATTATATACTCAGAGGACTTGGGTATTAAAATATGTTTCCAGAAAGCGGTGCATCTTCTTGGAAGCTCGTACTTTCCTATCTGCTACTAAAAAGTTCCAATGACAAATTCTAAATGATCAGGGACTATTTATCTGACTTCACATTGGTAGCGTTTTTACTTTTAAGTAGAACACTTCACTTAAACATTAGGATAATCAAACTATATACATACAGCCTATTTTATACCTGAATCGAAGCCAGATGGGAAAAAAAGCGGGGGCACACCATTACCGTCTACAAAATTGCCCATTGCCCTTTTTTATAGGACAAAGTTGCCAAACAGATTTAATCACTCAAATTCCCCTGTTAAGTTGCCGAACAGACTTAACAGCCAACCAATTCATTTTATGGCCAGCACTCATAAAACCCGAAGTGACAGGAAAACTATGAACATAAATTAAGCTGCTGTGGGAATCATGCCCACATTGGGCTGAATATACAGAAAATTTGTTGCCAAGCATAGAAGGAAAAATAACAAAACAAAAAAGAATTCAATAAAATATAAATCAGAAGATATTTAACGTTTAAAGACGACCAGTTTCCCATTATTGCCAGGGATGAAGGACGGGAATTGACTCACTCTGTATAAAAATATAAGACGCCAAGTCCATTCACCAGCAAGTCGCTGGCCAGCAACCCAGCCATTAATAAGAAAAGAAATCCTCTGCAAACCAGCAGCCCTAGCGGGGTAATTGTCTTCCAACAGGGCCTCCAAAGCTCGTCATCGAATACTCTCCCGTCTCTTTTCCGCTGCTCTTCTTCTACGGGACTCCGAAACCTCTCCCATTTAAACAACACAGCAAGGGCTGCAACAACGCACACAAAGACTATAAATTCGCACACAAGAGATGGCCAATGGAGCCAATATTTCAAACTTGAGGCATTTTCCATAGATCTTAACTCTGAAGGAATCCTCCCGGATCCCCCTAAATGGTTCAATGGATGAAGCACTTTGCTTCAAAGCCTACAAAATCTTATTCGTTGATCAGCTCCATGAAGCTTCAGCTGGAAATGCATAACAGTCAAGCTCGATGAAGCATAAAATTCACCAAAGACTGCAGGGTCATGGGGAGTGTATGCTTTCCTGAGCCAAATTTCCTCGATTTCCTCGAAATTGCACCGTTTTTAGCGCAAATTTTCGTGAATAAGTTTCTTACTTTTTATGGCTTCGATAAATTATAATTTGGCTTTCATAAATCATGAAATTGAGGATCGAAGAACCCGATATTACTGAGACTCCACGAAGGAGCACATCTCCGAATAGGGTCCAACGAGAACGACAAATGAATTTCAGTGTGAAAGTTTTCAATTATACTACTCCAATAGTTGCTGCGAGATTGACCGATCGTACGGTCTGCACATTGCCACGTTGTGTTGCGCCATTGAATGGACGCGCCGTTGGATTTCAGTCGCCCACAATAACGGTGTTTTTTCCAGAGCAACCAGGAGCCAACTACCTAGTACCTTACTACCTACCTATCGATGTGGGTGGGATAGCACCTGAACATCGGTCAAGATGGGTAGGGTATATACATCTGTTTGACCAAATCGTGACGTCAAAAAGTTTTTTTTTTAAAAAGGATGGTAAAGTTATTTAAATTTAGTTGTGAATCATACTCGTTAAAACTATATTTATGGTGTTATATTTTATAATATCATTTAACCTTAATTTTATATTTAAATTAAATATTACTTATAATTATAAATTAACATTTTACTTGAATAAAAAGAAAAAAATTCTTATTTTATAAACAAAAAATTTCATATATCAATTTGTTATGATGAAAATGATGATGAAGATGGTTAACATCCATTCAAACTAATTCTAGTCTATCAAACAGATCTTAAGAAGAATACTTTCCTTAAGAAATTTAATGATGCCTCGGTGGATGACTATATATCACTTGGTTTCTTTGATGGTGTTGCACAGGCCGGTTTTTGTGGTGTCAGTATGGTACTACAAACTAGAAAAGGCCATAGATTTATGTTAAAAATGGGTGGACACAGGGGCACAAACATTAAGGCGGAACTTTTGGCACTCTAGGGTCTCTTTTGGATTGCAAAGAAACGAGGCATACAAAATTTGAGGGTCTTTGGGGATTCGAGAGTGGTTATTGATTGGGATGTTGGCATCTCAAGTTTGCATACCATTCATTTAGATCAATGGGTGGATTGGACTAAAGAATTGATCTGTGGCTTTCCTTCCATTTCCTTTTCTCATCTTTTCCAGGAGCTTAATAGGCGGGCAAATGCAATATCTAAAATGGCTCTTGGGCATATGGACGGGTATATTCACTATGTTGATCTTGTTAAAGATTACATAGTGGATTCTGGGTCTTTTTATATTTTATAATCCTTTTCAGTTGTAGAATTGATGTTGTAGTCTTACTTTTTGTATATGGACTTTGTCCCAATGTAGTAAGTTTAGATATCTTCTCACTTAGTGATAGTTAATCAGTTTCGATACTGTCTGGCTTTTTTGTAACTCTTATGGATCACTGGATTATCCTTTAGTTTTTGTACTATGTAACTTTGATTATAATCAATAACAAGTTACTGCTTTTCATTTATATAAATAAAAAATAAAAATAAAAATAAAAAAACTACTTGGATGGATGTAAAATTGTATTTCTATGCTCAAAAAGCTTAAAAATAAGTATTCTTAGGTCGCCATAATTTTGACAAGTTAGAAGGTTAGGGAGGTTTGTATTGTAGCAAAGATTATGAAACTGCGATCTAATGAGGATGTACACAGGGCATTCTAAGAGAAAGTGACTTTCATCCTCAATGCTTGTAGTCTCACAATGATGGAAAATCCTTTCCACCCATGGTGTCTTAGGAATTGTCCAGCACCCTATTTCACTATGATGCTCATGCAAGTTCGTTCTTATCTTGGCTATATTAATTTTCTTCTTCGAACTAGTTAAAATAGAGAGGTATTTTTTATCTTCAATGACCTCCTCATAGTATCTTAATTTTCTTTTAACCTCTAATTCATTCTTGCCCCACATTTTCTCTTTAAACTTAGAAGTGATAATATCTTTAATGTTATTGATATCTTGCAAAGTGGCATTTTCGTCAATCCCTCATTGGTTTAACCGCACCATGGTCTCTTTATACCAGCCTCTCTTAAGCCAAAGATGGTGTTGACTGGATTTTAAATCAACTTTAGGAAGTCTATGATCTCCCATGTTATTTATCATGTACTTGTACATCAAGTATCTAGTCAAAGCAATGCTCTTGATGGGGGGGAGACCCACTTATAAAAGGAGAATAGGGTAGGGTGTATTGCTTTTAATTTTGAGGCTATACGTTATTAAACACTTCTGGATTTTCTTGATCTTTCTCCATGAATCTCTAGAGATGTTGCAACCCCAAACTTCACTACTATACAAGATAATGAGAATGACAAGAGTTTCAAAAAGAAACTTATTTTTATCCCACATCACAAGGTTTGTTGAATTACAATTGTTTTGATCAAGACCAAAATAACCTTTCCACCCTCCATTAATCATTTTCTCGGTGCTATAGTTCTAGTTGAGCTTGTGATTAATATCAATTCTGAGATACTTGTAGGAAGACACTTCCTCCAAGTTGTTATTGTCATATACAAAATTAGCGTAAGTGACCTTCTTGGACTTGATAATCATAACTTTTGTTTTGTTGGTGTTAATAGTCATACCATGTTAGAGCATAAATCCTTGAGAATTCTTAATTGCTTAACAGTCATACCCATGTTAGAGCAGAAATCATATATTAATTTAGTGTTTTAAATTTAAATTATTATCATCATTATTAATTTTTAAGTATATAATTCTCATATGAAATGTAATAAATAGAATATTTCAATTTTTAAAAAAGATTTCATTAAAAATCTACATCGTCATGTGTAAATAAAAAGGGTAGACTTCCACTCTTGCCAAATACCTACGGCTATGGCACCGTTAACATATTTCTTTGCATGTGAGGAAGACAAGCTCTTAGTGAATCAAAAGCAATTTTAGGTCATACTTATTATGATACAATGTTATTATCCTCCCTAGGGGTGTAATGGGGGCCTAAGGGCCCATTAGAGTAATAATAGTCAAGGTCATTCAATATAAGGTGGATTAGGTCCACTATGTTTGTTATTTTTAAATAAGGCCCACTATATTGGTGAATAAATGTAATGGAGTCTCATTAAAAAATGTCAACTAGGTAGTTAAGAGGTTGTTATGATTAGAGTTGTCTTTTGATCTATAAATAAGGATGGAGTGCTCTGTATGAAGGATGTGTGAAGTATATTGCATTTGTAGTTTAGCTCAAAGGAGGTTTCCCCCTCAAAGAGGCAAGTGAAAAGGAGTGGATTCCTTCCACAAAATGATCAATTACAAGGTGTTGCCCTACCTTAAGGGTTTTGATATTAATAAAGTGTGGAGCATTTCGATATTATTCTTGAACATCTTGTATGTGGTAATATTTTCATATCTAAGGTACACAACAAGTGGTATTGTAGCTTTCCAAGGGGAAAACAAAGAATTTTGTTTTCCTTCTATTTTGAAAGTTTTCAAAGGGAAAAAGAAGGTCGTGACACTCTAATCAATTTTTTAGTATCTTTCAACAAAATTTCTAGGAAAATAATATATATATATATATAAGCCTCGAGGGGTAGCTTAGTTGGTTGGAGCCCAAATCTAAAGACCATTTGATATTGAGGTCGGAGGTTCAATTCTCACGAATCCAACTCTTTGGGTCCTTTGGGGTTAGGCTCCCAAAACTGGAGCCGACAGGGCGAGGCCCCTTCGGGTGGGCCCCCTAGAATTATTACTATGGATGTAGCGAGCCCCGGCCACACTTGCCGAGGCTGTGAACCATGCAAAAATACACACACACACACATATACACGTGGTGAGAAGGGCGTGTCACGTGGCAAAGGAGAGGGCTAGCTGTTAAGGTGAGGATGAAATGCGAAGAGGTCGAGGGATTCATGGAGGAAAATGGAGATAGAATGGACATTGCTCTGGCAGTCAGAGAGGTCATTCAAAAGTACGAAAGAGGGGGAGGTCATTGTTTCAGCTCGTGGGGAATGATCTCAATGCAGGGTAGCTGATTAATGATGGGTATGGAAATCAAAAGGGTTTTGTGGGCATCCTCTGGAGTCCTTATGGAAATTTATGAAACCAATGGCGTATTAATGAATGTGAAGCAGATGGGCTAGTGCGGAGGTTGGTTGATAGTGCAGCATGTTTTTGCTGAGAATTCAAAAGAGGGTGAAGAGAGAATTTGGATAGTAAAAGGGGGTTGTGGTATGGATTAATGGAGGCACGTGGGTGGTCGGCCAGTCATGAGGCTAAGGGGAAAGAGGAGGCGGTTTCTCCTCATGTCAATAGAGTAGTGGAAGGCGGCGTAGGTGGCCCAGTTTTTCAAAATTTTTGTTCTAGTGTCGGTTCAAAGGGAAATGGAGGAAGTGGAGAAGCGATTGTGGGAGGATATGGAGGCCTCACAGTTGGTGGAGGAATTTGAGGCGTTGGCAGAATGGATACCCAGGAACTGCCAAGCATCTTATGGCGTTGTATGAGAGGTCCATGGCTACTATATAGGTGATGAAAAATCTTTTGGCTTGGGCGTTGATAGACTGAGATGAGAAGGAGAAGGGGCAAGAGGAGACGGTGAAATTTTGGAAGGAGCATCATGCAGACTCTTTTCTCATGCACAAGAAGATCGATGCCATTGCAAAGAAGTTGGGACTTCAATTCATGATGAAACCACAGGTCGAGGGGCGAAACTCAATGGACATGATGCAACCAAGGATGGAGGGCCCTTTGGGTGGTAAATAGGTCTCTTAAGTTTTATGGATGATAATCGTCTTATTTCATATTTATATATGCTTGAGTCTTGATGTTTGTTTAGATAGTCATATGGTAGGAAGGAAGCAATTTGGTTGGAATATACAATGTTTAAACTGTTAAAATCCCTTGTTTACATGAAGGGGGTGGTTTTGGTCTCTAGGAGGTAGTAGAAGAAGGGAGCAATGTTGGTACTGTAAATAGAAGGAAAGGCTATGGTTGTGTTTTGTAAGCGTCGATATATATATTGTAAGTAAGTAAGGATTATAGAAGAAGGAAGCAATGTTGGTACTGTAAATAGAAGGGAAGGCCATGGTTGTGTTTTGTAAGCGTCGATATATATATTGTAAGTAAGTAAGGATTATATTAAATATATATATATATATATTATTTTCCTAGAAATTTTGTTGAAAGCTATTCAAAAATTGAGGGATACGCAATTTACATTTCCAAGAAATTTTAGACATTTTTATATTTGTATTATCCTGGCAAAAAAACACAAAAAAAAAAACTCAAATAAGTGTATGGGCGAAGGGTATATTGCAGTTGAATGAATAATAGGTAAGATGATTACAATGCAATGAGAGGGCCTATATCTATATAATCTTAAAGGGAACCTTTGGTGATTGTTCACAAGGGTTATGTCCCTTGGATGATGATGGTGATGATGATGATTTGTATATTTTAGGTTTGTTACATATGCTTTCATCATTGAGGAGTATAATCATGAAAGATATGCAGATGCTTGAAAGGATTGGTATATGGACAGTTGTACTTTTTGGGAAGACTACTTTCATCCACTTTTCAATGATTCTTCTCCACCATATGAAGATAACCTTGAGGAGGAAAGACAATAGCAAGTGTTTCCTACCAATTTCCAACATGCATCTTCTAAAATAACAGAGTTCCTTTTAGATCCATCATTTTACTACGATATGGGGGATTTGTTTTCTTTGGATGGTTACACTTATTTAGATCCACATGACCATGGTGGGAATTTGAAGCATGACACTCAATGATTTGTGGATATTAGGTGTCATCGATGGGGTGTCAGCTTGAGCATATGGACATTGGAAATAGGTTTATGGAGGATCCCCTTGGAATACTTCAACATTGCAATTAGACCTTGCACATGAGACATTGGCTACTTCAGCATGGCAGTTAGCACTTGTAGTTGGGACACAAGCTTAAGGTGGAACTTGTTGGACTACTTCAACATGGTAGCTAACACTTGTACATGGGACCCTAATTCCTTGGTAAATTCAGCATTAAGGTCAACACTTGTCCATGGCACTCTAGTTTATGGTTGTACCTCCTCACATCAAGCATTGAAAGTAACACTTTTCTAATGGCGGTGGAGTGTTATGATCCTCCCTAGGGGTGTAATGGGGGGCTTAAGGTCCCATTAGAATAATAATAGTGGAGGTCATTCAATGTAAGGTGGATTAGGTCTATTATGTTTGCTATTATTAAATAAGGCCTATTAGTGAATAAATGTAATGGAGCTTCATTATAGAAGGTCCACTAGGTAGTTAGGAGGTTGTTATGGTCATAGTTGTCTTGTGATTTATAAATAAGGATGGATTCCTTATGAAGGAGGTGTGAAGTATATTATATATGGAGCATATTTCATAGGAGGTTACCTCCTTGAAGAGATAAGTGAACAAAAAGTGGATTCTTTCCATAAAATTATCATTTGTAAGGTGTTGCCTATCTTAAGGCTTTTGATATTAATAAAGTGTGAAGCATTTTGATAATATTCTTGGATATCGTGTATGTGGTAATATTTGCATATCTAAGGTACATAACATTAACCAATACCAAAAGGCAGTTTGAGCTAGTCGCTAGTATCCACTAAATACCCAATTTCCCATTTGATTTAGTTAAAGTTACCAAATACCTAATATCCCATTTGATTATAATTAAATTTACCAAAGAGGAGTCATGTGGTATACATAAACACCTAACCTTTAACCCCATACATAAACCTAGATACTAGAACCCCAAATTTTTTATAATCATAAAGATTTTATTACCTCATTTAATATAAAAAATTACCCCAACTAAAGAAAACATGTGTGACAAGGGCAATATATGCAATGCAACTAGTCCCTCCATTAAGATTAAGTTTTGCAGTTTTGTCAAATTGATGAAATAAATAAAGGCTTTGTCACTATTAGGTGAAAAGGCCTAGACTCCCCACATTCAATGCAAAAGCAACCAAAGTGTGTAATAGATTAAACCATAACGTCATTTGGAAACGCTCACACGAGTGTCGAAGTTCAAACCGTAATGTGATTTACAATCTCTGACACATTACACAATTAAAAATGGCATAGTATCATCAACATTCTCTTACACATTGCCCAATTTGAAATGGCACTCCCTTAACTAAAACTAGAGCACTCATTAAACCAAAAACATTGCAAATTAGAAATGACATAATAGCATTTGCAATCTCTAACACATTGCACAATAAAACTAAATGATTAATTCTAAGTGTTGAAAGGTAATATTTTTTGCTTTGTATCTCCAAATAGTTTTAACATCTCTCCAAGTTTAAATGACAGTCCCTTACCTAAAACTAGAGCACTCATTAAACCAAAAACATTGCAAATTAGAAATGACATAATTGTTAGAGTAAATAACCCTCTTAGAGCATGTGTTGGTGAATCTAATGGACCAAACCACACCTAAAACAACCTCTTGAATCACCCATGAGATCAAACCCTAGTTTTGGGGGCACCTTTCCTAATTTGGGGGTGCATTCCCTGACTTGGGGGTTTTTCTCCCTAATTTAAGGAAGTATGACTTAGTTAGACTTAAGTTGTTTCACCAACCAAGTCCCAACTAACACCTAATTGCCCCAAACACTCATTAGCGCCCTAGTTTAGTCAAAAGTGCCCCAATTGAGTGATTTTAGGAACATGCATGCATTATTCAGTTAAACTGAGTGATAAGTGAGTTCCTTAATCAGTTAAGCTTAGTTTAGGAGTGCATGCATGGCTAATTAGGGTTATCTACTCTCAGTTAATCCTGAATATCCCTCTCCGCATGACATGAACCCTCTCTGCATGGCAAAGACAATTTGAGTTGCTCTCTTACCTGATTCGAATTGTTCCTTTATAAATTGTAACCTCTTCCATTCTTTCGGGTACTCTTATAATACAATCATTGTCTTTCTTCTCTTCAAGGTTACTATGTAATGGTTCATGTTAATTATTGCCCAATTGTTCATGCTTGATTTAATCATCGTATCTTGTTAGCTTTTGCACCTAGATCTATGAATGCTCAAATATTATATGGTATCAAAGCTAGGGGGTGCTAAACTAACTAGTATGCTAGTATTGTTTATCAAGCTTTGGCATGTTGAAAAGGGATTTTGCAGCCACCAAGGGGGATTTTGAAACCACCATAAAAGATTTTGCAGATACCAAACAAGACGTTTGAAGCCACCAAAAAAAGGCCCTTTGCTGCCTTTAAAAAGGGTTTTTTAAAACCACCATTTTTTTAGTTTGAAGAAGGCTCCTTTGTCTCCACCAAGGAAGCAAGTTTGTTGAAACCATTAAAGAAGGTTTTGCAACCATAAAAGAAGTTTCTTGCAGCCATGGATCTATTTTCTAATAAACTACTAACCCCCTTCAATTACTTCAAATGGAATCCAAGAGTGGAGATGCTCTTAAGAAAGAAGGGGTTGTACCAAATGACCATGGGAAATGAGTTGGAACCAATGTCTCTTGTTGAGAAATCCAAGTATATTAATAGGATGGATGAAGCACATGGGATGCTATGTTATTATGTGTCTCATGACATACTCTACCATATTCAAGAGAAGAAGACCGCCGATGAAATATGGACCTCCCTATCCAAACTCTTCGATACACAAGATGAGATGAGGGGTCATGTTTTAGAGGTAGATTTAATGAATCTGAGACCAAGTGAGTTTGATTTTGTACAAGAGTTCTTTGCAAATTTTAGATCTATCCTCTTTCAGCTCAGGATGTGCAACATCGCCAAAGAAGACACTCAAATGGTACTCTCTATTATTTCTAAATTTGGACCTAAATTCAACACTTTTGTTTCTTCATTTCACTCTACTAGATTAGCACTTGGAGCATTCTTCGCCATGCCTTCTCTAGATGTCTTTGTTTCCTATCTTATCCAAGAACATGATAATATTCCTCAAATTCTCATGCACTTGCAGCAAATGAAGACAAGAAGAAAGCCACTCAGCATAAGCCTTCATACAAAGGTAAGAAGGAGCAAAAATCCAAGTTCTTTTATGACAAAGAAAGGAAAGAGATTCCCATATGTCCCTATTGCAAAAAGGGACCTCACAAAGAAGAAAATTGTAGGTTTAAGAAATTGTTTGGTGAAAATGAAGACAAAGTACACAAGTCAAGACCTCCTCCTGAAAGGGGACATGTGCTCATTACAACATCAACTTCAAAACCAGCCTCTTGGATCCTAGACTCCGAAGCTTCAAATCATATGGATTCATCCAAGGACATTTTCACCTCCTTGCATCCATCCTCTGTCCAAGAAATACTCATGGGAGAGAATAATCCAATCAAGGTATGTGGAAAAGGTGATATTTTACAAAAAGATGGGCAGTTTCAAGATGTTTTGCTTGTACCTTCTCTATCCGAAAATCTACTTTCCATTACATACTCGGGACATGATTCAGATACATCTTCAGATTCTCATACATATGATGATGAGATTGCTGCAAATGAGAGTGTTGCAGACCCAATAATTCAACCTTGTTGGGAAAAACAAACACTAAAAGCAACCAGTGAACTAGTGGGTGATCCTATTGATACTAGAAGAATATGTTTTGATTTTTATGCTGCCACTCACACTCTTGCAGCCATAGAACCATTGCTACCCACTCATTGCTAAATGATGGCTTCATATGATCCTCAAATCCATGGGGAAGCCCCCAACAATCCTCATTGGGAGGCTGCCATGGATGAAAAAAATCAGTCCCTTGTGGACAACAAAACTTGGGATTTGGTACCTCTTCCAAAAGAGAGCAAATTGATTCGATGCAAATGGATCTATAAAACCAAGATGGCGGCCAATGGATTTATCATCAAGAATAAGGAAATATTGGTGGCCAAAGGCTTCTCTCATATATGTTAGAATTTTAAATGCAATAACATAAAGGATCACTGGAAGATAAACAAGCACAGTATAGACAATAGTACACAATAATTTATCCCGGGAAACGCTCTTGGGGTAGAAAACCCAACAAACTTCTTCAGTATAGATTCATTAAAAAGTATAATATAAATCCTCGTGCAATAACCCAAAACAAGAAGTCTCCAAAAGCAGTTACTCTCCTTGACTTTCTCTCTCTACTCATGTGAACTTGATGAGTGAGTGAGGTGACCAAATGAGGAGGACGAGCCTCCTATTTATACTAATCAGTGACTTGAACTTTTTCACTAACAGGACTGACTTGGTTTCTCTAACAGGGCCGACTTGTCCAATTTACAATAAAATATTCTTTTTTGGATTCTTAATAATTCCTGAATGAATTACAATACAAATAATACAAATGATACAAATAAGAATATCTTCCGAAGTTACATTATTCAACACTCCCTCTTAACAAGGAAGGTATTCTTCTGTCACTGCCACCATCATCATCCGGCTGCTGCACTTCTTTACTCTGACCATTGACTTATGACATCTCTTGAATCTATACATCACAAGAATTTTCACAGAGCCAACCCTCTTTCATGTTGTCTATACCTGACTTTGCAGTGCTAGCCCTCTTTCACGCTGGATGCAACTTTCTATAGAGCCAGCCCTTTTTCATGTTGGATGTAAACCTCTTTACAGTGCCATCCCTCTTTCATGTTGGATGCAAATTTCTACAAAGCCATCCCTTTTTCATGCTGGATGTAAACATCCTTGCAGTGTTATCCTTTTTCATGTTAGATGCAAACCTCTACAATGCCAGTCCTATTTCATACTAGATGTAGCCAACTCTGCAGTGCCAGTCCTTTTTCATATTGGATGCATCTCTACAGAGCCAGTCCTCTTTCATACTGGATGTATCTATCTCCACAGTGCCAATCCTTTTTCATACTGGATGCATCTCTACAGAGCCAATCCTCTTTCATACTAGATGTAGCTATTTGCACAGTGCTAGTCCTTTTTAAGACTAGATCCATCTCTACAGAGCTAGTCCTCTTTCATACTGGATGTAGCTATCTCTGTAGTACTAGTCCTTTTTCATACTGGATGCATCTCTACAGAGTCAGTCCTCTTTCATACTAGATGTAGCTATCATCCCTCTATCATGAACCGAGCAAGCCATCCAGTGGGCCCAACCCAAGAGAGTACATTGCGTTGCACATCGCAACCACCTGCGTTACCTCATCGCATATCCATATCATCTCATAGCCTAGGAGACTCAATTACGTCACATAACCTGTGACTACCTTCTATATCGTCACTTCTCAAGTGGAGACACCTAGGAAACTCAATGACGTCACATGTCCCGTGACTACCTACATCTCATCTGTGCTATATTACTCATCACTCCCTCTTGATCTGGACCACCTCAATCTTGTCCCTGAAGTACTCAAACGTCATTCTCGACAGAGGCTTGGTCAACTCATCGACTATCTACTCCTCTGTTTCTATATACTGGAGCCTCACTTCTCCCTTCTACACCATATCCCAGATATAGTGATACATGATCTCGATGTGCTTCGACTATCATGACAGACAACTTCAGACAACTCTGGTTTTCACAAAGAATACAAGTCACCTCTAACTTGAGATCGAACAAACCTGCAAGCAACTTCTGAAGCCAAATTGCCTCGCAGCTTGTCGAACAAGTTGCCATATACTCTTCTTTGGTTGTACTGAGTGCCACACTTGTCTACTTTCTACTGAACCATGAGATAATACCAGGTCCCAAACTGAAGAAACACCCTGATGTGCTCTCTCTATCCGTGACACTACCGACCCAGTCCACATCAACATAATACTCTAATCTGATGCATATCCAAAGCCATAATCAACCATACCCCTCAGGTACCTCAACACATGCTTTGCCGCAACTAAGTGAACTCATCTCGGCTCTATCATATACTGACTCAAAGTGTTCACCGCAAACCATAAATATGGCCTCGTGTTCGTTAAGTACAACAATGAACCAATCATTTTCCTATATACCGTGGCATCCACCGGCTCTGAAGAAGTATCATTTATTAACTTCATATTCGATGCCATAGGTGAGGCCATAGCCTTGCAATCCATCATCCTGAATCTCTTCAGGATCTCTACCGCATATTTTACTTGACTAAGGAAAAGTTCTTTTGGATTTTGCCACACCTCAAGACCTAAGAAACAGTGCATCATATCCAGGTCTTTCATCTCAAATTCTACTGAAAGCTTCCTCTTCATTTCTGGTATGAGCTTCTCATCACCTGTCAGAAACAGATCATCTACATACAAGAGTAGTGTCACAGGATTTCCCTCTTCAACCTTGTAGTAAAGGTTGGAATCCTCTTTACTCTTGGTAAAGCCCAAGCTCGTCAGAAACCCATCAATCCCGCCGTACCCTGTCCTGGGTTCCTGTTTCAAACCATACAAGGCCTTATTCAATCTGCACACATGAGTCTTCCTGTCATGTGTCTCAAAACCTAATGGATGATCCACACACACTTCCTCCTCTACTACACCATTCAGGAAGGAAGTCTTCACATCCATCTGATGTACCTTCCACTTCATCACTTTGTCTATAACAAGTATAGATCTGATCGAAGTGTATCTAGCCACGGGAGCAAATGTCTCCTCATAATTTATGCCTTCTTTCTGGGAGAATCCTCGAGACACAAATCTTGCCTTGTATTTCTCAACACTTCCGTCTACTACATGCATGATCTTGTAGATCCATTTGGAAGACACTATTGACTTCCCTTCTGGTCTCGGAACCACATCCCATACATCATTCTTCATGATCGAATTATACTCCTCGATCATAGCATCCTTCCATACTTTCTTTTTAGCTGCATCTTCATAACTGGAAGGCTCTGCATCAATGATGCCACATAGCAATGCCACATAACTGGAGTATGGTCGAGGAATCTTGCTTTCTGTGGAAGTCCCTTATGGAGCACCATACTTTTATGCATCTTGAATAATCTCTCGTGCCTAGGATGGTCTTCTCTTGTGAGTGTTCACCTCTCTAGGTGGATCTATAGGTCGCTGTGGCTGAGTCATATCATGGTCTTCAGGTTCTTTTGGAATCAACTCTTCCATCACTGTATCTCTAACTTTAGGAGCTTCAGGTTCTTCTTCATGTGCTTCGTCGGAGTGAATCTTCCTCGATTTGTTGAAGGCTATATCTTCATCAAAGGTAACATCTTTGTTGGTCTCGATCTTCTTGAATCCTGGTATATAGATTATGTAGGCCTTTGATGAGTCACTATACCCGATGAAGATGCCCTTCTTTCCTGAAGGCTCCAACTTGGTTCTTTTCTCTTTTGGAACGTGTATGTATACAGGACATCCAAATATTATGAGATGTCTAACTTCTAGATTCTCTCTTGTAAACATCTCTTCAGGTGTCTTGTTCTCAAGTACATGGTGTGGAGTTCTACTTTGAACATATATTGTTGTTCTTATTGCTTCTGCCCATAAATGCATTGGAAGCTCCTGATCATGGATCATGGCCTTCACTGCTTCCATTATCGTTTTATTCTTTCTTTCTACAACACCGTTCTGTTGTGGACTATAGAGAGTGCTCATCTCCCTCTTAATACCTGATTCTTTACATAATGTTTTGAAATCCCCCGAAGTAAATTCACCTCCACTATCTGATCTTAAGGTCTTTATTTTATTTCCAGTATGATTTTCTACAAGGGATTTGAATTCTTTGAATTTTCTAAATACTTAATCTTTAGATTTCAAGAAATAGATCCAGGTCTTACGAGAATAATCATCAATAAAAGAAACATAGTAAGCATACCTGCTTAGTGAGTTGGAAGACATAGGTCCACAAACGTCTGAGTGTATAAGTTCCAAAATCTCCTTGGCTTTTCTATCACTACTTGGAAATGGTTTCTTCACATTCTTCCCTTTCACACATCCTTTACATATGCCCTCATGCTTAGTCTGGATCTCAAGTAGACCATTCACCATCTTGCTCACGATTAGTAATGCCTTGTAGTTGATGTGAGAAAACCATTTGTGCCATAATTCACTTGGTTACATAGTTTCATGGACCAATGCTTGTTCTAGTTGTCCCTTGAGATTGTACAATCCCGCCTCTTGCACTCCAATCACTACTGCATCATCAAATGTTATACCTTTAGAACACATAAGTAGTTGGCCATCAACAAATGCCACTCAGAATCCTTTCTCATCTAAGGCTGATATGGAAAGTAGATTCTTCTTTAGTCCTGGTACATATAGGACATATTTCATTTTAATAGGCTTTCTTGATTCAAGCTTGTAAGAGGCTTCTCCTACCCCTTTTATGGGATATTGGTAATCATCTCCAAGTTTCACCTTGTGAGGTGAGTCCTTTTTTGTGAGATTGTCGAGGGCATCCTTGAAACCTATCATGTGCTTAGAAGCACCACTATCAACCAACCAATCATTGTTTCCAAGAGAAACTGTACATGTGAGTGCTGAGATCAAAAAATATTCTTCATCACTTGAATAATCTTCCCTTGATTTCTTCTTTACTGGTTCATCATCCTCCACAACATGAGCATGATGTCTTTTCTTGCTTCCTTTCTTGTTTCCTTTCTTCTTGGGATAATTTCTTGCAATGTGTCCCATCTCATCACAATTGTAGCATTTGATACTTGAATAGTATCTCGGAGGTCTTCGACCCTTGTGGGATCTTTTAGAATTGTGATGATGATCTTCTTTCTTGCTTCTCTTGGCATGAACTGCCAGAACTTGATTATCTTCATCACCTAAATTCTCTTCTCTGGCTTCAATCCTTACTTCTTCCTGGGTGCAAGTTTCCCAAAGTGCATTGAATCCGACGAGCTTCTTTCTGGAACATATTCCTTGAATAAATGATTCACATGACCTTGGAAGTCCATTCAAGGTGGTCATTACTATTTTGGCATTCTCAACATTGTCTCCAATAGCTTCTAGTTGATCTCTGATATGGGAGACCCTTGTGAAGTAAGATTGAATGATTTCATTGGTTTGCATCTTCACATCCTTGACTTGAGTTCTCAAGGTCATCTTTCTATTAACGTTTGTTCCCTCAAATAATATCTTGAGTGCATCAAACATCTCTTTCAGATTTCGTAGAGATGAGATGTGTGGGATCAAGTGTGTTGGAATATTCTCCCCATCATTTTGTATTTTTCATGCTTGCATGCAGATCTGCATGCTGCATGCACTTGCATGCATCCAATCATCATCATGGTGGTCTCCCCAGCACGTAGAGATTGCTTCTAGCTCTTCGTTACCTGCATGCAAAACTGCATGTTGCATGCATTTGCATGCCACTGCATGCATCCATTCATCATCATGGTGGTCCTCCCAACTCCTAGAGCTTGGTTCTAGCTCTCCACAGCCTGTCTACAACCCCCAGGGGGCCTCCCATCTACCAAAGGTGCCCTTCTCCAGTCTTTTGCATGGCTAGTGCGCCTTTCTCACCTACCACAGCCAGTTAGGCGCCCTTCTCACCTACCGATTAGTTATCTCTCAGTTCTTCCTTGATTTGAGGCTAGATTGACTCCCCCACTGACTGTTTCACTCCGATAGACCTTTAGTGAGACTAGTCTGCCCATTCTGACTCCAGTTAGCTCCTCATGCGCCCTCCACTGAGCCTCCTTCATTCAGTTCATGACTACCTCACTCAGTTAGACTCCTCATGCGCCCTCCACTGAGCCTCCTTCATTCAGTTAGTGCCTACTTCACTCAGTTAGACTTAGTTGATTGACTGTTACCTCTGATGACTGATACATTGACTAGATGATGACTCCACTATCATTCAAGCCACACTCTGAGTTAGGAATTCAAATTCCCCACTTGGCCTATTTGAATCCTATATTATGCACCTTATTGTTCTATTGTACTCATTCACTTACATTCTTATTCATTGTATAATACTAAGATTATGTTCTATTCTATTGTGTTTATGAGTGATCATTGAGTGTCTCCTTCTCTTCTTCTTTGCAACATATTTGTGAGTTTGATTGTGAGTTGCTATAGTTGTCAGATCATTGCATATTATTACAAAGTGATCCTTGATAGAATCAGCATTGAACCTCTTGGTCTTTATCAGGTTCTTCTTATGCTTGGCTTTATCCTCATCTCCCTCTGGCTCCTCAAATTCTTCTTTGATATAATTATCCAACTCATTCTCTTCTAGAATGAGCATCACCCTATAATTCCAGGCATGGAACTTGTCTGCTCCTTCAAGCTTATCCTCAAGCTTGGTATAGTTTGTCATCTTGATAAAACTTGATAAATGAGAACCTCAAATGGATAGAGATAGTAAGACTTACCAAATGAGATGCTCCAACCAAGTACTGACTTCTGAGATTTGGCTTTAGGATGACCTAGGGTTTTTCAGAGAAACCCTAATTTCTCAACTTTGGGATCTTGAAAAACTAAGTGGAGGAAAATATGCGCCTCCCCAAGGCGAGTTGAGCAAAGGTACTTTTTCTCCAAATCTGTGGACATAACTTCCAAAAATTTGATGCCCTAGTTTTTTGAGTTGTAGTGGTGGGCCCAAAAATGAAAGTTCTTCGATTTGAATTATGCCTCCACAGAAACATGCGCCCTCTTAAGGTGAGTTTTGTTTATCCTCTTTTTCAGACAAACTGTGGAGGAAAGCTTATGGAAAGAGAAACCCTAATTTTCACTTCTGGTAGTTGCAGCTGCACAATGTTTTCTTTCAGGCTAGCTCTAAAACCATGTTAGAATGTTAAATGCAATAACATAAAGGATCACTGGAAGATAAACAAGCACAACATAAACAATAGTACACAATAATTTATCATGGGAAACCCTCGTGGGGCATAAAACCTAGCAAACTTTTTCAGTATAGATTCATTAGAAAGTATAATAGCAATCCTCGTGCAATAACCCAAAACAAGAAGTCTCCAAAAGCAGCCACTCTCCTTGACTCTATCTCTCTACTCATGCGAATTTGATGAGTGAGTGAGGTGACCAAATGAGTAGGGCGAGCCTCCTATTTATACTAATCGGCGACTTGACCTTTTTCACTAAAATGGCCTACTTGACTTCTCTAATAGGGCCGACTTGTCCAGTTTACAATAAAATATTCTTTTATGGATTCTTCTAGGCCGACATAACTATTAGGGTTTACATTGGCTCTTTCAATGACTTTTACATGACCAATTACAACATTAATAATTCCCGAAGGAAGTACAATACAAATAATACAAATTATATAAATAAGAATATCTTTTGAAGTTACATTCTTCAACAAGATACATGGCATTGACTAAACAACGACCTTGGTGCTCCAATTGCAAAGATGGATTCAGTTTGACTTGTTCTTTCCATAGCAGCTACACAAAAATGGGAGATCCATCACATGGATGTGAAGAGTGCCTTTCTTCATGGGGGCCTTGAAGAAGAGATCTACATGGAGCAGCCACCAGGGTACATTCAAAACTCATCTTTGGCATGCAAATTACAGAAATATTTATATGGACTGAAACAAGTTCCTCGAGCTTGGTATGCAAAAATGGATTCTTTTATTTTGTCCAAAAATTTCTTGAGATGTAATTCAATTCCAAATATGTATATGCTTTGAGAAGATAACTCTCTCTTACTTGTTGTACTCTATGTGGACGATCTCCTCATTACTGGGAGCTCCACTACCTCCATTGCATGGTTCAAATCCGCCTTGCATGACAAATTTTTCATGACTAACTTAGGACTGTTACAATTTTTGCTTGGAATCCAAATCACCAATCAAAGCTGGGGGTCACCTTAACACAATATAAGTATGCCAAAGATCTCATCACTTGATTCAAAATGGATGATTGCAAACCTGCTCCATTTCCCTTTCTTTCCGGAGTCCAACTTGAATATGGAGGGGCTACACCATTGGTTGATTGTACTTTATATAGACAGTTAGTTGGGGGCCTTCTTTATCTTACACATAGTCAACCAGATATGTCCTTTGCAGTTGGGGCAGTCTCCGGATACATGTAAGAACCACATGAGTTGCATTGGAAGGTTTCCAAAATAATACTCCATTATGTAAAAGGGACATATAATTATGGGATCCACTATGGTGTTAGTTTCAAATTTGATTTAGTTGGATACACATATTTTGATTGGGATGGCGATGGAATGGACTGCAGGTCCACCTCTAGTTACTTCTTCAGTTTGGGATTAGGACCTATTTGTTGGTCAAGTAAGAAGCAAGACACCATTGCACTATCAACAACGGAAGCAAAGTACAGAGGAGCAGTAAATGTTGCAACACAAGCCATTTGGTTACAACATATTATCATTGAGTTTGGGATAGAGTTTCATAGACCTACCATCATATTTTGTGACAACCAAGGAGACATTAAGATTTCAAGAGCGCATGTTCAACACCAACATACCAAGCACATAGAGATCCACATGCACTATATCAGAGGGTTTATCCATGATGGGCTCATCGATCTACAGTTCTTCCCTTCCTCTGAGAAGATTGCAAACATTTTCACCAAGTATTTTACCAGGAAGTTATTCATCCAATTGAGAGCTCCCTTGGGAATAAAAGAAGTTTTGGAGGAGGCTCCTTAAAACCTTCTTCTCACATTCTCTTCCTTTTTACATTCTCTTTTATGGGGGGGGTTCCCACTGGGTTTTTTCCCTCTTTCCCAACTTCTAGAGATTTTTTTCATGTACATGGGTACCTATTATGGCTGAAAATTGCTGGGACCCATTTTTTTACTTAGTTATTTTTTTCTAGTTAGGCTTATTGGGGGGGTGTTCGAGTAAATAACCCTCCTAGAGCATGTGTTGGTGAATCTAATGGGCCAAACCACACCTAAAAAAACCTCTTGAGTCACCCATGAGATCAAACCCTAGTTTTTGGGGCACCTTTCCTAATTTGGGATCACATTCCCTAATTTGGGGGGTTTTCTCCTTGATTTAAGGAAGAATGACTTAGTTAGACTTAAGTTGTTTCACCAACTAAGTCCTAACTAACACCTAATTGCCCCAAACACTCATTAGCGACCTAGTTTACTCAAAAGTGCCCCAGTTGAGTGATTTTAGGAACATGCATGCATTATTCAGTTAAACTGAGTGATCAGTGAGTTCCTTAATCAATTAAGCTCAGTTTAGGATTGCATGCATGGCTAATTAGGGTTATCTACTCCCGATTAATCCTAACTAGCCCTCTCTGCATGGAATGAACCCTCTTTGCATGGCAAAGACAATTCGATTTTCTCTCTGACCTATTTCGAATTGTTCCTCTATAAATTGTAACCTCTTTTATTCATTCAGGTACTCTGATAATACAATCATTGCCTTTCTTTTCTTCAAGGTTACTGTGTAATGGTTCACGTTCATTATTGCACAACTATTCATGCTTGGTTTAATCATCATATCTTGTTAGCTTTTGCACCTAGATCTATGAATGCTCAAATCTTATAATAATAGCATTTGCAATCTCTAAAACGTTGCACAATAAAACTAGACAATTAAGCCTAAGTATCAATATGTTGTATTTGTTGCTTCGTATATCCAAATTGTTTAACATCTCTCCAAATTAAAACAAGTAAGCCTTCCAGTAATTAAGTATCAATGGAGAAGTATGTTATTGGTGTTGAAGCTAGCCAAGTTTAATGTTGTGGAATCGAATCACTTTCAACATCTAGGGCATGAGCAAGTCCATTAATGGTTAATGAAGTTTAAGGATTGCCACATTTGTGAGCACGAGCATAATTAATGCACTTGAAGAATTTCTACATGCTTTAAATTTAAATCAAGACAAGGAACGAGAGGTACTTATAAAAGCAAGTTAATGATTTGATAAACAATTGTGATGGGGGAGAAAGCTTCGTTTCAATTTTTTTTGTTTTAAAATAGTGTTAAAAAGAAGAAAACCATGTCTTTGCTCCTTGTGAATTCCAATGCTTATAAAACCATGGGAGATGACAAATTGGGAATGAGTCAAACCTAAACCCCATGTAGTGAGTGCAAGTACAACAATGCCATTGAAGTTGAAAGTGCAACAATGCCATTGAAGTTTTTGCTCAAGGAGTTACATCTCAAATGATCATGGTGCAATAACATTAAGAGCACATAGGAAAACATGGTAATTGTTTCGAAAACTTTTGTTCAAGAATTAAGAAGAGTTAAAGGGAAGCTGACAAGTGTTTAATGATATAGGAAGAGCAACAACATTATTCAAAACAATTATAATAATATATTTATTAAAAATTCAACATATCATTTACATAAATTGAACTTAGATAAGGAAGATAAGATTTATCTCATTCGCTCGAACCAAACCCAATTAACTAATTATTTATCATTGTCTTCTTAAAAATGATTATTAATTTATTTTGTATCACATCCATTGCCATCCCTAAAAAAAATTACATTAATTGGTTAAATATATAAATTTGATTGCATGTGTCTATGTCTTCAAGAAAGATATACACAATTTTAAAAGAAGGAAAATATAGATTAAGGTTTTGAAGTATGCGTGATTTAAAATATTAATTAAATTTTTTTTGTGGGACATAGTATACATCTTATTTTCACTATTAATTTATTGAAAATAAAATAAGTGAGGTATTTCATTTAAAAGTATAAATAACATGATCAATGTTAAATTTTCAATTCAATTTGAATATTTTTACTTTTATTGAACGTTTATTTTTTGTGTGTGATTGTGGAGAGGAAAGTGTCAATATTGAGGTGGTAATAAAATTTCCAACTTATAAAGTTGGCGGGTTAAAAACTAGCTACCCTTATAAGTGTATCCATAGACCAACATATATATATATATATATATATATATATATATATATATATATATATATATATAATGCTTGCTCTATGACTTTATTTTGTTGGACTCTTATTTAACATATACCAAATAAGATATATGTTACATATATCTTATTTAGACATGTTAAATAAGAGTCCATTAAAAGAATGTTTAATGCTCTTTTTGTTTTGCCAAGATGTGCTTTCTACAAATCAGTATGGGGGATGTGTAATTCCTTCCATGCTCAACTTACAACTGACATGTGTTACTTTAAAAAAATAAAAATAGTAATTAACTTAAAAAAATACAATGTTGACTCTAATTAAAATTTAAAATCAAGAGAAACACATATATATAGAATGAGATGTTTCGACAACCTATAAATACAAAAGAGGTATCCATTCGCTCACATGTGATAAGGGCAATAATTATCAACTAGATCAAATTTTCAGTTGCATGAAATCATGAACTTACAACTACATAAATTGAGTAGTCTGGAGATTTCTAGATTTGCAATAAAGGAAAGCAACATCAATGACGAAACTTATCAGTGGGCAGTTGTTCGTGGAGTTGAAAAAACAGGTAAATAACAATGACAACCAATATGTTTGAGTAAAATGCAAGTGTTTCCATGGTTGGGCTAAAATAAGCAACGTCCTCTCAAGCATACAATGTGGGTGGGGAGATCTTCAAGTGGGCCTCAAAATCATTGAAAATTCTAGTCAAGTTTTCTTGATTAATAATGGATCTATGATTAATTTAAATCAACATAGATCTATCTTAACTTCAATATCTATCATGCATCAAGAGAGATCAAATCCCTTAAGTTGCAAAGTTTTATTAAAGTGTATTTAAAGGTTTGCTCCTCAAGGAATTTGATCCCTCTCGGTGCAACTTTGATCTAGAGTTAAGATGGATCTACATTGGTTTTATGGCTTTCTTCTCATGGACTCTTATTTAATATATATAAAATAAGAATCAACTTAAGAATTGAGTATTAGAGCTAGGAAATAAAAGGGAACAAAGTGTGTCTAAATCTTTATTTTGTCAGTGAACTTATGAAGAGATTCTCCAGTGTCAGATTCATATAGGAAAAACAAATTTAGGTAAGTTTATAAAAAGTTCGTTTACTATTTTTACAATTAATTTAAAGTTTTTATTTTCATTTTTGATGTCTTTGGAATTACCAGTAACCTATGTGGTTTTTCATTCTTATTTGCTTTTTTTCTCATAGTTTGAGGTTTTTAATTGAATATTTTTTCTTACTATTATATTTTTATTTAAAAATACTTTCATGATATCTGAGCTTATAGTTTTTATTTGAAAATACTTTGAAAATATTTTAATAGGATATTTGTCAATTGGGTTTAGCTTGAGTGTTTGTGGGATGGAGTGATTTTTTTTGTAAGTAAGAGTAGGGTCCTTTTATTAATAAAGAAAAATAGTATGTACAAAATTTTCCATGGTTAACCTACTTCAAGTGGGTTAGGTTAAACCATAACATAGAGACCAACCAACCATAAGTTTCATAGCCTATCAAGCAAGCAAAGACGCTGAGCATGCCCAGGAGAGAAACCAGGCTATACCACAGTTGTTCAACATTAACAAAGATAACAAACTTGACGAAAGAAAAATGTCCAGACCTTCCCTTATACAAGGAAACCAAGTACTAGTCATATAGTTCCATGATGACAAAATTGACAACAAATAGGAACAAGTTGTGGTAGCTGCGGAAGTTGCGAAACAAGTTGCAGAAACTAAAGAAAAAGTTGCAGAAGCTGCAGAACAAGTTGTGGAAAGCTACAAAACAAGTTGCAGAAAACTGTGGAACAAATTGTGGAAATTGAAGAAAATGTTGCAGAAGTTGTGTAACAAGTTGTAGAAAGTTACATAACAAGTTGTGGAAAGCTGCGGAAGTTGTGGTAGTTGTTGAAGTTGTGGAACAAGTTGCATAAAGTTGTGGAAACTGAAGAACAAGTTGCGGAAGTTGCGAAACAAGATACGAAAGCTGCATAAAGTTGTGGATAGGAGGTTGAGCATTAAATATTCCCAATCAGTCTCTCCGTTACCAAAGAAAATGTGCATGTGGAGGAAAGAACTGGCGTCCTTTGCTCTCCTTAAGAACTCCTCCATCACCGTGATGTCATCCTTCACCTCATGTGGATCCATAATAGAAGACTTTGATATGCACAATAGACATAAATTGGAGCTAAAAATACCGCCATCATACCCTGTCTCATCCTTGACGATGAGAGCCACAACACCTTCCACTGGGTGCATTGAATTTTCGTTGGTGTGAATCCTTGGTTCGTTCATCCATGAAATTGACATCATAAACCTTTGTGTGCTCTGGATTTGGTTCCTCGCGCGAGCTTAAACCATCGTTAATCCCATCGACTATGTCCTTTGACAACATGCTGGAGGTTGTCCTTTCCTTTGGCTGTGTGTCTTGGAAATGAATGCCCCCTTCTCACCCCATCCAGGAATTTAAAATTTGAAGGACATGGGGGTGGGATTTGATCCACTTATGTGTGTACGGGTCATGAGATCATTTAATACAATTTCTCTGGGTGAAACCACACATTCAACCACTACATCAAGGTGAATTCATGGCTTCAGGCTAGGCCCTCACGAAAATTAAACCTTTTCCACTAGTGAAAAACTCGTTGGTCTTCACCAATGGATCCAACCCCTTTGGGCATTTGTGGGACAGAGTGTTATCATCTCCACTTAGGTTCTATTCTTGTTACTAAAAAACATAAAATTTATCAATGTGAGTCATTTATATTCATTTAATTATGTTATATATATAGATATGTGATTAATTTATATTTATAGTATCTCAATAGGGCTTAGAATTATAGGAGGAGTTTAATTGATTATAAATTTGAATAACAACGAATATAATTTTATACAAAACATCAAATTTAAGTGTGAAAATTATAACTTTTTCATCAAAATAAAAAATATAACCAAACAAGATGTGTGTGTGTGTGTGTGTGTGTAAGTCCAGTGGATGTATCTCGGGTGGTTGGGAGTATTGATTAATAACCTCCCCACCCGGTTCCAATTCCTTGTAATTGACATATGCTGCTCTTGTTGTTGAGCCCCTAATATTTTGACTATGTTCAACCTCCCCACATGCCTCACGGTATAAAGGGAAAATACCATGGATGTAGCAGCCTCTTGAAAGATAGAAGTGTGAACCACATGAAATATATATATATATATATATATATATATATATATATATATATATATATATATATATGATCTCTCATTAAGGATGTAAAGTTCATTTCCTCTCTAAAACTTATATTAACATCAATTTACCTAAAATACATGATTCACTCAATTTAATCATGTGCCACATCAGCGAAGCTGACATTTGAATCTTATGTTCATTTTCGTGGGCAATGAATCTTTGATCCACCACCTTTTTCTTGCATTATATCGATCTTAGTCTAACACATTTTGTTGAATATGATATCTTATCAAAGATGGTCCAAAACATAAAGCATCATGACTAGTAGTCTATCATCTTATCTATAGCTTTCATGTCTTCCACCTATCAATCTTACTATCCATTTGCTAATGTGTTTTTCAATGTTTTTCTTTGTGTTTATCATGCCTCAAACTTATAAATTCACCCTCCATTGGCCTTAATGGGCTTGTCTAAAACCTTGACAGAAGTCAAGTTGGGTGTTATAGTTCTCAATCTAATATATCAATTGTGTGTTATGTTAGAGGTTTATTGAATGTTCATAGTGTTTTATTGTTTTATTTCTAATTCATATGAACATGTGTGCATCCCTTCTAGTACATCAACCTTTGTAGGCTAGTAAGACATGAGACAATTTTAACTTTCATTAGTAGATTCAAATTTCATCTCAAATATTTGGCTTCAAGTGTTAAAGGGAGTAGTGTTATAGCTTAATCCTTTGTTAAAGTTATGCTATAGTGATGCATTGAAAATCTTCGAGAAAAGCTTTAGGATTCTATACAATAAGTCTTTTATAGGATTAAGAAATCTACATGGCCATGCCTTCCATACTCATGAATCACCACGGGTTTTATGTGAATGTTACTTCATTGTTCTTTGTTTTATACATAATTTGAAAATTGATCTAATCTTAGGTTAAAGTTTCTTTGTTGTTGATCTAATATTAACTCAAAGTTTATTTGTTGTTAGGAGCTTCTTCGAGTGTTGTGTAGGCTACATTTAGAGTGTTTCTTTAAAGCCAAGCACTCTTCCAAAATTTAACCAATAATGTTTATCACAGCTATCTGTTTGGATTGTATTTACAAAACACACTCAAACAAATACATTGCAATGTATAGTATTTCTTTAAAGCCAAGCACTCTTCCAAAATTTAACCAATGGTGTTTATCACAACTATCTGTTTGGATTGTATTTACAAAACACACTCAAACAAATACATTGCAATGCATGAGAGCACCACAACTCCAATGATGAATGGTAATCCAACATAACTCTATACATTGTTAATACGTGTACAAATATTGGTAATGGTATATTTCCACGAGATTTTGAGTTTAAATGTGTATTGTTTAAACTATTAATTTTCATAATTTGTTTGTTTTCGGAAGAGCTTTTTGAGATTTATGGACATTATGAATTTGGTCATTGATTTTGAAAAGCCTTTATTAATGTGTTTAATTAGGGTTGCAAGGTTTATTGGTATATTTTTGAAGACATTTGGAGATATTTGTTGAACTAATTCTAAAAAAAATTAGGACCAAGTGGCAATAATTTTTCATAATTTGTTTGTTTTTGAAAGAGCATTTGAGATTTACGGACAATATAAATACAATGCATAGAATACAACCAAATATGGTCAATGATACTAAGAAGTTGCAACTTTAATTATGCTTCCAGAGATGTAATGTTGATAGTGTATTTAAAGAAATTCAAAGTGGTTAGATAGATCCTTGGCCTATGGATTTTCTACTTGCAATAATTTGATACACATGTAGTTGAAATTCAAAGATTGTGTTGCAAACTAAAGATCACAAGTGATAATATTGTCTTTGAAGTGTTTTCTATCATTGCTCGATAATTAGGGTTTGTTAGCTCTTACAACATATATTCTAGATAAACATTGAATATATAGAAGGGTAGAATCTTGGCAAAGCTTGTTGGATGCACTTAAGATTTAGTTGGAATTTGAGTAGAGCTTGTTCAAAGCATAATAGGAACCATGATCTAATTGAACTTGTCGCTTCATTCCTCTCCCTTATGTGACCTAGTTGAATGGCATCAATCTTGGGAAGTGGGTAGTGGGAAGTGCTATGGTTGATGCATCCAACTAGGATTTCTCATAAACACGTGTTTATAATATAGTGCTTTGCCTTGCTTAATGGTTTTGAGATAATACTATCATTATTTTGTGCTTAACAATGTCAAGGTTCAAGGTATACATCGCTTCCCACTACTTGACAATGCCAAGTTGGACGAGGTGAAGGTGAGAATGGAGAACTAGGAGCTAACTATATTACTACCCAAGGTGCCTTAATGGTATAAGAAAAACAAACTTTTTTTTATCATTAATAAACTTTGACTAAGTGGCATAACTACATCAGATGACAAAAATTAAATTTTATTATCATTAATGAACCGAAAGAAAAAAAAGAAAAAAGAATAATTATGACAATTTTCCCTCAAACTAGGGGTACATACTCGAATCATTGTTCTTTGTTAATGAAAAAATTAAAAAATCAAATTTTAAAAATTCATTTTTTTTATCTACTGTTAAAAGAAATTAAATTAATAAACAAAATTTCATAAACTTTCGAAACAATGAAAAAGTTAGTTACAAAATTCAAAAATCAAATCATCTTGATTTTCAATAAAAAAAGCTATATACCTTGCATGGCAATGATTAATAATTATAATACCGAGAATGGAGATGGATTACAAAATCATTAAGTGCAACTTTTGAATTAAAGAAAAACATGTATAACAAGTAAAATTAGCACTAAAGGTGCTTATACCTGCCATTTAGAAATGTTGTAATGTATTAGTTATTTATAATTCAAAGTTAAAAAGTTGAAATAATGATGAAAATTAAACTAAAAGTAGGAGAGAAATGACACCTACTACTTTATACCTTTAAAAATGAAATAGAAAAATGAGTCAAATAGTATAAATAGTAGTGCTTATGTAAAAGAAAATAGTGCTTATTTAAAGATGATCATTAAAAAAAAAAAAACACAAATTTAATTTATAGAAATCCAAATTTAGAAATACAATTTAATAGATAATCTAGTTACTTAGTACCTACCTTTTTTGCTAAAAATAATGTGAAGTAAATTAGGACTTGATTTTTTTTAAAATATTTTAGTATATTAGTTGTGTTTAATCTAAAAACTACAATAACTATTAAATATCTAAAATGTAATTCCAAAAGATCTTTATAATTCTTGAATTGTTATTGGATGTCAAAATAATTATAAAATATGTTATTACATGTCAAACTAGAGAATAAAAATGAGTTTTTAAGATAAAAAAAATATATTAAAGTCTTTGATTTATTGTATCTAGTAATTTTTTTTTAATTTATTATATTTTTTAATGATTAAATAATTACTATATTTATTATTATTATAAAATTAAATTCTATTAAGCTGTAATTTAGATTAAATTGTAAAAAATTAAATTTAAATGATAATAATAAAATAAAAAATTATAATATTATTTCAATTAAACAAAATTAAACTAGTCTAATGAAAAATTATTTACTTTCGTAAAATTGAAACATTAACCATTGTGATATTAAAATTTTAATAATAATACAAATATATTATAATTATATATTAAAATATTACAAATATAATTAAAAAGTAGAGCCATCAGAAAGGTACGAAGTTTTACATTATTGAGTACACAATTAAACAAGTACAATAGCTGCAGAGTAGTTAGTCCCTGCTTTAGAAGTAGACTTATTTTTTGTTTAATTGATTTGTAAATAAAACCAGCTTTAAATTAAATAAGAATTATCAAAAAAAATTGATGATATTCAATGACAACTTCAAAACAATGTAATCAAATTCATTTTAAATGAAAATTCAAATATTAAAAAACATTTAATTCATTCTCTTATTTCTTTAAATTAAATAATAACTATAACAAAAATCCTTGTTCCACTTCATTATTGAAAACTTAAAACTTTAGGTGTATCATTATTAACGTAATTTCAAAAAATTATAAAGTATATAATAAATATTATATTAGATCCATTATCAAAGATTCTAAGTAGTGTTGTGGCCATACATAATACAAAATAATTATCATATCATTGTTACGATGCATGTTTTGGTTTCTTATTATCAGGTTATTGTTATGCGTTTAATACGAGTGAAAGAAAAAAAATGACATTCAAAATTAACTTGAAAGGACATTTTATATTGAAGTCACTTGAAAAATTAACTGTCATTAAAAATTGATTTGACAGTTATGGTGAAATTGCAATTCCAGCCTCCAGGCCTCTCGAAACCATGGAATGTGCTCTCCAGTCCTTATAAAACACAACACATATAAAACAAATGTCAACTACCCTTCTTTATGTATAGGCCCAACTTGAAATAGTTGTTTTCACGGAATTTTAATTGAAACTGATACAATGCACTAGCAATACATTAAATGCTGCCGGGATATAGACAATTAAATTTAAAGGTTATATTGCTTTATGTCACTATCAGTAGTCATACTAAGAAATAATTCAACCACTGTGTAGACTTTTTGCTGGCACTGTAATATAAGTGAATGAAATTTCATAATGAAAGTAAAAGTCCAAGAACATTTTATCCAACCAACACTGAAATTTAATTTAAATGATTCCAAATGAGGTTTAGAAAATAAAAAATTCGCACAATACTGGACAGAAATGATAAGAAAATTAAAACGATGGATAATAATTGTTTTCAATTTTACTTTTTACTGGTAACGTCGGTAGTCATAACAGGACAAAAACAATGTACTCAACAACAGTGTGCACGCTGACACGACAGATTAAAGTTGTAGTGAGAAAACACGAAATCCCATGTCCAGATTGTTCTATATCCCAAGTCCAGCTAGCCGAGATTTGTTTTGTCAATGTACGGCGGATCCACACCATAGGGCGATTTAGCCGGTTATGCATTCACATTTTTGGCAAATAATCGTACATTTGACATCGTGCCAAACAACATCCAGCTTGGGATGAAATCGTACATTTGGGATGGTGCTATGTAGAACATGATAATAATAGTGTAGACAGATATCAAATGCTTAATTTTTTGTTTTTTAATTATTTTCTTATTAATTTTGATTTCTGACAAATAATGTGTATAGCAAAGAAAAATTGTCACTTCAAAGCTTCCCTCCAATTAAAAATTAAAAATTTGTATTTCTAAAATTTAAAAATTATTTTTTATTTTTTAAAATATTTAGTTTAATATTTATTTTCTATAGAGCATTTAAAAACCATTGAAAAAATATATTAGAAATTACATAATAATTAAAAAATCAATTGAAATTAATTGCAAACCCATTGCTATATACCTTGCCTTCGACAGATATAATAATTATAATACCCATAATGGAAATAGATTACAAAATCATTATGTGCAACTTTTAACATAAAAAACAAAATATGTGTAATAAATATACCATGGTCAAATTGTAAACATACGAATATCATGAATATCATTGTCTAAATAAAACACACTAATTAAAGAATCTCATAAGGCTCACATAAACATATCAACCTCGTATATCCCGTATGCACAATAGATCTTCCTTTTCGCTGAGATTAAGTGCATAATCATTGTCTCACAAACGTTTACGATATGTCAATATTTCAAATTTGAATCATAAATCTATTTTTTAATCTAATTTCAAGACTGTGATATGTAAAAACATCATTGTGTGTAAATAAATTCCAAATTCTAGTTATTTGAAATGAATATTTAATGGTCCGTAAGGGAGTAGTCTCACTCCTCATTTATACTTGTTTATTTATAATAAATTCTTAATAAATTAAAATAAATCATAAAATTATTTTAATATATATTTTTAATTTAATTAAAATTTTAAAATATCATAAAAAATCTACATTAAAAATAAAAACAAAATATTACATTTTCAAAAGAGAGTTTGAAATTCATATTAAAAATATAAGTAAAAGATAACATTTTCAAAAGAGTGTTTGAAATTCATGCTCTTGTAATATAAACTTTCCTTGAGGATTTGACACAAAAGTAACTTAAGGTTCCAAATATACATATATTTATGTAACACATGGCATGAGAAAATGACTACATGCATACTATTAGCACAATCATTTAACTTGTGGCTGGTGAATATTGATAGGCCACAAGTTAAGTGCTATGAATAAGTTATATGTTACTTGTTCTCTTATTTTTCTAGTTAAACTTTGCCATGGACTGCGTGTTATCCATGCATCATGAACCATACATCAACTAAGAGTTATCCATGCATCAACTATCAGTTATTTTTTATAATTATTTATTTTGAATTTGGAACGACTGCCATAGAATCAATCCGGATAGTACACTTGTCTCATCCTCGTGCAATCTAGGAAAAGCATAGGTGCTAGTCCACCTCAAATTCTAAAATAAAAACACCCATCGGTTTAATAAACATTTTAAAATTGCACATCTCCCTAGACTCAAAGACATATATTCACATAATCAATAACTAACAAAGTCTTCCTTTGACCAGGGAAAATAATAAGTAGAGAAAATGATCAACAACATAAGATTTTTAATGTTGCCATTAGGTTGAGTTCAATTGTCTTGTTTTTTCCACATCTTTCTCAAAGTTGATAATTTTATATGCATATCATATTTTTATGCTCTAAAAGTGAGATGAGTTCTTTACATATGAGAATGACCTTATCAATAGTAGTGTTATGTTATTAGCTTAGAGATATTATAACAAGAGAATCTCCAATACAAATGACATCTTTAGAGCTAATTGAGAATTGTGTGTTCCTCAAAAGTTGTAAGTGCGCATATAATTCCTTATCGAAGTTAATTTTAACAACATGTTGACATAGGAAAGTGTCTTTTTGCCAACATCTCAGTTTCACTTAGTGAAAGGGTTCAATTAGACATTGCTTTATTGAAAATGGTGAACCCTTTGATTACGACCCAACTTGTTGTTGGTTATTCAATGCTCCTTGTGATCTGGCTTATTGTTTTGGTTCCTTATGCAATGAATGAAATGCATCTAGTATGCAATGAAAAATAATCTAATCCCACAAGAACACTATAAAGAATTGATTTGACATGATATAAATGAGAGGTGTAGGAAGTGGTGAGAATATTCCACCAACTACAGTTGCCACCAAACATATGGCATGCTCTAAGGAGCGAAGATAACTTATATATAATTAATATAATACATGCTCCAACAAAATGTTAAGACATAAAAGGGAGACATGTAAAAAGAAAGGATAATATTTTGCCATCTACCATCTGCAAAATACTCGAAGCTTTCTTTGAGAACTAATTGATAACCTACAAGTTGTTAAAAGTTACATCCAATTGTTAGCATGTGAAAAATAAGTAATAACAAAGCAAAAAGAGAATAGTCCACATTATACAATGATACAACTAGTAAGCACCAAGAGAGCTAAGAGAGGATAGAATAGTCCACAACCAAGCCTAGATCTCAAGAGTACACAGAACTTGTCTAACTTACATTGCAAAGAAAAGGCCCCTCTAAATGAGTGCAAGAGTTGTTTATATAAAAAAATAAGGCGACTCTTAATCTTCCAAGTGAATCTTGGTTTACCAAGTGACACTTAGCTTTCCATCTCTCCTCTTGGATATTTATCCTCACATGGTTTCATTGCCATCCTAAAAATAGGATGATGTAGACATATTTATCATAAAAATAATTTAAAATACAATATTCTTTATCCATGTGCACTTTTAGTCAATTTGTTTTCTAGTGCTTGCAAACTTGGCAATGGCTTGGGCTCTAGTTTTCCTCAGAGTTACTGCTATGCAACAAATTTCCAAAAAGAGTATGAAAAGAGAAAAAATAGATCAGAAAGAGTACTGTTGGCCCGGTTTTGCAACCAGGCTTAGTGCTATGGGCACCTGCTAACTAGTAGCAGCAGTTTCAATAGAATTAAACAAGAAACTAATCTAAACAAAACTAATCATGGATCTATGCAAGAATATAAGCAAATAGTGTAAACATTTAAAAAACAAGAACAAGAAAATATTAAAGAATGAATTTGTATTGAAAGATGGGGGGCAAGCAAGTGCTTGCGATAATACCTTCAATGGTGAAGGTTGATGTTGAGCAACTCCCAAGATGAGTAGCTCCAAGCTCCAAGAGGTATCCTTCTCCAAGGTTGCTTACAATGGCCAAAATGCTTAAGGAAGATTTCGGCAGCATGAGGATGAGATAATGGATGGATGTGAAATGAGGAGCCCCTACCACCTTTTTATAGGTTTTGGTGGTGGGAAATACCATTTGTGGTTTTGTGGAAACCAAATGGTATTGACCAACATGGTTTAGGTACTTTTCCCTCCTTTTTCCTTTTTTGAATAAAATTAATATTTTTATTCCCTTTTTAATATTTTTGGGAATTTGGACCCTTTTTGAGGGTTTTTTATGCTTTTTTAGGAAAAATAATCTTTTTTAATGGAAAAAGGGGTGTACTTAGGTCTTTTGGTGACCTTTTGTTGGTTTCAGAGGCTCAGATGGTGAAAAAGTGGACAAATGGGTCATGTGAATAGGGAAATGAGCTAGTGAGCACTTTTTGGCTGTTAACAGATTGCCCCCTGATGTGTGAGGGCAGGAGCTCATCGTATGGCCGATAGACATCATAGTTCATTTGTTTTTTTCTGGGGTTTTAGGGGAGAGAAGAGACCGGTTGGAGACTGGAGCCACGGCCCTTGGAAGCTGCAAAAACAAAACATATTACATGGCCTCAATATGAATGAGGTATAATCTCTGATAATGGACGAGGCGGGCATTCCCATGCTCGTATCAAGACATATATATAACAATTAGTCCCAAGAAGGGGGATCGAATACATAGAGAATCTACTGGTACATCATAATGGTCCGGGGGGGATTTATTTTGGGATATACTCTTGATCATAACTGATCTCAATAACTGATACACTGGAATAACTGGTGAACTGCTGAAACTGAAGGTGTCCAACATCTGTAGGGACTCAAAGATTATGAGTCATTTCTGAGAATTAATGTAACTGTGTACTCAAGGGAGTATGAAACTGGGGTACATCTGAATACTGTCGCCATGTGCAACCCGGATATCTATAGAAAAAGTGTAACTGGTTGTATCCATAGGAAGATTCTCAAATGTGGAGGAGTCAGGAGGTATCCGGGGTCTTCGACTAATAACTGAAAGGATCAATGTCATGTGCGAGTCTCAACGATGCGATCAAGGTGTTGAAGTCGAGCATGTGAGAAACAACCATTTGGAGAGGCAATGAGGATTCCTCTCGAAATGATTCGTAGGCACTCATCATAAATGGTAATGAGTCCAAGACACAAGGACCTCTAGGTCTATCCTATGGAATAAATGTGGTTTTCGTCGACAGAGGGAGACCAGCAACTAACAAGGCAATGATTTTTCCTTGATAGGAGCACGAGGTGTAGAACTGAAGTGTTGTTGTACTGATGGTAGGACTGACATACTTGTGGGGATGGGAAATAACTGGGTCAAAAAGTGGGTAGACTCAAACTTCCTTTGTTCATAGCATGATGACATGGTTGACCTTGCAGCGTAGGGAACTGATTTGTAGGTGTGGGGATCATTTCTTTGACTGAATGGTATATATTGACTCTAGGGGGGGGAGGACGAGCTGATAGGTGCTGTCGAGGGATTTTCAAGGTAACATACTGCAGAATACTCTGAACAAAGGCGACCAAAATGGGGAAGCTGCCATATGATTAGATGTGATCTGTCGTGGCGCCAAGAGGCACCATTGATTCCTTCTTCATAGTTTTAATGAGCTCCAAGAAGGGATAAAAGTGTGCTCTGAAATGTTACGGTCCTGTGGATTTTGTGAGCCCAGGACAGCTCATGCTCATGGTTGCTTTCATGTTTAGAGAGTCTGAAAATGGTAAGTGGACTCTATTGGTGTTTCTTTTTCATAATTTTAGTCTCCAAGGCCCGAAAAAGCATAAAATGATGCGGATGGAGAACTCTTCTAGCCGATGTGACTAGAGTATACCTTTTTCGTAATTAGTCTACGAGGTCTGAAAAATGGGTAAACTTATACCAGGTAGACGCCCTTTCAGATACGTTTAGCGAGCATGAAAGGAAGCAAGATTGCTCGGCGATCTTTTCATTGTTTTAGGAGTCAGAAAAGAGCTTAACAGAAACTCCCTAAGTGCCTTTTTCATAAAAGGGATTGCTCGGCCCGAAAAAGGGATAAAATTATACCGAAAAAAAATGGATAGATGGGAGCGAGAAAAGGTCTCAAGCATCATCATGTGTGTGGGATACTGGATCCGGTGACATAAAGATTGTCACAAAGGGGGCTGTGGCCGTTGTGGCACGTAAACCGAGGCTATGAGAGGGCATTTTGAAAAATGGCCGAAAAAGATGGGCGTGAGAGTGAGAAATGATCTCAAGCATCATCACAAGCGCGGAAAACTGAATTCGGCGATATAAGACTTGTCCAAAATGGAGAACGATCGATGTGGCACGCAAATCGAGGTGACGAGGGGGCATGGGAAAAATGCCCCAAAAATCTAAAGGTGAGTTCGAGAAATGATCTCAAGCATCATCACGAGTGCGGAAAACTGAATCCGGCAGTATAAGGTATGTCGAAAACGGAGAACGACCGATGTGGCACGCAAACCGAGGCGACGTGGGGGCATGAAAAAATGCTCGAAAAATTGGGATGTGACAGCGAGAAATGATCTCAAGCATCATCACGAGCGCGGAAAACTGAATCTGGTGATATATGACACGTCCAAAACGGAAAATGATCGATGTGGCACGCAAACCGAGGCCACGAGAGAGGCCAAAAAATGGTCAAAAAATAGACCCCGTGAAAACGGGAAAAGGAAGGAACCTGCATAAAGTTCTCGCTGTGCTGATTCCAACGGTACCAACGGTTTGAAAAATGGACTTCGTATGATACCGCAATGGTTGTTTGAAAAATGGTGGAATTTCTATAAATAGGGCGTGGGGCCCAAATGACGTGTCATTGTTACGTGCGAGTTTGGCAGAGCAGTCAGAGCTATTTTTCGATTTCCGGGAGATTTCACTGTTGGTTTTTGATTCTGCGAGTTTCAGGTAACTCTATTTGCTTTAGCCTTTTCAATTATGTCTTTTTTGTTTGGCGGCGGGCCCCCGAAGGCCGCGAAATTCCATGTTGACCCTCCAACGTGGAATATCGCGGGTTTCGGGTCTTTTCCCGCGATGAACCGCGCGGGTTTCAGGCTGACAGTCGCGATGTTCATCGCGACTGTGAGGTTGGAACTCGCGATGTTCATCGCGAGTTCATGGGGGATAGTCGCGATGTTCATCGCGTCTGTTCGGCCAAAACCCGCGATGTTCATCGCGGTTTCTAGGATGGAGGCCGCGATGATCATCGCGGATTTTGGGATGGAGGCCGCGATGGTCATCGTGGATTTTGGTGAAAAGGCCGCGATGGTCATCGCGGCTTTTGGTGAAAAGGCCGCGATGGTCATCACGGCTTTTGGTGGAAAAGCCGTGATGGGATTTTTTTTTCAAAAAATTTTGTGCTGGGGCTAAAAATTTCTTCTGTTTTCTGGCAGGATGTTGAGGAGACCATTGTCCTCATGGCGAGAACGGGAGATCGATGATGATCTGATGGAGAAGATTCAGACTGATCCGGGGGTGCGACAGACTCTGGCTGTGAGCGGACTTTTGAAGTTCGCTCAGATCCCACCTATTCGTTCAGTGAGACGGCTCCTGAACAAGCTGGTGAGTTGGTGGGTGCCGGCGGAGGGTGCATTTATTATTGGGGGTGAGAGGTTGGAGATCACCCTCACGGATGTCTATTTTTTGACTGGGTTGCCTCGTTTGGGTGAGGTGGGCGATCTCTTGCCGAGGATCCCACCGGGTGTAGATATGGAGGACTTGTTACAGACTTTTTGTGTTGGTGATGTCGTTTTGCAGAACAACTCTATTAGTCTGTGATCCCTACGTGAGTGGGATATGCGAGCTGTTGGGGCATGTGTTCTACGAATATTGGGTGCTGCTGCGCCACATCGTTTGTCTGGGGGACAAACGATGTTGGTGGATTCTGTTCTACGGGGGACTTACTATGCCTGGGGGCAGATGTTTCTAGCTGGTGTCCGGAGAGATCTGGACAAGGCCAGTCGAGAGGGAGGAGAGTTTTGTTATGCCTCCTTTCTATGCTGTTTTTTCTTTGAGCGGGTGCCGACCTTGCGGCCAAGGGTACCCATTCGTGCTGGTCTGGTGAGTGAGCCTCGCATGATGCGGTGGGGGCAGATGATGCTTCGTGGCGGCGGTGGTGTCCGTGGTTTCTTCACTGAGGATTTTTATGAGCAGTGGGAGCAGATGCCCCTGCTGATTGAGGACTACCCTTATGCCGGCATGGACTATCGAGGCGACCCCGAGATGCCTCGTGCCCCAGGACAGGCCTGGAGTTTAGACGGTATGTTTTGTGTTTTATTTTATACTATATCATGTGTTGTTTGATTTATCAGTCTATGATTATAGTTGCATATGATGGTTTATTTGCATTGTGCAGATGTTGGGCCTATACCACCGGCCGACTACGTGGCTCGTCAGGGGCGGGCGATGGTGGTCGCTCATCCACCTGCAGCGGTACCACCTCCACGTGGTGGAGGATTTGCGGCTCGTGGGAGAGGGGTTGGCCCTCGAGATGACGCCATAGAGGGTGTCAAACAGACCTTCGACCGGATCCTAGCTGGACTCCCCGAGGATGGTTGGAGAGACCTGAATCGGGATATTTTAGAGGGTTGCTTCGGTGCGCCGCCTGAGTGGCGGTAGCTCTTGTTGAGGACAGCGGTGTTTGTGGCAGAGCACAGGGGTGGTGCTCGGGATGTCCCGGCAGAGCCGGCTCAGATGAGGATCCGTTTACGGGGTGACCCAGCGGGGCCAGCGGAGGAGGCACCAGAGGAGCGTAGAGTTCGGGCTCGTCATGACCCGGCGGGGCCAGCGGAGGAGGAGCCGGAGGAGCCTAGGGATCCTGATGAGTATATGATATTGTATCTGCCCCCAAATGCTGATGAGCATATGGGGAAGCATTTTTTGTACGATTGATGTATTTTTTGTATATTGGGTGCTGAGGGCACCTATGACATGTTGACTATCATGGTTTATATATATATGTGTATATATATTTGGATATATTGTCGTGTATGCACGTGGATGCACATTTTTGTCTCTTGTATATGCCCGTGGAGGCACATGTTATGCACGTGGATGCATTATTTTGTTATTTGTATATGCCCGTGGAGGCACATGTTATGCACGTGGATGCATTTTGTTTATGGATATGCCCGTGGAGGCACATGTTATGCACGTGGATGCACATTTTGGTTATGACATGATGTGATTGGTGTGCCAGTCGAGGACATTGTTGGCCATATGGTCTGCTACACTATTGAGGTGTCTTGGGACATGTGTGAACGAAATGGATTCAAACTGTCTAACCATTTGTTTAGTGCGCAGGAATTTTATGAAAAGACAGGGATCGCGTACCTGGTAATCATTGTTGAGCTGGGAAACTAGGAGCTGTGAGTCCAAGAAAACGTTGAGGTGACGGATGCTCATTTGGAGAGCTGCGGCCAGGAGACCGATCACGGCATCGTACTCAGCTTGGTTATTGGTGGCGGCACCTAAACATACTCCGTCAGTGAGATTGGGAGACCAACGGCTTGCACCATCAGCGAAACCGACATAGCAGAGTGGAAGAGGATCCATCTGTGGTCATGCAGAGAAAAACAAATATTTAGGTTTTTGAATTTTTTGTGAGAAAAGAAAGTAAGCCTATACAAGAATGGACGGTGGTGTCCATCAAATTTTCTATGGGTAAAATCGTTTAAGGTACAACCCGTTGTGTGGGTTGCGTAGGGGATTGCCTTCTGAATCGGTCAAAATGTATGCCCCCTGCCCGAGGCAAGTGTGTACGATGTAAGGGCCTTGCCACATAGATACAAACTTCCCCTTTCCGGTTTTATCATGAGCTTGATCATAAGCGAGGACAAGGTCTCCCTCAGAAAAGGTTCTTGGGTGGACGTGTTTGTCGTAACTTAGTTTTGATCGTTGTTTGGCTGTTGGGCCATGTTTTGAATGGCTGTGCGCCGATCTTCATCGGCCTGCTCTAAGAGTAGTAATCGTTGCTCAATCGGGGAAGTGTCCGGTAGGAGTTCAACGGCGATATGTAAGGCTGGAATCTGGCACTCAATAGGGAGGATGGATTCGACACCGTGAACTAAATGGAAAGGGGTAAAACCGGTGGCGGTTTTGGTTGAGGTGCGGTAAGCCCATAGTGTCGGGAAAATCATGTGGTGCCAATTGGATTTGTGTTTGTCTACCGTACGTTGGAGGATGGTCTTCAAAATTTTATTGATCGCTTCGACTTGGCCGTTTCCTTGGGAATAGTAGGCGGAAGAGAAATGGTGTTCAAATTTCAACATGGTTGATAATTCTTTCCAGACGACATCTTCGAAGTGAGAGCCGTGGTCAGAGACTAGTTGCTTCGGCACTTCGAAACGAGTGATAACATGGTTGAAGAAAAACCGTGCTGCAGTGTCGGCCTTGCAATTGTAAGTCGGCATGGCTTCTGCCCACTTGGTGAAATATTCTACGGCCACAACGATGTGTTTGTGACCGCCGGCTGACGTGGGGTTGCAGTCGAGGAAGTCGATGGCCCATTTGCAGAATGGTCCAACGGTGATGACTGGATGAAGGGGGGCGGGGGGGGTTCTTGCTTTGGGGGCAAAGAGTTGGAAGTTATGGCAATGCTTGACTGTAGTGATGCAATCAGTAAACAATGATGGCCAAAAGTAACCTGCCCGAATGATCTTCTGGGCGGTGGCCATGCCGGAGAAATGGCCTCCGCAAGCACCGCTATGACAATCATTGAGGACTTGTTCTGCCTCACTATGGGATAGGCATCGGCGTAGGATGGTATCAATGCCGCGTCGATAAAGTAAATCCCCTATTAAGAGGTATCGGGGGGCATGGTGTCGTATCCGACGGCGTCCGTCACGATCGATTTGTGGTCGAAATTTTTGTGTGCGGAGGTAAATCAAAATGTCTCCGTACCATGGGTCGTCAGACGAAATGATGAAGATTTGTTCGTCAATCAAATCTGTTTGGATAGCGGGTGATGACGAAGAGGATGGGAGGTCGGTGATGAGGTGAGCAAGCACGAGGGCTTTGGTGCTTTTAGGGGTTCTGAAAGTAAGGTCATATTCCTGGAGGATAATGACCCATTTAGCAACACGACCTTGTAGGAGCCGCCGGGTTAGGAGATAGACCATAGGGTTGGAGTCGGCCACAACCGTGGTATGACTGAGTAGAATGTAGTGTCGCAATTTTTGTACGGAAAAGACTACAGCTAGGGCTAATATTTCCTCGTATGGGTAACGTAGGGGTGGGCCGGACAAGGTCTGGCTGATGTAATAAATTACATGCTCTTGGTGAGAGGCATCTTCTTGGACCAAAACTCCAGACACAACATATTCAGATGCCAAGACATAAAGGGTGAAGTATTGAGAGAAATCCGGTGGGGATATCAAGGGGGCTTGTGTGAGAGCTTTCTTGAGGGCTTCGAATGCCGTGTCTGCTTGCTCATCCCAAACAAAGGGTATGTGGGTACGAAGTAAGCGTAAGAATCCGTGGACTTTGGTGGCGTAATCAGGAACGAAGCGCCTAAGGAAATTGGACCGCCCTTGTAGACTCTGGAGCTGCCGAAGCGTGCGAGGAGGGGGGAGTTTTAAGATGGCTTTGACTTTCAAGGGATCGACAGTAATTCCGTCTTGGGAAACAATGAAACCTAACAACCGGCCTACTGGAACGCAAAACACACACTTGTGTGGGTTCAAGCGGATTTTATATTTGCGACAACGCAGGAAAACTTGCCGGAGGTCATTAATGTGGTCTGATCGTTTTCGGGAACGGGCTGTAAGGTCGTCAAGATAGACTCGCAGGATATGGACCAAGTCGTGAAAGCAATAGGTCATGGCTCGCTGGAAAGTGGCACCAGCATTTTTAAGGCCGAATGACATGACGCGATAGGCAAAGGTGCCCCATGGGGTGGTGAAGGCAGTCTTGTACTGATCCTCCTTACGGATGTGAATCTGGTTGTATCCGGAAAAACCGTCCATGAAAGATAGGACTTCATGCCCGCACACTCATCAATGAGTTGGTCAATGAATGGCGTGGGGAAATTGTCTTTTGGACAAGCGTGGTTTAAATCACAGAAGTCAGTGCATACTCTAAGGGTGCCTTGCTTTTTGTTGACAAGAACGGGGTTCGACACCCAGGTGGTGTACGGAATAGGATAAATGAATCCTGCTTTGCGAAGTTTCTTGACCTCAGCTTTAACAGCGGGGAGTTTGGAAGGATGAATGGGTCGCTGTTTCTGACGAACAGGGGGTACCTCAGGCCATGTATCAATGTGGTGCTCTATAATGGTGGGGTCAAGACCAGGCATTTCGGTATAGGACCAGGCGAAAACATCCCAGAATTCTTGAAAAAGCTTTTTATACGCCTGAGTTTCTGCTTGAGTGCAAGATGCGCCCAGCGAGATGAGCTCAGGTTTCCCTGGTGTTGTGGAAATATCGATTTGTAAAATGGGGGAAATGTTGGACATGTTCCCTTCTTCAAAGGAATCCGGTGCTGGGATGGGGTCTTTTAACCAATCGACCTTAGTGGGTATGAAATCTTTCGATTCGACTGATAGCTGGTTGGATGCGGTGGATGTCGATGTTTTCGGGAGGAAATACGAGCGATGATGCATATCATCCCAAGGGTAGTCGGGTGCAGTGAGTGTCTCCAAAATTTGCTCATCAGTATTGAAGTAGTCAGACCATAAATCAAGGGGTTCTGGTTTGAAAGTTGTTGAAATCATATAGATTGTATTGAATTCTTCTGACGAGGATGATGGCGGGGGGTAGATCTCCTCGATGAGGGGAGGAGATATCTCTAAATCGATGTTGTTTAACTCGTACAATGCTGCTCTATAGTCAGGGAGATCAGGACAATGGTGAGAGTAGTGGCCGTAAACACTGCATATGGCACAAGGATGGTTAGTGCGCAGTGATCTGTCGCGAGGTTGAGGAGGTGGCTCTAGTCTAACTACTGGGATGCTGGTGTCGTCGTCCAACATATTCATATGTTCCTGGAGTGCCGGTAACTGTGGGCATTGATGAGTGGGATGGCCTATTTCATCGCACAATGAGCATTTAGGAGGAGCTCGAAATACAGGAGGGGGTTTAACTGCCTTAGGAGGTGGTATAGCAGTGTATGGTTGTGGACCTCTGCCCCCAGTGGGCTTGACAAGAGGCAGAGGATTCGTTGACGACGAAGGGATATTGAGACCAGGAGGAGGTTTTGTTGACGACGAAGGGATTGTGACACCGGGAGGAGGTTGAGTAGTGGTAACAATAGGTTGTACCGGTTGGAGGATGACATTTGGTGTCGGCGGTGGAGCGGGAGGAGAAATATACCACACGGGTAATCCCAATGTTAACCCGGGTAGACTAAGGGTATCCATAACCGGGGTGCTTACTACACCTGAAGGAGGAAATAGAAACGGGATGGTGTGGATGGGTGTAACATCGATGTGACTAGGGACCAATGGTGTTTGACTACCGGGTGCTTGTGTATTCTGTGAAAGAGTACAGAGGTTTGCGACGTGGGTCTCCGGTGACGGTGGTGGAATGGCCTGGAATGTAGAGGTCATTGGTGTATCTGAGTAAAGTCCGGGTCCCACAGAAGAAACAAAGGAGGTAGTTGCACTAGAAGCGGGTTGTTCAATCATGAGGAGAAAATTTTCAGGTGCTGCAGGGGCATTGGGATCATAGTAGGTGAGTTGGTCGATTTTGACCACGCGTCCCTCGTGGGGGAACATCATGGTACGAAAAACGGATGAGGCAACCGCTTTCATGGCGTACATGTAACTGCGGCCAAGTAAAAGGTTATAATCGAGTTGGGCATTAATGACCTCTATGTCGATGAGCACAGTTTTCCCACCCAATTGGACGGGGACATTGGGTAGTAGACCTTGAGGTTGAGCTGACCGGCCGTCGTAGGTCCGCAATGCAGTGGTGGATTGCTGGAGAGTAGGGGATCCCAACTTCTGCCAAACGAATGTGGACATGATGCATGTAGAGGCACCCTCGTCGATGATACATCGATGGGTGACAAGATTGCGAATAGAAATAGAAACTTGGACTGCTATGGTGGAAGGCAGACGTGGTTCGGACTGGTCCAAATCAAAGGTCATCAATTTCGAATCATTTGGGTCAATCGCCCCAATGGCGGAAAGTAAAGTCTTGCGCTGCGTAGGACAGTTTTTCAAGACTTCTAACGCAGACATGGCTGCGGGAGATTGAGCTAAGTCATCTACGATGTTGTAATTTGACGTAGCCCGTGCATTGGGGTTGTTGTTGATACGGCGGAGTGGGAAATGAGGTGCTTTAGAGGCACCATCGAGTGGAAGCGGTGGTATACGTAACGTCTGATCAGTGGGATGAGCGTTAGTATCCTTATCGGCGGGGGGGGCTTCGGAGGTAGGGCCATACTGGTTCCGACGTGTCTGGATGTTGACATCGGCAGTGGACATCATCAATAAGTGGTGAGTGCCTGAATCAAACATTGGTTGATCAGGAGCGGCGTAAGTGATTTGTTGTGGTGGCACGTTGCCCTGTGGGGGAGCTAACGGCTGAGTGTTCACCACTCCTTGTGTTGGAAAAGGGTTTTGTAGCACCAAAGGTTGTTGTTGAGGTGGTGGAGGGTTGGGTGGCGGCTGAGGAGCCGCCTACCCTTGACGATGGGTGTCATCTGTCCATAGCTGCCGAGCTCGCTCCAGATGTGGGCAAGCGTGGGTATAGTGGCCATAGACCTCGCAAATAGAACAAGGATGGTTTGTTCGTAAATTAGCATTTTTGGCTTGCTTAGGTGGCCAATCAGGATTCTGATGAGCAGGCGCTGCATTATTATTTTGCGGAGGATGGGGAGGTTGTGGACCTTCGTTATTGTGTTGGTTGTTACCGCGGTTACGTCCTCTTCCATGGTTTGGTTGCCCACCCTGGTCGCGTTGGTTATTCTGGTATTGGGGCTGATGTTGTTGTGCGTACACATGCCCTTGAGCATTAGGGGGATTTTGGGGAGCCGCAGGTGCAGGAGCAGTTTGCGGTGGATAATATGTTGGTGGAGGTGGAGCTGGTCCAGCTGCCTGTTGGGGTTGTTGGTACCCCTGAGCTATTGGATGTGTTGGATTAGCTGGTGCAGATTGCTGTGGGTACTGCATCGGTTGTGGCGGGAACTGAATGGACTTCTGTGTAGCAGGTTGGTTATAATATGTAGGAGGTACATATGCTGATGGCGCTTTCCCATAGCAATGTTGTGGACAAGAGGGTCCATGAATGTGATGTGTCTGGTTTGTTGGAGCGTAAGAAGTTGTCGCTTCAAAACTGGATGTAGCCCTAGAGAGGTCTAGGGCAGGCATGGTGCTCACCATGCTGAAAGGTTTAGCTTGTGGTGTGATTTGGCCAATAATGCCATCAGCGGCATGTGATGCCCCCGGTGTGTCACCGCGTGAAGAGTCTCCGCGTGGGGCGTATGGTATGATTGTGTATAGATAACCCGAATGGGCGTAAATGAGATCAAACTGTTGGGCTTTGAGGATGGCCTCTTCTTCAGACTGGGGTCTTTCGGATGCCACATCCTTCGCAATGAGAGGGAGAAGGGATTTTAGAAACCAATCTAGGAAGATACGGTCGTCTAATTTGATTTTGCAGAGGCTTCGGCGTCGACGCCACTCATGAATGTGGTCAGTGATGTGGGTGGCCGTGTTCTGTCTGCAAGACAGTAGGATCTCGACGCCCGCATCATAGCGGACATGTAACTGAAAGAACTACAGGAAGGTCGAGGCAAGGGAGGTAAAGGTGGCATGCGTCCCATGGGGCTGCTCGATATACCACTTGGCTGCAGAGCCAGTGAAAGTGCGTTGTAACAGACGGAGGCGGACAGAGTCGTCCACTATGGAGTTGGAGGAACACCATAGATGGAAGGACATGATATGGTTCTGGGGGTCCTCACCTGCCTTACCCTCAAACTTAGGGATGTCGGAGGGGAGTTTGGTGGGCATGTGAGGCCACGCAGGATCATGTCTGGTAGGTTCATTGGTGAGCCTGGCTAAATCTGGCAAGTTCAGACTTGCCATATACGGTAAGCTAGCAGATGTAGCGACTGGGACTGGGACATGCCTAGTCATGGTGGTATGGGGTCCAGTAGCACCTAAAGGTATGCTAGGTATTGAGGGTATATGTCCTCCAATAGGTGTGGTCTGGTAAGGGCCAGCGCTTCCTAGTGCAACATGGGTTACACCAGGGTTAGGAATAGTAGTGGTGATTCCTGGGATAGGGTTTGTGGAAACCAGATGGGGTGTGCCCCCTATGTTGGGCATACCCATAACAGGTGGTGGCCCTGTGTTGGGAATTCCTATAACCGGAGGTGGCCCTGTGTTGGGCATTCCTAAATGTTGAGTGTTTCCCATATTGGGCATACCCAGGGGGGTGGTTGTTTCCATGGACGACACTGCAGTAGAAGGGTCTGTAGATGTCTCTCCTATGGTGCTGGTAAAGAGTGGATCAAATGGTGTTCCAGACATAATGTTGGTTGGGAATAACGCAGTGGGATTTTCGGATTCTGCCTCAGAGTCAGAAGTGAAGTGAGGCGTGTCAGAATCGGATGACTGTCTAGTTGATCGACGATGTGTCGAGTCAAGGGATAAGGCTTGGCGTCGGTGATGTGGTGAGCCAAGTAGACTGAACTCTGGGAGTTCGCCCTAGACGACGAGAGCGTCTAAAATTCTCAATGGTGAGAAAATAAGTTTTTGTGGAAAAATATATATGTGTAAAATGGTAATGTATAAAAAACTCAAAACCCTAATGCAACCAAGGGTGCAAGAAGGGGAGTAAAAATGAAGGCTCTCAGGCCAAAAAATCAACCTCAAAAAAGGCACTTATTCTAGCAGCTGTGCTACAATAAGTGGAGGGATGCAACAAATGGTCAGAGTACCAACATGCAAACAGCTTCTAGAAAAAATAGGTGTAACTAGACCAAAGGTGGGTTGAATCATGCAAACACCTAACTAAAAGTATTGTGAATCAACAAACGATATCCTCTGCAAGGTGATGAAATCCAAGTCAGACAATATGAGTGTTGAGACAACGGCTAGATATCCCCCTACCGGGAGGGACACCGGGTAATCAATCCTAAAGAAAGGCTACTAGGATACTCCGTTCATGACGCGTCGAGAAAAGGTAAATCTGCCGTTTGGTCCTTGATCGCAATATCCCAATACAGGGATATCCCGAGAACTGCGAATGGTAGCCCTTCGGTTACTGAATGGATTTCGGTATTCCACTTAGGCTTCCGGAACCATCCTCGTGACTTCAACCCTCCTAGGGGAGAGGCCTTCCCACAAACCGGTTGTGACCGCGCCAATAAATACTAAGAGATTTTAGCTCCCTAAATGGACAACTTCTATGTCTCAGATGTAATAATTGAGGGGTGTTATTGGAACACCTATCCCCCCAATACTACCTAGCTACAAAGTTCTTTTAGTGTTCCTCAAGTGAGGTTAAAAGTGTGTTGAAATTAGGGTAAGTTTTAAAGCTCAGTTCAATTAAGTGTTTGAGTGGGTGCACGTGTAGTATTGTAAACTGAACTTGAAAGAAGTAAATGCTTTATAGGAAATTTTCAAAAAATAAAGGATCTTTCAAAAATAAAAAAGCAAATATTTATGACTTCTTTCAATAAATGGAAACTAAATGCTTTGCAAAATTAACTCAAAAAACAAAGGATCTTTGGAATCATGAAAGCAAATAATAGACTTCTTTAAAGAAATAAATGGTTTTCTTTTCAAGGAAATTGCTAAGGGCAAGATTTTTAAAGAAGTAAACAGGAAAATTTTTTAACCTAGATAAACTGCAAAATAAGTCTTTCTTTCACTTTCTTGAAATTTTTTAAAAAGACTTCTAGATGTGCATTTAAATAGTAAATTTTTTTCTATGGCTGTAAAATATGCAGAATTTAATACTGTAAAAATGTGCTATGTGGGCAGAAAATACAGTAAAAAATAATTTTTTGAATCGGAATGGCCGAATGAAAAAATTAGCAACGCGGCTTTTGACAGAAAAGCCGCGATGGACCGCGCGGGTTTCTGTCGCACAGTCGCGATGGACCGCGCGGGATTTAGGCGCACTGTCGCGATGTGCAGCGCGGAAAATGTCCGCGAAGCCGCGATGTGCAGCGCGCAAATAGGCCGCGAAGCCGCGGGGAACCGCGTGGAAAATGGCCGCGCAGTCGCGATGTGCAGCGCGGTAAATGACCACGAAGCAACGATGTGTAGCGCGAAAATAGGCCGCGAAGCCGCGGTGAACTGCGCGGAAAAAAGCCGAAAAGTCGCGATGGACCGCGCGACTGTCAGGCTAAAAACCGCGAGGCAAAAGCCGTGCACGGAAGCCGAAAAACGAACCCAAAAATTGAGAATTCCGGGCTATTAATGGCAATAGATGGGGCCAAACACTAGAGCAGCAATGGATCTGCTGTCTAGGATGGCAGATCTATGGATCTAAAGGCTAAAAACTAATAAAAAACTAAAATTAAAAGCAAAATTTGAGATCTATTGTTCAAAGCCAGCGGAGTCGCCAAAAACTGTTGGCCCGGTTTTGCAACCAGGCTTAGTGCTATGGGCACCTGCTAACTAGTAGCAGCAGTTTCAATAGAATTAAACAAGAAACTAATCTAAACAAAACTAATCATGGATCTATGCAAGAATATAAGCAAATAGTGTAAACATTTAAAAAACAAGAACAAGAAAATATTAAAGAATGAATTTGTATTGAAAGATGGGGGCAAGCAAGTGCTTGCGATAATACCTTCAATGGTGAAGGTTGATGTTGAGCAACTCCCAAGATGAGTAGCTCCAAGCTCCAAGAGGTCTCCTTCTCCAAGTTTGCTTACAATGGCCAAAATGCTCAAGGAAGATTTCGGCAGCATGAGGATGAGATAATGGATGGATGTGAAATGAGGAGCCCCTACCACCTTTTTATAGGTTTTGGTGGTGGGGAATACCATTTGTGGTTTTGTGGAAGCCAAATGGTATTGACCAACATGGTTTAGGTACTTTTCCCTCTTTTTTCCTTTTTTGAATAAAATTAATATTTTTATTCCCTTTTTAATATTTTTGGGAATTTGGACCCTTTTTGAGGGTTTTTTATGTTTTTTTAGGAAAAATAATCTTTTTTAATGGAAAAAGGGGTGTACTTAGGTCTTTTGGTGATCTTTTGTTGGTTTCAGAGGCTCAGATGGTGAAAAAGTGGACAAATGGGTCATGTGAATAGGGAAATGAGCTAGTGAGCACTTTTTGGGTGTTAACAAGTACTCCACGACTTGATTGAAGAAAATAGCTGAATACCAAGTCTCTTCAAGGGGGAAACCTTCTTATACAATGTACTAAGTACACAAGACAAGATAAGATAAGATAAGATACTCCAAATGAAAGGTCTCCTTCCTATATATAGGAGACTAAGGGGTACAATCCCAACTAACCGACCCAAGCCGACATAACTAATATAACCATACTAATGACAATTACCACTAATGGACCAAAACCGACATCAAAACTAATGTAATGAACCACAATATAGGGGGAAATGTGCCCACATTTAGGGATTAACATGCCCCTCCCCTTCATACAAGTGTTGTCCTCAATGCTTGATTAGTTGTGGATGCCTCTATATGAAGGAATCATCTTCCCATGTCGAATCTTCAACTGGTAAGTTCTTCCACTTTATGAGGTACTCAATAATAGCCTGATTTCGTAGCTGTTTAGTCCTTGTTTCAGTGATTTTTTCAGGTTCCAATATGACTTTTCCTTCTTCATCAAGCTCCGACAAGATTGTTTGAATCAGGATCTTGTCTCCTATTACCTTCTTTAAGTAAGAAACATGGAAAACTGGATGTACTCTTGAAGATGAAGGGAGCTCCAATTTGTAAGCCATACTACCAATATTCTGCAACACTTTATAAGGAGCATAATACTTGGGTGCTAATTTATTGTCCTTCTTTAATAGCTTGAGAGACATCTACTTGTAAGGTTGTAGCCTGAGAAATATCCAATTCCCTTCTTCAAAAATCCTTTCACTGCGATGTTGATTAGCTTGTTGTTTCATCCTGTTTTTTGACATAGTCAGGTTGTCCTTAAGTATCTAGAGAACTTCTTTATGGTGCTCTATGTGATCTTCCACGGCTTGAACTTTATATTTTCCTTTTAAGGGAGATGTGATAGATGGAGGTTGGAACCCATAAAGTGCCATAAATGGATACATTTTTGATATTGTATGGAGGGAAGTATTGTACCACCATTCTGCCAAAACAACCATTTCACCCACTATGTTTGTTTATCAGATGCAAAGCAATGAAGATAGCCTTCCAAACACTTGTTCACTATCTCAGTTTTCCCATAAGATTGAGGGTGATAAGATGAATTGTGAGCCAATTGAGTACCCAAACAGGAAAATAATTCATTCCAAAATTTTCCAATGAAAATTGGATCTCTATCACTTACAATAATCTTCATATTTCTATGTAACTTCTGAACCATTTCCATAAAGGCTATAGCTACTGTACTTGCATTAAAAGGGTGAGAGAGTGCACAAAAGTGTGCATACTTTGTGAGTCTATCAACAATCACCATAATAACATTATTTCCTTTAGACTTGGGTAGACCTGTGATAAAATCCATGGAGACTTCCTCCCAACGCTGGCAAGGTATGTCTAATGGTTGTAGAAGTCCTGGGGTCTTGATTGTTTCATCCTTATTCTTTTGGCAAACCAAGCATTCAACCACGAACCTTTGAACATCATATTTAAGACCTCCCCAAAAAATTTCCTTCTTGACCTTGTGGTAAGTTTTCAAGAATCCTGAATTCCCACCTATAGGAGAGGCGTGTAATTCTGAAAGGACCTTCTGCTTGAGTTGGGAGTTTTTGCATAAATATAAGCGATCCTTATACCATAGTGAATCATTTTTCCACAAAAAGTATCTGATACACTGGGATCATTCTGTATCTTTTGAATGAGTGTCCACACAGATAGGTCTTTTTTCCATTCTTCCCTTGCTGCTACTATTCAATCTGGTTGTAGAATGGAAATGGAACAAAGTAATGCCCCAACATCTTCCTATTTTATGGAGAGTGCATCTGCCACCACATTATGTTTCCCCTTTCTATAGATGATTTCAAAATCATATCCCAACATCTTGGTTACCCACTTTTGTTTCTCTTTTGAAGATAGTCTATGTTCCAAGAAGTATTTAAGACTATCATGATCTGTTTTGACTTTGAAGTGCCTACCTATTAGGTAAGGACACCAATTCTTAAGAGCATGTAGTATTGCCAACATTTCCTTCTCATAAATGGGATTTTGCAAGTTCTTTCCCTTGATTGGATGACTTTTGAAAGCAAGTGGGTGTCCTCTTTCTGATGCCGCAGGTCTAACCTAATTCTGATATGCCAATAGAAAGATATTGCGAATTTCCCAATACTTCTTATTTTTGGTTCTTTAAGAATATCTAACTTGTACGGACTTCCACGTGTCCAATATTTAAGATATGAGTATGAAAATTATACCAAGATACTTTGGTCCATACAATTTCTGATGCAACTGGTCTCACTCAATTTGGACCTCGCATGCCCCAGATATGACCTTTTTCCCTAGAACACATGTTTTAGACTAGTTTTTGGACTAGTAAAAAACCCTAGATTCCGAGGCTAATATCTCTGAACATGTGATGTCTCAGGATCTGAATTTCAGACCACAAATAGCTTGGCCTGTTACAAAAGTGGGTTTTTAATCTATCTCTTTGAATCCTTGTAGAAAATAATTTATAGCGAAAATTCCAAGATGACTCGTTTTGAAGAACCCAGTCCAGAGGAAAGAGCTCTAATACCAAATGTTATTCAACAAATTTCCAAAAAGAGTATGAAAAGAGCAGAAATAGATCAGAAATATTACTCCACAACTTGATTGAAGAAAATAACTGAATAACAAGCCTCTTCGAGGGGGAAACCTCCTTATACAATGTACTAAGTACACAAGACAAGACAAGACAAGATAAGATAAGATACTCCAAATGAAAGGTCTCCTTCTTATATATAGGAGACTAAGGGGTACAATCCCAACTAACTAACCCAAGCTGACATAACTAATATAACCATACTAATGACAATTACCACTAATGGACCAAAGCTGACATCAAAACTAATGTAATGAACCACAATATAGCGGGAAATGTGCCCATATTTAGGGCTTAACAGTTACAATCGGTGACTTTCACATATAGGCCTGATCTAATCTTGATTTGGAGCTTGTTCATTCTTGGAGACCATCCTCTTGGTTAGTCGTCTTGGATGGAGGACGCTTTGCCTATTTTCCCTTCTTTGGTTGCTCATATTTATGTTTGTTGTCTTCTTTTCCACGTGCATGTATGTGTTCCTCTGCTTTGATTCAAAATCTACATTTTTGTCTCTCTTTCCAATGATCTTGATAACATTCAAACAAAGAGTAAAAATCCATGCTATGAATCCTTTCATCTACAATCTCAGAAGTTTTCCTTTATCGTTGATCTAGAGAGCTCTCATCTCCTCATGCCAAAATATACAATAATTAACAAAAGAAAAATTATAAAACACTTGTGAAGATGCTTTGCAAAGAGTAGTGATAGGTTTCTTATGTAAGTAAGAGGATTGATAGATGGACTTTGGCTTGAATGGTTAAGACTAAGTGAATATGTAATTGTGAATTCTAACTCTTGTAAACCAATGTAAACAAACAATGACCCTTTCACATAAGGTAGTTTCTCATGCCTTGTTCATTGTAAATTGTTCATAAAATTTGCATGCATTGAAAGTATGTCATTAATCCTTCAAGGAAAATTCATCACAAAGTATGGCTATGATCCTTATAAAAAAAATTCATTTAACTTAGAGTGATCATGAGGATGAGCCATGAGCATCCATTTGCATGAATGTTTGTTTGCTTGTGCTTGTCTTGCAACTTGATGAGAGCATTAAACCATAGAACGATCTTTGAATGCTATTCCTTGCTAAATTCTTTATCCCATCCATTTGCTTTTGAATTCATGAAATTGAACAAATCAAATCGGATAAGTAAGCTTCAAACCATTTTTACACTTTTCATGAAATATGCACATACAAATTTAAGCATGAGATCAAGAAAGCAAATGAATGGAACACAAACAAATTATCTTGTAATACTTTGAGTAAGATTGACCTTCTCAAGTGCAAAATCTACAAGATTGGTAGTGTACGAAGAGATTGTTCTAGAAAGATGTTAATCCAATGCAACACAATCTTGATACCATCCACAACAGGATAAATTTAAGCACATAATCTATTTGTAAAAATAGATTCATGCACTTTTTTCTCTTCTTTCGCTTTACAAGTGCACAATTAAAATCACAAAATTCCCTTGAAACTTCTCTTGCTCTGACTCTTGGCTATTAATATGTAAAAACCATTTATTTTTCCCTTAGCTTGTCATTGGTTCTTGAAAGATACCAGTGTCATACATAATAATAAAAAACGAGTCAACCACACACATGAATGTTGAATGAGAATCAACAAGATAGTGCAATTACTCACACTCTCTCTATTTCTTGATCACTTGAGCATTTCAAGTGCAAGCTTTCTTTTGAAAATAGCTCACCTTATTTACAAATTTACAACAAAATATTCACATGGTAAAGGTTGAAATTTTCAAGAGTGCATATCTCATTTGTCACTGGAGATCTTGCAACAATCAATTCTACCTATATTGTTATCTCAAGTTAACTTAAGAAATCCACCGTCACTAAACTTTTTGGTCTTCAAAAGATGCAACAAGAATTTAAAGCTTAAAAGCAAAACCTAAAGCAAGGATAGTGTAAATGCTCAATTGCAAGGATTAAGCTTAACCAATAAATCACTAAATCAGCTCATAACCATTCTCTTAGTGTAACCCTTAAAATCAAAAATAAATTTGAGTTACTTGGGAGTCAAAAGTGAGATGTAGTCAATAGTGTGTGTGTTCACTTGCAAAGGTTTCATCCAAGTACATGGAAATATTCGGGGAGCATAGTAACATCTCGAGAAACACATGATCAAAGATATCTTTACATCCAGTAAACATTTGTTAAATCTATTGGAAAAACTAGAGAATTAGAAAGATCAGGCAACTAATTATTCCAGGAAGAAGTGGTGTCGATAGGCACCATATCAACACAAGCACATCATATCATAATCTACAACACATCAAAATGAATTGTTCATACATTATTCTCACTTGTATATTGGATCCATAGGATCATCCTTTTATAGCTCCAACTGTCTGACTAATCGGTTAGCTAGTCGAATCCTCCATTGGTTGGTCAATCCGACTAGTCAAGAGCCTAGTAGACCCATCTGTCGACTCTTATATTCGATTATTGATTGTCGACTAGCTATCTCCATATGATCCAGAGGTGTGATGAACTAGCATGACTTGTTGTTCCAACACCCCCAATCAATACAATGCTATGGAGATTTAGGAGGTGAAATTACTTATGTACATGCACCTATAATTGTAGCTTCCTAAAGCCCAAGCATAGCTCAAAGTTTGACAAACTTAGATTCTGATAAGGTTTCATAAAGATATCAACAATCTGATCATTTGTTCTACAATAGAAAAGCTTGACAATAGAATCTTGTATCAACTTTCTCAAGTAATGAGCTTGAATCTCCACATGCTTCACCTTACTATATGCAATAGGATTTTCATTGACCTGAATCGCACTTTGATTATCACAAAAAATTACAGTCCTTCAATAAACTAAAAAATCAAGCTCTCTCAAGAGTTGTCGAATCCATACCACTTCTATGCCAACATTGTTTGGACCACAAGATTCAACTTCTTGACGATATAGCCAGATGTCGACTTCTTGTCATCATCATCCCCAACCCAATTTGAGTTGGTGTAACTGATCAATGGTTATGTGGTATTGGTGTAATATTTTATACCAAGTTGATAGGTGCCCTTGATATATCAAACAATTCTCTTTGTGGCCTTTTAGTGGCTTTCTCGAGGATCTTGCATAACCGAAAAACCACACTAATAGAAAAGGAAATATCAGGTCAAATGTGAGTTAAATAAATCATACTATTGACCAACTATAGATATAGAGTCGCATTGACTTGTGGTGTGTCTCAATCTTTCATCAACTTTACTCCCAAAAGAAAAGGTGTAGCATAGGATTTACAATCATTCATCTTGAATCTTTAAAAAAGATCCATTACATACTTAGGTTGGGAAATATAGATGCGATCATCCATCTATAGAACTTGATGCCCAAAAGGATATGTAAGAGACCAAGGTTAGTCCTTTCAAAGGTATTAGCCAATTATTTCTTCAAACCCAATATAAAAAAATATTACTGCCACTTATGATTAAATCATTTACATATAATGCAACAATTAAGGTTTCACCATTTATATGTAAAACATAAATATTGTGATCTGATTCACAACATTTGAAACCAAGATTGATAAATCATAACGATCAATCTTCTCATACCAAGCCACAGGGTCTGTTTCAAACCATACACAAACTTTTTTAGTTGACAAACATGACTTGAATCTTTCTTAAAACTAGGGGGTTGTTCCATATATATTTATTCATTCATATCTCTATGAAGAAAATAACTTTTGACATCCATCTGATGCACCTCCCATCTAAGTCAAGAAACAAGTGAAAGAATCGGTTAAATCGTGTTCATGTTTTCAACAGGGGCAAAGGTTTCGGTGTAGTTGACACCTTCTTGCTGAGAAAAACCCTTTGCAACCAAACAAGCCTTACATCTTTCAACAAAACCATGAGATGTGAATTTGGTCTTGTAGACCCATCGATATTTCATTATATTTTTTCCTTGTGGTCAAGGAACTAAATCCCATGTTTTAATTTTTCATCAAGGAATAGTATTCTTCAGCCATAACATTATCCCATTTAGGTTGATCGTGTGCATATACATATGTATTTTGATCACATGCCTCTAACACATGTGCCATCAGAGAAACAATACCACATTACTTTTTACTTCTAGTCTTCCTTGAATCATTAATATCTCTTGCATTAGCTCCATCAACCTCAATTGTCTTAGTAGCCCAATGGGTTATAAAATAATTCTAAGATGAAGGATTTTTAGTATTGATCAGTTCACCAAAAGGTCGATTGGTATTTCCAAAGCTGGTAGTCGGTTCTGTAGTCACTAGTTGACTACAAGTCGAAGCAAGCCATTTGAGTCAACTATCCAGTCAAAACTTCAAAGTAGGCTTTAGTTGATACCGTTTATGTCATAATTTTAAAAGGATCACTACTCATCAAACTAGAAGAGGAATCAATAGTTTAATACATGAGGCATTCTCATGAAAGGAAACATCCCTTTGAAATGATGATCTGCTGTTTGACTATATCAAACAATATATAGGCTTTCGACTCTTCAGAGTAACCTGCCATGATGCAAGGATGACCCTTTGCATCCAATTTCTTTCTTCATTCGTCTGGAATGTGCACCCTTGCAACACATCCAAACATTATAAGGTGACCAACTTATGGTTTCCTTCCACTCCATTTCTCAATAGGAGTCTGTTTTCTGACAATCTAGTCGAGCGGACGCAAGCATGATCTCCCTAGTCCAACTGGATCTAGAACAAATAGAGACAGAATATAAAACTACTTTCCTAGATCAATTAGAGATCAAGGTAAATAGATTCCTTACCTTCATATTCATAGATCCTTCTCCCTTTTGTTGCTCCAAGCTTTGTGGTCGTCAGATCCGTAGCTGCAAAACTTGTCAAATCACATAGAGACAAACGAGCAGTAAAAGCATATCTAAACACTAACTGAGATAAGTAAACAGTTAAGGAAGTGAACTCTAAATATCATCAATACAAAGACATTTATGGAAAGAGATTATATTACTGTAAATGAGTGAGAAATACATAGAAAAGTGACGATTATAACCCAAGCCTTAATGCTGCAATCTTCCTCCAACAAGCCAAGCCAATGCCTCCAAAGGAAATGTATACCTCCCAATAGATGGATAGGGATCACCTAGGTTAATTCCACCAACATATAAGTGCTATAGACTTCCTCCCTTTGGAATGGATAGGAGCTTCATATTTATAAGACCAAGTGGATAGAGTAGGTTGAGGATCATGGGGAGATGACTAAGGGATCCTTCCTTGAGGTTAGGGAACCGTAGGACAGCTCACCTAGAAGTTAGGGATATAGATCCACCTCATTAACCTTCTAGAATTTGCTCAAAATATACCTGTATCCAATTTAACCAACACCGACGCATGCTGTATGAGGGCAACTTACGCTTGAGAGGGGAAGCACAAGCTGCATAAAGGCAACCTAAGTCATCGATGCAGTATGCCAGATGGAAATCTGTGCCTGAACTAGTTGGGTGCTCCTTGCTAGAAGGAAATATGCGTTGTCCCAACTAGAAATTATGGAAAAAGGCCAACAAATTGCTCTAATTGACTTTTTGACCAGGGAGACTTCAGGGATTAAGGCACTGAGTTCACATAGGTCTCATGATGACGAGATTTAGGTGTAACAGAATTCCCCCCAAAGCATGAAGCTAGTAGAATAAGACAGGTGAAATGCTTTGAAATATGGATGGCAAGGACTTGTTGGTTGGAAGATGCTGGTGTAGTACAACTCACTTTGAGATCTAAGTCTCACATGACTCACAACATGGCTGCCAACCAATACAATGCAGATCCATGGTAGTAAGGACCGAATGAACACAATCATGGCTACTAAACACAATTGTAGATCCATGTTGAGATGATAACACAACCACGACCAATTACAAAGTGGATCTGTGTAATATGACTCAAATAATCTTCATCGCAACCTGGGTAAGATATGATTTTCCCCAGGGCCTTCAAGCTGAACCCCCAATGATACGAATCTATCCATGTGATTACAATGTCTTGGAGCCAAACATGGTAGAAACCACTTGATTACCGATCATTGATGTATACCGTTAACAAGCGCGAGGGAAATCATCATGGATGTCAATGATCCCCAAGGTATCAAAGTACATATAACTGAGCGTGAATCAATGAGTTGAGGTCGAACGCTTGATGAAATCTTTCAATGAAGAGTCAATGATGTAAACTCATGTTGAAAGCGAGGTAACCTTCCATTGAGGCATGGAGGCCCAAGGTACTTGACTGGTTTCTAGATTCAACCCTTGGATGATGTGTTGAGGTCGACAAGGATGAATTCATTGAAGGAGGGCCATGATGAATCCGCTATGACATGAAACTCGATAATAGATGTTTGGAGTAGATTGGACGGTAGAGTAATGTGCAATACTAACTTAGGGTAGACCGACATGATGGAAGGTGTACTGACTGCAGATGACGAGTAACAAACGTCTCTTGAACATGGGCACGGCGTGACTTGGCAGTATTGACATGACGAGAATGATACTGATCCCCAATGCAACTGATCATGGAAACATTCTTTGGATGACCCAAAGGAGTGACAAGACTCATGGAATCAACAGGACTCGAAGACAAATAGATTACCCAAGTACTGAATGTAAATGAAAATGAGTGCCATTTTCAAGAGTAACTATGTATTGCTGTAAATTATAGTGTAACACGAAATCTTTCCTTTTTCCCCATCATGATTGATGAGTGCCTATTTTGTTTTTTAACGAGCTTGAGGAGGGTAAACAGATGCTCGGTATAGCTCATCTCATGGATGAGTCCAATCCCAAATGTTTTACGAACCTAGGATAGGAGGGGTTCGTCCCATGACGGGCCCTTCGATGTTAAATTTTAACGAGTCCATAGAAGGTAAACTCGGCGTCATTTTGATGTTTAGAGAGTCTGAAAAGAAATAAAGAAGACTCCAAAGGTCCTTTTTCGTAAAGTTAGTCTCTTCGCCTGAAAAAGGGTAAAACAACGCGAGAGAGAACTCTTCCAGTCATGATTGACTGGAGTATTCCTTTTTCGTAAATAGTGCCTCTTGGTCCAAAAAATGGATAAACTATAACTTGGTGATTTATTCTCATTGTTTTACGAGCACGAGAAAGAATAAAGAGTTAGCTCGGTGTCATTAATAATTGAATTTAATGAGCGAAATAATGACATGAAAACGCTCAACGAATTTTTCATACCTGATAACACGTACAAGATGACCACAATTGCGAAAAACAATATTAATAAGGTACTTAAATTCACCTGTAAGCTTCAAAACGAGGTCAAAATGATTAACGAAGTATTCAAACATAAAAATAATCTCAACTGTAGCAAAATAACCCATAATGGAATAAAATTAAAACGGAATATGCCCTTTTTGATATAAAATGGGGTAAATAGTGAAAATCAATTACTATTTGTTTTTACCAAGTTGGAGAGGTGAAAAATACCGTTTGGAGCTATTTTTCCAGTGTTGATTCCGGGAGATACGATCAACCATTTTCCGCACCATCAGTTCCAAGTAACCCTAAACTTAACCTTCTTTCTTTCCAGTGGATTACATTTTTTATTTTCTTGCATTTTGTTGGGTTTTGAGCGTGCTTGGTGGGGGATATGGTGCTCGCGGGCTGGGGCAGTCTCCCCTTTCAGGAACTGTGTCGAGCTTGCACCGACGCAAAACCCGAACTAGTGTATTGCACCGACGGAGCCCTGTCCGCAAGGATGGTCAACGCCGGTGGATGTCCATATGGCATGTTCAAAATCCAACCACAAAAAAGTATTTTTGATGAGTTGGAAAGATTCTAATAGTGTTTTTATGGGCTATTGGACAGGGTTGGAGTGATAAAAATGATCGAGTGGAGTGAAAGGGAACATGAGCTCGACGATGCCCAAGAGAAAAATGACCCTCAATGCATGGCTGCATTGAGGAACTACAGATTACTGAAGTACTTCCAGGTTCTAGGCATGAGGGCCCAAGTTGCACTGTTGGAGTACCTGATCCAATGTTGGGATCCAGTGCAACAACACTTTCATATCAGCGTGCACACTCTGATGATAGATGTCGAGGACATCTATTTCTTGACGGGGCTGTCTCGACGGGGGAATCCTGTATCACTATCTATATCACGAGGAGGTGGTCATACTGTGGATGATCTCATAGATTAGTGGTGCTATGTTGGTACACAGATGGTAGGTGGGAAAATCCCCATCAAGGAGGTGAGAGATCAACCTCTTCCGACCGTCCTGTTCACCATTGTGAGAGTGGCCGACAGTAGATCCCATCATATGGCAAGTAAATCGCAGATGATTTATGCCGAGGAGTGTATGGCCCCGAAAATGTTCAACTGGTGTGAGGGACTTCTCACCAGTTTACGAGATTAGCTGACCAAATGCCGACGTGGGGCGCTGAAGCAATTTGGTTATGGTTCTGTGGTGGTCTTATTTTTCTTGGAGCGGGTACCGCACCTGCGTCCACAGGTTGAGGCCGATGATTGAGATGCATGGGACCCTCACATGATCCGATGGTTGGAGGTGATGGCCTGCCATGGTGGTGGTGGTCCCATTATCGGTTTTAGTACAGGATTCTTCAGATGGTTGAGGGGCCAACTCCTCATGGTCGAGGATTTCCCCTACGAAGGGACTGAATTCAGAGGAGATCCTGACCTAGTGCTTTCTGAGGGAGTGTAGTGGGGTGATATTGGTAAGATCAACAACTTGACTGTGTATTTCATTTTATATGTATTAGAATTTTTTGGATTAGTACTGGTACTCGACACATGTTTTATGCAGATGTGGGCCCGATGTGGCTGGTTGGAGTCTCTCCTATTGCACGGAGAGGGGCGGTGCTTGAGATAGGACCCGCGGCACGGAATGCCATCGAGGAGATGGAGGAGAATCTCCGGAGGCTGACATTGGATGTTGAGGAGCCACCAGTCCATGCCCTACCCCGTAACTATCAATGGCATACAATTGGTGTGTCTAAGAGTTTTGGCTCGCTACTCAGGAGAGTAGCGAGGGTCGTTATTTGTTATCATGAGCATCCTAGGGAATAGACTCATGTTATGTATATACTGAAAGACATGAGCTTCGGATTTTGTATCGGATGATTTCTACTGAAATCTTATATGCTTCATATTTTTGTATCAACACTATCATTTTTGTATTATGATATATACAGACTCTATCGACGGATTTATGTACTGTGTTCTAATGGTGATTTATGGGATATTGTCTATGTGTTTTGGTTATACTATGGATGATTTACATGTTATGTCTGTCTTTGTATTTTTGTATTTTTTATGTGTGTGTAATGTACCAATCTAGGATAAAATTGGTCATCGAGTCTGCAACCGTGTTCATGTCTTGTGGAATGTGCTGGTATTGAACAGATTCAAAGAACCTCTCCAGGAGAGGAACTCATCAGAAAAGACAGAGTAGAGCGGGGTTGCAGATGGCATAGATCTAGTTGAGATGAGAAACCACTAGTTGTGAATCAAGATGGATAAAAATGTGGCTCATACCCAAGGAAAGAGCATTGGTTAAGGTTCCAATCATTGCATGATATTCTGTGGCATTATTGGTTGCGTATCCTAGAAAATTTCCTCCTGAGATGATAAGCTCGCTGGTAGGGGAATAAAGTACCCAGGCTGTCAAAGCAAGTTTACGGGTATGCCAACTAGCGCCATCCACGAATCCAAAATAGGTTGCCATCTACACATGCAGACAGAACATGGTATAAGTACAAAAACAAGATCCTGGCACACTAAAAGAAAGCGTCACGTCACCACACAAAACACATGCCATGTATAGTATATACAAGTTACTTATGCGTGAAAGAATCAGGCATAGTACCTCTTCAGGTAGAGCCCATTGCGAGGCTCTCCCAGAGATATTCCATCGTAATCCTTTAGCTCGTATGCTCCCTTCTCCAGAACACATTTTACGATGTATGACCCATGCCACATGGACTCAAACTTACATGCCCCCAACTTATCGTGATTTTGGTCATATGTGAGTACCAAATCACCCTCGTTGAAGACACGAGGTTTGAACGACTTATCATATTGAGCTTTGATGCATTTTTTATGTGTGTCATTGGCAAGAGAAACATCGCGGTGGGTTTCATCGAGTTTTGCTAGGTGAAGGAAACGTTCTTCCTTGGCAGTGGTGTTCGGGAGAAGTTCAACTGCGAGTTTGAGAGATGGAATCTCGCACTCTATTGGTAAAACTGCCTCTAATCCATATACTAGTTGAAACGGTGTAAATCTGGTGGCAGTCTTGACGGAGGTCAGGTATGCCCATAGGGAAGAAAAGAGCATGTTATGCTAGTTATTTGTGTGTACCCACCATACGTTGAATCATGGTTTTCAAGACCTTATTGATGGCCTCTACTTGTCCGTTGGACTGTGGGTAGTAAGGGGTTAAGTTTTCATGGCGAAAACCCAGTCTGGAACTCAATTCGTCCACCATGTTGTTTTGGAAATGAGATCTGTGATCGGTGACTATGGCTTGTGGAACTCCGAAACTCGTAATGACATGATTAAACATGAAGAGTGCAGTGGTTTTTCTGTCCTCATTATATGTAGGCACAGCCTTGGCCCATTTAGTGAAATAATCGATGGCTACTATGACGTAACCATGCCCCCCCGCCGAGGTAGGCTTACAGTGCATGAAATCTATGCCCCATTTAGCAAAGGGGCCGACAACAATAACCAGATGTAAAGGGGATGGATGGGAGCACTTTTTAAATTGAAAGTGCTGGCATGGGGGACACTTCTTACTGGACTCAATGTAGTCCTTGAAGATCGACGGCCAGTAATATCCCACGTGTAGTATTTTCTAGACCGTAGCCATCCCAGAAAGATGAACGCCACAAGCCCCAGAGTGACAGTCATTCAGGACATGTTCAGCCTACTCGCGTGTTAAACAACGTCGAAGAATGGAATCAACACCACGACGATATAGGGTATCACCAACGATTAAGTAGTACTTGGCGTGGTGGTGTATACGACAACGGTCATCACGAGATAGTTGGGGGTTGAACCGTTGGGTTTGAAGATATAAGGTAACATCTCCATACCATGGGTCAGACGTGCTAATTAGAAACAATGACTCGTCGGGGAGAGAATCGATGGGCTCAGTATCTGAATCAACACGGGGAAGATAAAAAATGAGCTCCGCAAAAACCAAAGATTTCTTAGACTTGGCCTTATCAAAGAGGAGATCAAATTCTTGAAGTATCACGATCTAGCGTGAATACTTTCCCCAGAGCACCTGATGTGTAAGGACGTGGTACATGAATTTTGAGTCGACAATGATGGCAGTGGTGCAGAGGAGTATGTAGTGCCGGAACGTTTGGACAGAAATGACTGCCGCGAGAGCGAGTTTCATGACATGCGAATATCGGGTTTCAGAGTCAATAAGACCCTTACTTAGGTAATAGATCACATGCTCCTGGGTGTTATCATCTTCTTGGACCAAGAACATGGCGATAGTGGTGGCGGAAGCAACAAGAGAAACGATATAATCCTTATTGTAATTGAGCGGTTGGAGCACAGGGGCGTGGGTAATGGCATGTTTCAAACTGTCGAAGGATTGTTGCGCTTGGTCGTCCCAGATGAAGGGGACGTCCTTCTTCAGTAATCGCATATAGCCCCATGTCTTTTCAATGAAATTAAAAACAAAATGCCATAAGTAGTTTTCCTTCCCTTGCAAACTTTGTAGTTTCGGGATATCAGTGAGAGGTGGGAGAGCAACAATGGCTTCCACCTTCAACAGATCAATGCAGATCTCGTCTTTTGAAACGATGAATCCTAGGAGGTGTCCTGATTCGATGCAGAATATGCACTTGTGAAGATTTAGACGGATGTTATACTGCCTCCATCTGAGGAATACTGTCGTCAGATGGTCAATGTGGAACTCACGATGCTGCGAATGAGCAAGGAGACCATCCAGGTAGGGCTCCACAAAGTCCTTCACGTCATGCAAAGTATATGACATAGATCACTGGAATGTAGCACCAACATTTTTGAGGCCGAATGGGAGTTTACGATAAGCAAACGTACCCCAAGGGCAGATGAAAGCGGTCTTGTGTTGGTCGGTCGGGTGGATCTCAATCTGGTTGTAACCCGAAAAGCCATCCATAAAGGTAAAGATGACACTTCCGATGCAGTTGTCAATGATCTGATCGATGAAGGGAGTAGGGTAATTGTCCTTAGGACAAGCCTTGTTTAGATCCCTATAATCAACGCAGACCCTAATAGTGCCCTGCTTCTTGGCCACAGGGACGACATTGGAGACCCATTCTGTTAAAGGAACAGGGTAGATAAAGTCGGCTTTCAAGAGCTTTTCAATCTCAGCTTTAATTGCCGTAGTTTTTCGAGGGTGCACTGGTCGTACCTTTTGGAGGACAGGTTTAGTGTTGGGATAGGTTTGGATATCATGCACAATAGTGGCAGGATCTATCCCGGGCATTTCCTCGTAGGACCATGTGAACATGTCGCGGAACTGTTTGAATAAGGCCGTGTATGTGGTGATCTCTTCGGGAGAACAGTTCTGGCCTAAACAAATATGTTACATGACACCAGGGGTAACCAAGATATCAATCGAAATGGTGGGCTCGATATTTTCCAATTTTCCTTCTGTAATCGTATCGCAAGTGAGGATCGATGACTGCGGGCAAGGATAGACATCTGGTGTAAACATGGTTGTGATGCTATTCTCCACAGGGTCTAATGGAGGTAGGAAAGATGATCGATGGTGGAGGTATTCCCATGGGGGGTCATCTGCACTCATAATCTCCATAATGGACTTGTTAGAGTGAAAAGTACGGAGCAGAGGATCTGGATAGGATGATGTCCGCTGTAGAGAACTGGATATAGAAGCCACAGCCAAGTGGTCCTCAGGGGCTGACTGGATAGCCTCATAAGTATCTTCAGCTGGTGAGAGAGGCATGATATCTCCAATCAAATGCATGGTATCCTCATAGGGTACAATCCATGGATCTGGAGAGTTGGAAGATGATGGAATCATGGAGGAGATCATGTTCACCGTGGCAACATGGCTAGTGGGATCCGGGGTCGGAAAGACGCCCATAAGATATGAGTATTTTATGAGGACGACCCCCACACTCTCATATAGCTACAAAGATTGTCCTAGCAAAGATAGATTATCGCCAGGATGAGTAGTGGTGTTCGGTGTACAGAAGTCCAATTGGTCGACGGTGACAATTCTGCCTTGATGGGGGAATTGCACAATGCGGAAGATGGATGATGAGACCACAGTCATGGCATAAAACCAATTATGACCAAGCAAGAGATTATAATCCAAAGGGGCAGTGACCACTTCCACGTTAATGGTTACAGTATTACCCCCCAACTCTACTACTAAGGCTTGTAAGAGCCTGTGAGGTTGGAATCCATGACCGTCGAATGCTTTCAAGGTGGTGGGATAACAGTTTAACTCAGGAGAGCCGATGGCTCACCAACAGGATAACGACATGACCGAGGTAGAAGCACCTTCGTCTAACACCTTACGATGGATTGTCTTCCCAACAACCTTCGTGGCAACTTGGAAGGCCAGCTGATGGGAAAGCCTCGGTTTAAAGTACTCGAGTTTGAACATGATCGTATTTGAGGAATCCAGGTCTACCACGCTGATTGCAGCGAGAAGTGTCGTACGTTGATTGGGACAATTCTGCAAGACTTCTAGCGTCTACATGGCATAAGGATCTTGTTCCAAGTCCTCTAAAATGTTATAATTTTGAGCTACCCGAGCATTAGGATTAAAAATTGCTTTTCGAATCGTGCTCTTAAGCAAACGCAACACTGACTCTATTGAAGGCTTCTCTATGGTGAGAGGACCTTGCGGCATGGAAATATCTGGGGTATAGGCGAGAGCTTTTTCAGTATTACTTCCGGTGGGTTCCTTAGGAGGGACCGAGTCGTATGATCGTGATCATGTATTCAGGTTAACCGTTTCACTATGCATCATGAGAACATGCGCGATGGAGGATGTTTTTCCTTGAAAAGGAGGTGGTTGTGCAATCAGTTGTTGATTCTGAGTGGGGAAGGGATCGCTGAGAACTGCGAGAGTGGAGTTTCCCTTGAGAAACCTCTAAATTTCATCCCTACGTGGGAATTACTTGGTGAAATGATCATCAAGACACAATAAACAAGGATATTTGACCTTCCTTTTCTGCTTCGTGTCTTCAGGAGGGTTCTTGTGCTCCTGCTAATCTGAAGGCTTCTTAGGTTTACCTTTGGTCTTTTTCTTGCCACCGGATTTCTGAGGGGAAGCGGATTTAACAAAATTCACCTTTTCGGTGGAAGTAGGAGTAGTGGCCAGCCTGTGTTGAGGGTGGGGAGGAACCATGATGGTTCGAGGATCCATCATTTTTTGTAGCAGGCTGGGAGTTAAGGGAACCGATAATGCCATCGGCTTGACGTCCCTTGGGTGGTTTTGCAGGATCGTACGTAGGGCAAGGGGCGTCGGGAACAATGTCATACAATGTGCTATATTGAGCGTAGACAAGGTATAAATACTGGGCACGAGCAATAGCTTGTTCCTCTATGACGACCCCACCCATTGCCACATCTTGAGATCAGGTGGGTAAAAGAGACTTCGTGAACCAGTCAGCTAAGAGTTGGTCTGGAATGGGAGCCTTAATGAGACATCGTCTCCTCCACCACTCATGGATATGGTCATATATATGAGTTGCGGTGGTTTGGTGGAGCAAATTCAGTAGGTCCGTACCAGTTTTGTAGCGTATGGGTAACTGGAAATGAGTCAGAAAGGACATAGCAAGAGAGCGGAAATGAGGAAATGAGTACGATGGTAACTCAATATACCACTTGGCAGCTGTACCGGTGAGGGTTCGTTGAAGTAAACTCAGACGGATTGAATCGTCCATCAAGGAATTGGATGAGCACCATAGATGGTAAGTCATCACGTGGTTCTTCGGGTCCTCACCGGGCTTGCCATCAAAATTTGGAATATCAGATGGAAATTTGACCGAAATGGGTGGCTATTTATAACCGTGCAAGATGGGATCGTTCGTAAACTGCGACAGATCTAGCAGATCCAGAGTAGCTAGAAAAGGTAGATGTTGGTTCGGTTGTAGATACTAGTAGTATTGGTATGGCATTTGCGTACTAGTAGGACCTTGAATAAATTGATATAAGGTCCTCCCATAGGGAATTGGCCATAAGGGGGTGGGCCAAATGGTGGCCCGCCGCCATAATAGGGTGGTTTTCCACCGAAAGATGGGTTCCTCCACCACTAGAATAAGGTGGGCCCCTGCCAGAAGGTGGGGGTCCTCCTCCACCACCAAAATAAGGGGGACCACTGCCTCCGCCGTTGGAATAGGGTGGGCCACAGCTTCCAGAATAAGGTGGGCCTCCTCCAAAAGGTAGGGGTTCACTGTTGCCAGAAGGTGGTGGTCCTCCACCTCCGCCACCGGAGTATGGTGGGCCTCCACCACCGGAATGAGGTGGGCCTCCACCTCCGCCAAAAGGTGGAGGTACGCCCCCTCCGAAGTGAGATGGGGGTACGCTGCCTCCGGAAGGAAGTGGGGGTGAACCAAATGGTTGTGGGGGTGGTGGGACATGAGGAGAAGTTGGTGGGGGTCCAATTGGTGCAACATTATAATGTCCCCATGGAGTGTATGGGTTTTCAGGATAAGGTTTCCCGTGGAGTACATTTCTAGGATTGAATTGTCCCGACACAGGGTCAAAATGACCTGGATACGTGTGACTCCATGGTGGTTGAGTTGGGTTGGCTGGTCCCCCACCATGATGGAATCCCATGGTGGATCCCACAATAGGTAAGGAGCTGCCAACGGAATGACCGATTGGAAGTCCCCCAGTTGTATTATTGCTAGAGAACAGGGGTTTCCCCCCAATAACAATGTTTTTACCACTAGTTGACAGTTGAATCACAATAGGTTGATGTTGACTTAATAGTGGAGGAACATTACTTATGATGAAATTAGGAGGTAAAGAGTATCCTCCCCTCAAGTTTTGGGGCGTCGGAGGAGGAAGCGTTCCAGTAGTAGTAAGTGGGATGTTGGACAATTGTCCTTCAATGTTTTGAGTCATATGAGGTATGGAACTGGTCTCCTGATTAAGAGGTGTACTCACGGGAAATGAGGGTTGACCAGGTTCATAAGTGGTCATATTGGGTGTAGGTGTTTGTTAAGATTCAATATGCTAAGACAAAAAATATTAGCATTACATTTCATTTCACAACAATAGCATATACAAGATCACTGAAGAAACAACAAGCACGGCATAAACACAAGAGACACAGATTTATCCTGGGAAACCCTCATGGGGTAGAAAACCCAGCAAAGCTTCCTCAATATAGATGATCAGAAAATACAAAGATATAAACCAAAAACATGAGCTCCTCCTCCTCCACAATAGACCTCTCTCACACAAGTGCGCCACTCACAAGTGAATGAATGAGTGATTTAAGTGAGCAACATCCTCCTCTACTTATACTTGTTCCCTGACTGACTTTTACACAAGCTAGGTTGGCCCCAACTTAATTACTGGGCTAAAAAGCCCATTACAACTGACTGGGTCGACCCCTATAGGGTGGTCTAATAACCCTTTGACCCACATAACACATACAGGGCCGACCCCCACTAGGGAAGTCTAATAACCCAAGTTACCACAATCCGACGGAGGAATAAACATCTTCGGATATACAATAAGATCTTCACGGAGGAATGAAACATCTCCGAAATAATAAAGTACAAATATAATATTCTTAGAAGTTACAATATTTCAACACTCCCCCTTAACAAGAAGGATATTATAACAACATCTGCATGAGCAAGGAGTCATCAACATCATACATGATACATCTATAAATCATTGGAAGCTTTCTCAACATTATCAGTAAGTCAAGCAGTTACTGGAACATCTTCAATACTGGAACATAAACATCTGGATCCTCACGATCATCAGCATCGTCATCACACGATCATCAACATCGTCATCTAGACCATCACGATCAACAACATCGTCATCTAGATCATCACGATTAGCAGCATCGCCATCTATACCATCACGATCAGTAGCATCGTCATTTAGATCATCACGATCAACATCATCATCATCTAGATCATCACGATCAACAACATCGTCATCTAGACCATCACGATCAGCATCATCATCATCTAGATCATCACGATCAGCAGCATCGTCATCTAGATCATCACGATCACAGCATCATCATCTAGATCATCACAATCAACAACATCGTCATCTAGATCATCAGTATTAGTATCCACACAAATACAAGTATACACATCATCAATACAAGTATCCTCATCAATACAAGTATACATATCATCAATACAAGTATCCTCATCAATACAAGTATCCCCATTAATACATATCCTCATCAATACATATCATCAATACAAGTATCAATACATCAATACAAGTATTCTCATCAGTCAAGTATACACAATAACAGCATACCCTGCAACACACATGATCTATTTAAGACACCTCATCATGTTTAGGGACGATGCAGTCCACTCGTCAACTTAGACAAAGTCTAAGGACCACTTCTTGGATACATACATCTACGGATCATTTAAGACACCTCATCATGCCTAGGGATGATGCAATCCTCTCATCAACTTAGACAAAGTCTAAGGACCACTTCTCGGAGACATACGTCTATAGATCATTTAAGACACCTCATCATGCCTAGGGATGATGCAATCCTCTCGTCAACTTAGACAAAGTCTAAGGACCACTTCTCGGAGACATACGTCTACAGATCATTTAAGACACCTCATCATGTCTAGGTATGATGCAATCCTCTCGTCAACTTAGACAAAGTCTAAGGACCACTTCTCGGAGACATAAGTCTACGTATCATTTAAGACACCTCATCATGCCTAGGGATGATGCAATCCTCTCGTCAACTTAGACAAAGTCTAAGGACCACTTCTCGGAGACATACATCTACGGATCAATTCAAGGGACCAAAGTCCGGGGACGATACAATCCCCACCTGTCCACTAAGGACTTCATTATAGAAGACATAGGTCTATGGATCAATTCAAGAGACCAAAGTCCAGGGAGGATACAATCCCCACCTGTCCACTAAGGACTTCATTCTCGAAGACACATGTCTATGGATCAATTCAAGGGATCGAAGTCCGGGGATGATACAATCCCCACCTGTCCACTAAGGACTTCATTCTTGAAGACATCTGTCTACGGATCAATTCAAGGGACTGAAGTCCGGGGACGATACAATCCCCACATGTCCACTAAGGACTTCATTCTCGAAGACATAGGTCTACGGATCAATTCAAGGGACTGAAGTCCGGGGATGATACAATCCCCACCTGTCCACTAAGGACTTGATTCTCGAAGACATAGGTCTACGGATCAATTCAAGGGACCGAATTCCGGGGATGATACAATCCCCACCTGTCCACCAGGGACTACATTCTCGAAGACATATGTCTACGGATCAATTTAGAACATGTGTTCAAGGATGATGCAATCCCTCTTCTTTCTCGGAGACATATGTCTACGGATCCTTTTAGAACACGTGTTCAAGGATGATACAATCCCCTCGTCAACTTAGACCCTGTCTAAGGACCATCCACCAACCTCTCTGTCGGCATCACCAATATAGGTATCCACATCATCGACCTCACTGTCGATGCAGGCAATCTCATCATAAGTGACCACATCACTCCCCCTTTCGAGGAGGGTCGAACTACACCAAGCTTGTCTCGAAAGTACCCAAACTTTACTTGAGGTAGAGGTTTGGTTAGTACATCGGTAACTTGTTCATCAGTGCCTACAAATTCGAGTTTTATAGTTCCTTTCTGCACCATAAATCGTATATAGAAATATCAGATCTCTATGTGCTTTGACTTATCATGGGACACTGGATTCTCTACCATCTTGATGCAACTCTGGTTGTCACACAGGATCACAGTTGGGTCCATCTCTAAGTCAAACAATCTTGAAGCCATACCGCTTCACAACTAGCAGAGAAAGCAGCCATATATTCTGCTTGTGCTGAGAGCCACACTAGACTGCTTCCTGCTAAACCACGAGATCATGGCCGATCCCAGATAATAACATCCTCTTGATGTGGTCTTCCTGTCTGATACACTTCCTACTCAATCAACATCTGTGTAGCCATCTGAAGTCATGATCTCTAAGATAACATAGACCAAATTCTATTGTACCCTTTAGGTACCTCATCACATGCTTTGCAACTATCAGGTGAACACATCTAGTTTCCACTAGATACTGCCTAAAGGTGTTCACAGCAAAGCATATATCTGACCTAATATACGTCAGATACATCAATGACCCAATAATCTATCTGCATAGAGTCACATCCACTAACTCTGATGAGTCATCATCTAACAACTTCAAGTCAGAACCCATGAGAGTGGCCATGGTTGTACATTCGAACAGATCAATTCTTCTCAAGATTTTCACTGCATACTTTCCCTTGTTGAGAAAGATTCCTTCTGAGCCTTTTGATACTTCCATCCCTAGGAGGTAATGCATCAATCTGAGATCATTCATCTCGAACTCTGTAGCTAGCTTCTTCTTTCTTTTCATGATTTGTTTCTCATTCCCTGTCAGAAAGAGATCATCTACATACAATAATAGTATGATCCATAACCTTAAGGTAAAGGTTAGGAACAACTTTACTTCTGGTAAAACCCAAGCTTCTCAAGAAATTGTCAATTCTCCCTATGTGACTGAACATCATTAACACTCTGCGTTGAGTGATCTTCTACATATCTAACTGTGCCATCTCCCGTCATATGGGTCTACTGATATGAGCCCCAAGATCATTCGAACTCCATGGTGAGTTCCTTCTTGCATCCATGTTATTTGTATATAGAAATCATATTCAATCTTGTAGCAAAGGTTGAGATCCACATCACCCATGGTGATCATTAAGCTCATCAATTTACTATTGATCCTGGGTACCCGAACAGAGCTTTCTTCAATTGAATCCTTGATTCGCACTTCTTCTTCAATTACATCATTAAGATAATGGTCTTATCTAGCCACTTGGAGCAAATATCTCGTCATGGTTCTCTTCCTCTTTCTAAGAGAATCTTCTAGCCACGAGCCTTCTATATTATGTTTGATTTGTAAATCTTCTTGTTGAACATCCATCACTTGTTTGGTGTTCATCATTCTTCATGATCTTTCCTACAAATCAAAATTAAGTACATGATTAGTAATACTTCATACTCATCAAATCATGTTGACATGATAACCTATTATGCATACATATATGATTTACATAGTTATGCAACAATCTTGACCAATACTTTGGCACAACACTTTTCCATATCCTATATGCATACAGTGGCTATCTAGATGCCTTCCATCTCTACCAGAACATACTATCAAGAGTGTGCACGGCTCTTAGCATGTCAGCAAAGAGGTTTCATTCTAGACAAGCAACAATGGAATGTTTGTCCAACTTACCAATCATATGCATATTAGTAGTATACTGTTCAATGCTATATGAATGTTTACACTCAGCATGATATATTATAGGAATACAAATATGCATACAACTATTACAAGCAATATCATTTACTATTTCAGAGATTCAAATAACAACTCAAATACTTATCTTTTATGTTTGTGTGGTTGCCTTCTGCTTGATCTTCTATATGTTTTTTGAACTTCTATTCATTCTGTACCACTGTGCATGCTCAAGTGTGCACTAGTGTCATCCTCATGATCTCATACACAAACATACATTCATCAATATTATCAAAACATTATAATTCTAAATAATCTTGAATATGTATGGTCATGATCATTCAATACATGGGTATACTAAGATCCTAGCACAAAGTAGGATTCTAACTTGACATAGGAAAACATACCTGGATTAGTATACCTGCTTAGTTATGTCTAACATACCTAAACAATATCTTCTTTGTCCTCTTCAATGATTTAGAGATCCTGTGCTAGAACCTGCATATATCATAGGTTAAGCATAATAGAACAAAGTCATACATACCTCGTAAGTAGAACTTCTATGTGATAAAAAATTATGGATGAGTCTTTTTCTTCATGTCATCATGGTCATGGAACTTGATTTGTCTTTCTTGATGTACCTGTATCTTGTTAGTAGACAACATCAACCTCATACAACACCACAGTGCATTAGTACAATCATATAACCCTAATCAATGAATGTCTTCTATCATTCACATGTATTCATACTTTTATTAGGATGATAAGACAATATTAATCAAGATTGTACTAACCTAAATAATATGAAGATGAACATATCAAGAATCAGATTTCAAGACATACTTGTATTTCCTCAAGTCATACCTGTCAGGAAATTCTTGTAGTCTTCTTATGTAAGGCCTTAGCCTCAAATCCCCCTGAAACTGGATCTGGAGCTCGATTAGGGTTTGTTAGAGAAACCCTATAAATTCAATCTTTGACTTTCACACTTCTGAATGGATGGAAGGATGTGTCTTGCTGAGCTGATCAAACTTGCATACTTCAATTTTGAAATCTCCAAAATTTGACCCCTCAAAAATTGCCTTTGAAACTTCTGGATCTTCTGGACAGGATCTCGAACTAGGGTTTGATGGATCCCACCCTTCTTCCTAATCAAAAGGTTTGATCCAAGGCTCTACACTCTTATTTTTCTAAGGAGCTTCCAGCCGTGGTCACAGACTTCAAAAATTCCAACTTTTGCTGAAGCCCTAATTTTCCATCTTTCCAATCAAAATCCCGAACTGGGGTTTGATTAAGCCCGGTCTTCTACCGAACCAAAAAATTTGATCTTGGTCTCTAAATTTCGATTTTCCTGAGTAACATTCAGCCATGGACTCCGATTCCAAAAATTCTAACTTTCTCCGAAACCCTAAATTCTGGAAGCCATGAATGAAGGTGCTCCAAAAATAATTCTGTTTTGACATAAATATGTACCTGATTGTTTCTGCTGTAACTACTAAATTTTGGATCCACAGGGACTGAAAATTTTTTATGTGGTAGTTTGATGTGTCATCTTTCCATCCCAATAGGTCTGACCTTAATTGGATTTTCTGAGAGAGATTTATGCCAAGTGTCGCAACGTGACCTGTTTATGGGATAAAACATGCGAGCAAACTTGTACGGCATTCCACGTGTCACTTGTTCAACTTAGGCCTCTGAAAACGTTTCCTGAGATAGTACAGTCTGTGTACTACCTGTCACATTTTATGAAATTTCATTTGGAGCTTCCTATCCCAAGTTATGACCTTTTTTCTAAGTTCACCTGATTATGACTGAGATCTGGAAGAGGCAGAAACCCTATGTTGTACTGATCATAACTCACAAAGTACAACGAATCTGAGGGTGTTCTTTGGAAAAAAGGTACATGGGGATGTTATCTATGACCTATAATCTTTTCAAATCCTGAACCTTTTCCAAAATTGATTTATAGCGAAAGTTCCACGATGACTGGTTTTTTCTATATAAAACCCTAACCTTCAAATTGTCGCAAGTCAAGCAAGTGTCGTAAGTGCCATACATTGCCTTCCTTCAGGTTAGCTCTGATACCATGTTAATATTTAATATTCTAAGACAGAAAATATTAGCATTACATTTCATTTCACAATAATAGCATATACAGGATCACTGAAGAAACAACAAGCACAGCATAAACACAAGAGACACAGATTTATCCTAGGAAACCCTCATGGGGTAGAAAACCCAACAAAGATTCCTCAATATAGATGATCAGAAAATACAAAGATGTAAAACAAATACATGAGCTGCTCCTCCTCCACAACAGACCTCTCTCACACAAGTGCGCCACTCACAAGTGAATGAATGAGTGAGTTAAGTGAGGAACATCCTCCTCTACTTATACTTGTTCCCCGACTAACTTTTACACAAGCTAGGTCGGCCCCAACTTAATTACTAGGCTAAACACCCCATTACAACTGACTGGGCCGACCCCTCTAGTGTGGTCTAATAACCCTTTGACCCACATAACACATACAGGGCCGACCCCCACTAGGGAAGTCTAATAACCCAAGTTACCACAATCCGACGGAGGAATAAACATCTCCTGATATACAATAAGATCTTCATAGAGGAATGAAACATCTCCGGAATAATAAAGTACAAATATAATATTCTTAGAAGTTACAATGTTTCAACAGTGTTTCCGGTGAATCATAAGATAAATAACGCAATGGGGTATGTCTAAATATGGGTATCTCCAGGTCCTGATCCCTTCGTGAGAGGCTTTGTCTTCTAAGCTCCTCGTTGGCTATACGTAGACGGTTCAGGCGGTTACGAAAAAGTGCCAGAAGCTCCTCATGGGAATCCCAACTGGGAGGTGAGATGGAAAAATGAGCCCATTGTTGACCTAGAGTGGTTTCCCAAAAAGATGCAGATGGAACAAAAGCTGTGGATACAGGTTCATCCTGGGGTTGATTAAAGCATTCTGTAGTCCCAGGCTCTCCTTCCATCAAACGGTGGAAGGATGTTGTTGGTTTGGTTTTGCAACCAAGCTTAGTGCAATGGGAACCTGCTAACTAGTAGCAGCAGTCTCAAATATTAAAGCAAAAACAATTGTAAATCTAAAACTAAAACTAAACTAGCATGTGCATATCATAATAAACTTTTGAATTAAAAACAAGAACAAGAAATAGAAAAAATAACTTTGTATTGAAAATGGGGGCAAGCAAGTGCTTGCAATAATAATACCTTCAAGTGATGAAGATTGTTGAGTAGCTCCAAGGGTGAGCAGCTCCAAACTCCAAAGGGTCCCTTCTCCAAGGTAGCTACAATGGCCAAAAACTCATGGGATATTTTGGCAGCATGAGGATAGGAAGATGGATGGATGTAAAGTGAGGGGCCCCTACCACCTTTTTATAGTTTTTGGTGGTGGGGAATACCATTATGGTTTTGTGGAAACTAATGGTATTGACCAACATAGTTTAGGTACCTTTTCCCTTCTTTTTCCTTTTTTTGAATATTTTGAATATTTTTATTCCCTTTTTAATATTTTTGGGAATTTTGGACCATTTTGAGGGTTTTTTATGCTTTTTTAGGAAAAATACTCATTTTGAGTGAAAAAAGGGGTGTATTAAGTTCTTTTGGTGACCTTTTGGTGGCTTTAGAGGCTCAAATGGTGGAAAAGTGGACAAATGGGTCATGTGAATAAGGGAATGAGCTAGTGAGCACTTTTTAGGTGTTAACAGATTGCCCCCTGATGTGTGAGGGCAGGAGCTCATCGTATGGCCGATAGACATCATAGTTCTTTTGACTTTTTTTTGGGGTTTGGGGAGGAGAAGAGACCGGTTGGAGACTGGATCCACGGCCCTTGGAAGATGCAAAAAATAAACAATATTACATGGCGTCAATATGAATGAGGAATAATCTTTGATAATGGACGAGGCGGGCATACCCATGCTCGTATCAAGACATAACAATTAGTCCCAAGAAGGGGGACCTAAGAAATAAAAAATATACTGGTACATCATAATGGTCCAGAAGGGACATTATTTTGGGATGTACTCATGATCATAACATGACTGATCTCAATAACTGATACATTGGAATAAAGCACCAACCGTTCTGAATAAGGTCTCAGAAGGGTTGATGAACTGCTGAAACTGAAGGTGTCCAACATCTGTAGGGACTCAATGACTGTGAGCCATCTCTGGGAAGTATATGTAACTGTATACTCGAGAGAGTATGAAACTGGGGTACATCTAAATACTGTCGCCATGCGCAACACGGATATCTATAGAAAAAATGTAACTGGTTGTTTCCATAAATAGACTCTCAAATGTGGAAGAGTCGGGTGGTATCCGGGGTCTTTGACTGATTACTGAAAGGACCAATACCCTATGCGAGTCTCAACGATGCGATCAAGGTGTTGAAGTCGAGCATGTGAGAAACAACCATTTGGAGAAGCACTGAGGACTCTTCTCGAAATGATTCGTAGGCACTCATCATAAATGGTGATGAGTCCAAGACACAGGGACCTCTAGGTCTATCCTCTGGAATAAATTTGGTTGTCGTCGACAGAGGGAGACCAACAACTAACAAGGCAATGATGTTTTCTTGATAGGAGCACGAGGTGTAGAACTGAAGTGTGGTAGTAGTGATGGTAGGACTAATATACTTGTGGGGATGGGAAGTAACTGGGGTCATATAGTGGGTAGAATCAAACTTCCTTTGTTCAGAGCATGATGACATGGTTGACCTGGTAGCGTAGGGAACTAACTTGTAGGTGTGGGTATCATTGCTTTTAAGGACTGAAGGGTATGTATTGACTCTGGGGGGGTCAAGTTGATGGGTGTTGTCGAGGGATTCTCAAGGTGACATACTGCAGAATACTCTGAACAAAGGCGACCAAAATGGGGAAGCTGCCATATGAGTAGACGTGATCTGTTGTGGCACCGAGAAGCACCATTTGGGTCCTTCTTCATAGTTTTAATGAGCTCCAAGAAGGGATAAAAGTGTGCTCTGAAATGGTACTGTCCTGTGGATTTTGTGAGCCCAGGACTGTTCGTGCTCATTGGTGCTTTCATTTTTAAGGAGTCTGAAAACAATAAGAAGACTCTGCAGTGGTTATGATTACTGTCCTGTTGGTTTTACGAGCCTAGGATGGTGATTTCTCATGGTCACTTTCATGTTTAGAGAGTCTGAAAGCGGTAAGTGGACTCCATTGGTGTTCTTTTTCGTAAGTTAGTCTCCAAGGCCCGAAAAAGCATAAAATGATGCAAATGGAGAACTCTTCTAGCCGATGTGACTAGAGTATTCCTTTTTCGTAATTAGTCTACAAGGTCCGGAAAAGAGGTAAACTTATACCAGGTAGACGCCCTTTCGGATATGTTTAGCGAGCATGAAAGGAAGCAAGGTTGCTCGGCGATCTTTTCATTGTTTTAGGAGTCAGAAAAGAGCTTAACAGAAACTCTCTAAGTGCTTTTTTCGTAAAAGGGATTGCTCAGCCCGAAAAAGGGGTAAAATTATACCGAACAAAAAGGGATTGATGATAGCAAGAAAAGGTCTCAAGCATCATCATGAGTGTGGAAAAATGAATCTGGTGACATAAAGATTGTAAAAAAAGGGGCAACGACAAATGTGGCACGCGAACCGAGGCGATGAGGGGTCATAGGAAAAATGCATGAAAAATATGAGCGTGAGAGCGAGAAATGATCTCAAGCATCATCACGAGCGCGGAAAACTGAATCTGGCGATATAAGGTTCGTAAAAAAATGGACGACAATCGATGTGGCACGCGAACCGAGGCAACAAGGGGGCATGGAAAAAATGCCCGAAAAATCTAGGCGTGAGAGCGAGAAATGATCTCAAGCATCATCACGAGCGCAGAAAACTGAATCCGGCGATATAAGGCTTGTCAAAAATGGACGACGGCCGATGTGGCATGCAAACCGAGGCAACGAGGGTGTGAAAAAATGGTCAAAAGATGGACCTAGTGAAAGCAGGAAAAGGAAGAACTGTTATGAAGTTCTCACTGTTCTGATTCCAACGTTACCAACGGTTTGAGAAACGGACGTCGTATGACACCGGAATGGTCGTTTGAAAAATGGTAGAATCTCTATAAATAGGGCGTGGGGCCCATATGACATGTCATTGTTACGTGCGAGTTTGGAAAAGCAGTCAGAGCTCTTTCTTGATTTCTGGGAGATTTCACCGTTGGTTTTCGATTCCGCGAGTTTCAGGTAACTCTATTCGCCTTAGCCTTTTCAATTATGTCTTTTTTGGTTAGCGGCGGGCCCCCGAAGGCCGCGAAATTCCATGTTGGCCTTCCAATGTGGAATATCGCGGGTTTCGGCTCCTTTACCGCGATGGACATCGTGGGTTTGAGGCTGATAGTCGCGATGTTCATCGCGACTATCAGTTTGAAAGTCGCGATGAACATCGCGGGTATTGGCCAGACAGTCGCGATCGTAGCAGAGTGAAACATGTGTATGAAAGGGATACATGGCAGGGGCCGACCGGATAGAGGGGTATCCAGTGGAAATCGTGTAAATGGTGTTACTTTCTGCCGAGGAGGAAGATGGTGGGGGATGACTGGGTCACTGTTGCTGATGAACGGGGGGTACATCAGGCCATGTGTCAATGTGGTGCTCTATAATGGCGGGGTCAAGATCAGGCGTTTTGGTATAGGACCAAGCAAAGACATCACGGAATTCTTGGAACAGTTTTTTGTATTCCTCAATCTCATGCTCACTCCAAGAGGCTCCTAATGTAATGATTTCAGGGGCACCCGGTGGGTCAGATATATCGATGTGGATGACGGGTGAGATATTGGCCATGTTACCTTCCTCAAAGGCATTAAGAGTAGGAATAGGATCCTTAAACTAGTCGACTGTAGTAGGAGGGAATTCTTTGGACTCAACCGCGAATTGGGTAGCGGTGGTGGATGAGGTCTCTTCTAGGAGGAAGTGTGAACGATGGTGCATATCTTCCCAGGGGTAAACAGGGGTAGTAAGAGCCTCTAGAATATCCTCATCATTGCGGAGACTTTGAGTGGTCGAATCGGTTGACGAGGTAGTAGTAGTCGAAGAGATCATATAAACGGTGTTAATCTCTCCAGATGAGGATGATACGGGAGGGTAGATTTCCTCGATTGTAGGGGGCGCCGTCTCAAGGTCCAAATTGTTCATCTCGTAGAGAGCTTCTCTGTAATCTGGGATATCAGGACAGTGATGGGAGTAGTGGCCGTAAATACCGCATATCGCACAAGGGTGGTTGGTACGCAGTGATTTGTCACGAGGCATGGGGTTTGAGTCGATTTTGACAACTGGGATGTTGGGGTCGTTGTCAAGCATTTGCATGTGTTCCTGTAATGCAGGTAACTGTGGACATTGATGAGTTGGATGGCCTAACTCATCACACAACGAGCATTTAGCAGGAGCACGGAACACGGGGGGAGGTTTAACTGCTTTGGGTGGGGGTGCCGCAATGTATGGTTGTGGGCCTCTACCCCCAGTGGTCCTGATGAGAGGAGGGGGATTCGTAGATGACGAAGGAGTAGTGATACCGGGAGGTGGTTGGGTAGAAGTGACAATGGGTTGCACCGGTTGTAGGATGACATTTGGTGTCGGCGGGGGAATGGGAGGCGAAATATACCACACGGGTAATCCCAATGTTAACCCGGGGAGACTAAGGGTAGCCATAACCGGAGCGCTTACTACGCCTGAGGGAGGAAATAGAAAGGGGATTGTGTGGATTGGTGTAACACCAATGTGACTAGGGACCAATGGTGGTTTAGGTAACAAGGATGGTTGATTGTTGGGTGTTTGTGTATTGTGGGAAAGATTACAGATGTTAGCGACGTGTGTCTCCGGTGACGGTGATGGAATAGATTGGAATGTAGAAGTCATCGGCGTGTCGAAGTAAAGTCTGGGTCCCACGGAGGAAACAAACGAGGTAGTTGCACCACAAACAGGTTGTTCAACCATGGGGAGAACATTTTCAGGTGTAGCGGGGGCCTTGGGATCATAATAGGTAAGTTGGTCCACCTTGACCACGCGTTCCTCATGGGGGAACATCATGGTACGGAAAATGGATGAGGCAACAACTTGCATGGCATACATGTAGCTGTGGCCCAGTAAGAGGTTATAGTCAAGTTGGGCATTGATGACCTCAATGTCAATGAGTACGGTTTTACCAGCCAGTTGGACGGGTACATAGCTAATAGACCTCGGGGTTGAGTCGAACGACCATCGTAGGCCCGCAACGTAGTGGTGGACTGCTGGAGAGTAGGGGATCCCAACTTTTTCCAAACGAATGTGGACATAATGCATGTAGAGGCCCCTTCATAGATAATGCACCCATGGATGACAAGATTCCGAACGGAAACGGAAACTTGGAATGCTAAAGTGGAAGGCAAGCGAGGTTCGGACTGGTCTAAATCGAATGCCATCAGTTGTGAATCATTGGGGTCAATAGCGCCAATGGCAGAGAGCAAAGTCTTGTGCTGTGAAGGATAGTTTTTTAAGACTTCTAAAGCAGACATGGATGCAGGAGACTGGGCTAAATCATCTACAATGTTGTAATTCGATGCAGCACAAGCATTGGGATTATTGTTGATGCGACGAAGTGGGAAGCAAGGTGCTTTAGAAGCGCCATCGAGTGGAGCCGGAGGTATACGTAATGTCTGATCTGTGGGATGGATGTTAGTGTTCTTGTCGGCGGGAGGGGCTTCAAGGGTGGAGCCCTATTGGTTCTGGCGGGTTTGGAGGTTGGCATCTGCGGATGACATCATCAATAAGTGGTGAGTATCTGAATCGAACATGGGTTGATCAGGAGCAACATAAGTGATTTGTTGTGGTGGCACGTTGCCCTGAGGGGGAGCTAACGACTGAGTGTTCACTACGCCTTGGGTTGGAAAGGGGTTTTGCAGCACCAAAGGTTGATGTTGAGGTGGTGGAGGGTTGGGTGGCGGCTGAGGAGCCGCTTGTACCTGACGATGGGCATCGTCAGTCCAGAGTTGCCGAGCTCACTCCAAATGTGGGCAAGCATGTGTGTAATGGCCATAGACCCCGCAAATAGAACAAGGATGGTTTGTTCTGAGGTTATTTTTTTTGGGCTGCCTGGGATTACGATCCGGATTCTGGTTGGGAGGAGCAGCGTTGTTATTTTGCGGAGGATTGGGAGGTGGAGGACCTTGATGTTGTTGTTAGTTGTTTCTGCGGTTACGTCCTCTTCCACGGTTTTGTTGCCCACCCTGGTTGCGTTGGTTGTTTTGGTGCTGGGGATGATTGTGTTGTGTGTACACTTTCCCTTGGGCAGCGGGAGGATTTTGGTTTGCCGCAGGTGCGGGAGCAGGTTGCGGTGCATAATAAGCTGGCGGGGCTGGAGGTGGTCCAGTTACCTGCTGGGGTTGTTGGTAAACCTGAGCTATTGGAGGTGTTGGGCTAGCTGTCACAGCTTGCCGTGGGTAATACATTGGTTGAGGTGCGGCTGAGGGGGCGTGTGCGGGTGGCGCATGACCAAAGCACTGAGGTGGACATGAGGGTCCATGGGTATGGTGGTGATGTGCCATGGGAGCATATGAATTGGTTGCTCCAGATTGAGATGTAGCTCGCAAAAGGTCTGGACCATGGCTAGGATGTGCAATGGAAAAGGGTTGGGGATGCGAGGCCATACGACCAATGATGCCATCTGTGGCATGGGATGCCCCCGACGCATCGTGTTGGGATGACTTGACCCGAGGCTCGTCTGGTATAATGGTATACAGATAACACGATTGGGCATAAATGAGGTCAAATTGTCGGGCTTTGAGGATGACATCTTCTTCAGACTGGGGTCGTTCGGATGCCACATCCTTGGCAATGAGAGGGAGGAGGGATTTTAGAAACCAATCTAAGAAGATACGGTCATCTAACTTGATTTTGTAGAGGCTTCGGCGTCGACGCCACTCATGAATGTGGTCAGTGATGTGGGTGGCTGTGTTTTGTCTGCAAGATAGTAGGATCTCGACTCTCGCGTCATAGCGGACAGGTAACTGAAAGAATTGCAGGAAGGTCGAGGCAAGGGAGGTAAAGGTGGCATGGGTCCCATGGGGCTGCTCGATATACCACTTAGTTGCAGAGCCAGTGAAGGTGCGCTGTAACAGATGGAGGCGGACATAGTCATCCACTATGGAGTTGGAGGAACACCATAGATGGAAGGACATGATATGGTTCTGGGGGTCCTCACCTGCCTTGCCCTCAAACTTAGGGATGTCGGAGGGGAGTTTGGTGGGCATGTGAGGCCACGCAGGGTCGTGTCTGATAGGATCATTGGTTAACCTGGCTAAGTCTGGTAAGTTCAGACTCGCCATGTACGGTAAGCTAGCAGATGGATGTGGCGTAGTGACTGGGACATGACTAGTCATGGTGGTATGATGTAGGGGTCCAATAGCGCCTAAGGGTATGCTAGGTATTGAAGGTATGTGTCCTCCAATAGCTGTGGTCTTGTATGGGCCAGCATGTCCAAGTGCAACATGGGTTACACCAGGGTTAGGAATAGTAGTAGGGATTCCTGGGATATGGGTTGTGGAAATGAGAGGGGGTGTGACCCCTATGTTTGGCATACCCGCAATAGGAGGTGGTCCTGTGTTGGGCATTCCTAAAAGTGGAGTGTTCCCCATATTAGGCATACCTAGGGGTGTGGTTGTTGCCATGGATGGCACCACAGTAGAAGGGTTTGTGGATGTATCTCTTATGGTGCTGGTAAAAAGTGGGTCGAATTGTGTCCTAGCCATGAGGTTGGTTGGTAATAACTCGGTAGGGTTTTCGGATTCTGCCTCAAAATCAGATGTGAAGTGAGGCGTGTCAAAATCAGATGACTGTCTGTTTGACCGACGATGTGTCGAGTCAAGGGATAAGGCTCGACGTCGGTGACGTGGAGAGCCAAGTAGACTGAACTTTGGGGGTTCACCCTGAAGACGACGAGAGCGTCTAAAATTCTCAATGGTGAGAAATAAGTTTTTGTGTAAAAATCTTCTGTGTAAGATGGTAATGTATAAAAAACTCAAAACCCTAATGTAACCAAGGGTGCAAAAAGGGGAGTGAAAATAAAGGCTCCCAGGCCAAAAAACAACCTCAAAAAGCACTTATTATAGCAGCTGTGCTATAATAAGTGGAGGGATGCAAAAAATGGTCAGAGTACCAACAGGAAAACTGCTTCTAGAAAAAAGAGGTGCTACTAGACCAAAGGTGGATTGTATCATGCAAACACCTAACTAAAAGTATTGTGAATCAACAAACGATATTCTCTGCAAGGTGATGAAATCCAAGTCAGACAATATTGAGTGTTGAATCAACGGCTAGATATCCCCCTACCGGGAGGGACACCGGGTAATCAATCCTAAAGAATGGCAACTAGGATACTCCGTTCATGACACGTCCAGAAAAGGTAAATTTGCCGTTTGGTCCTTTTACCGCAATACCCCCATACTGGGATATCCCAAGAACTGCGAATGGTAGCCCTTCGGTTACTGAATGGATTTTGGTATTCCACTCAGGCTTCCGGAACCATCCTCGCGACTTCAACCCTCCTAGGGGAGAGGCCTTCCGATAAACTGGTTATGACCGTGCCAAAAAATACTAGGAGATTTTGGTTCCCTAATGGACAACAACTATGTCTCAAATGTAATAACTGAGGGGTGTTATTGGAACACCTATCCCCTCAATACTACATAGCTACAAAGTTCTTTTAAGTGCTCCCCAAGTGGGGTTAAAAGTTGGTTGAAGTTAGGGTAAATTTTAAGGCTCAGTTTAAATTATGTGTTTGAGTGGGTGCACATGTGGTATTTTAAACTGAAATTGAAAAAGTAAAAGCTTTGCAGAAAATATTCAAAAAACAAAGGATCTTTTGAAATAGGAGAGCAAATAATATGACTTTTTCAAGAAATAAATGGATTTCTTTTTCAAAAATTGCTATGGAAAAAATATCAAGGAAGTAAACAGCAAAATTTTAATCTAGATAAAATGCATATAAATCCTTCTTTCAATTTCTAAAAATTTTTAAAAAGACTTTTTCAAAGGTGCATTCTAAATAGTAAAATTTTTCTATGGCTGTAAAAAATGCAAGAATTTTAATACTGTAAAATGTGCTATGTGAGCAGAAAATACAGTAAAAAAGTAATTTTTTAAAAGGATTGGCCGAATGGAAAAAATTGGCATTGCGGGTTTTGATAGAATAGCCGCGATGGACCGCGCGGGTTTCTGTCACACAGTCGCGATGGGCAGCGTGGGTTTCAGCCGCGATGTGCAGCGCGGGATTTCGTCACATAGTCGCGATGTGCAGCGTGGAAAATGTCCGTGAAGCCGCGATGTGTAGCGCGCAAATAGGCCGCGAAGCCGTGGGGAACCGCGCGGAAAAGAGCCGCGCAATCGCGATGAGCCGCGCGACTGTTGGGAAAAAAGCTGCGAGTCGAAAGCCGTACGCGGACGCCGAAAAATGAACCCGAAAATTGAAAATTTTGGGCTGTTAATGGCAATAAAATGGGCCAAGATCTAGAACAACAATGGATCTGCTGTCTAGGGTGGCAGATCTATGAATTAAACTGACTAATACTAACAAAAACTAAGATCTAAAGCAAAAGTGAGATCTAAAAATTCGAAAGCAGCGGAGTCGCCAAAAAACTGTTGGCTTGGTTTTGCAACCCAGCTTAGTGCAATGGGTACCTGCTAACTAGTAGCAGCAGTCTCAAATATTAAAGCAAAAACAATTGTAAATCTAAAACTAAAACTAAACTAGCATGTGCATATCATAATAAACTTTTGAATTAAAAACAAGAACAAGAAATAGAAAAAATAACTTTGTATTGAAAATGGGGGCAAGCAAGTGCTTGCAATAATAATACCTTCAAGTGATGAAGATTGTTGAGTAGCTCCAAGGGTGAGCAGCTCCAAACTCCAAAGGGTCCCTTCTCCAAGGTAGCTACAATGGCCAAAAACTCATGGGATATTTTGGCAGCATGAGGATAGGAAGATGGATGGATGTAAAGTGAGGAGCCCCTACCACCTTTTTATAGTTTTTGGTGGTGGGGAATACCATTATGGTTTTGTGGAAACCAATGGTATTGACCAACATGGTTTAGGTACCTTTTCCCTCCTTTTTTCTTTTTTTGAATATTTTGAATATTTTTATTCCCTTTTTAATATTTTTGGGAATTTTGGACCCTTTTTGAGGGTTTTTTATGCTTTTTTAGGAAAAATACTCATTTTGAGTGGAAAAAGGGGCGTATTAAGGTCTTTTGGTGACCTTTTGGTGGCTTTAGAGGCTCAAATGGTGGAAAAGTGGACAAATGGGTCATGTGAATAAGGGAATGAGCTAGTGAGCACTTTTTAGGTGTTAACAGATGTGTCTCGTGAAGTAGACGGTTCCATGGTCGCAGACCTTGGAGGGTCAGTGACTGGTGGACTCAAAGGAAGCGAAACATTCACTCCCGACTCCATGGTGGAGCTTTCTGCTTCAGGTGATATGACAACAGTTGGTGGATCCATGCTTTCCCTCAAAATTACCTCCGGGTTAAGGGGATATTTGGGTGGCAAGTTTAAAATTCTATGGGACCTTCTCAAAGGTTGCTTAGCCAGAATGAACGAACCAAAATTTCTCATAAGTGTGTTCTATACAAAAGAAAAGCAATCGAGAAAAATATACACAAACTAAGGATGCAAGAAAACTTATGTGATAGGTGTGGATTCAAAAGTCTGGAACCTCACAGGATTGTCAAGGCTTCGCAACTCGCGATATAATCCAGGGTCCAACAGTTATACTTGGCCCAATTTTTCAGAGCACTAACCAGGGAGGATTAGGACCGTACCCCTGACCATATAACCCGACTACCCAATTGTGCGTGTGTAGTAGCTCCTCGAGTGTTGTTCTCATTGTATTTCTCTGCCAAGACGGCCAAATGGTTAGCTCGGTTGGTTTCAGGAATCCTAGGAGTGTCTCCCGATATACATAAGGTACGTGGGAGCTCAAATTTGTAGTGGTGCTATCTAATGCACAATCGTATGACAAGAGCCTTCCGATATACTACCGATTACGTGAAGTGCCTTTCGATATACCCTAAGGTACGTGAAAGAGACTTCGATATACCGGTTTGTACGCGGAAGAACTACAGTGCCCCCAGGATGTAGTGCAGGCAAATAATGACAGCTGCCACATTTTACGACGCTGTAACACATCACTAACTTAACACTCAAGCTACTAGTAAATTTTAACCTAGTTCTACCGGTAAATTTTATCTAGACTGTTAGGTGAATGCATGAGGTGAAGACAGAAATTTAAACATAATGTAACCCTAACTGCATGAAAATGCACTTTTTCTTTTTATGAAACCTATGTAAGGGAAGGAAAAATTCTTTTTACAATGACCTCAATAAGACAAAAATCCCAAAAGTTCAAAATCTACCAAAGATGATGAAAGCACTCTTTTCCATTTTTCGAACAAAACGCAAAAATCAACAACACATCAAATAAATAAAAAATATTTTTTGTCTTTTCCAACTAGAATATAACTAAGTACAAATGAAAAAGGAGAACTTCTATCTAGCATGCACTAACTCTTAATTTTCGCAAAAATGAACTAAAAAGCATGAAAAGATCAAAAGTGAATAAAATGCTTCAAACTTGGAACCACTTTGCAAAATATTGAATTCATTTGATTTTTTCAAAAAGATGGATAACTCATAGTTAATAAAAAATACAATTAATTGATTTCCTTTTCAAACTTCTCAAAGATTGATAAATGATGAATTCGAATGCATGAAACAACCCTACCAAAATTTCCAAATGATTTCAGAAACAGAGGAATGAGACACTTTTGATTTTTCCAATGTGTATATCAAAACAAGATCTAATAATAAGTATGCTTTTCAGATGTAAATAACAGAAAAAAAAGATAGTAATCGTAGTACCCTAATAGCTCCCTAATAGCTCAGAATTTCCCAAAGAAAAATAACAAGCACCCAAATGAACCCAAAGACACTTAAGTCACTCAAAATCAATCAAATGCAAGCAAACCTAAATGGATAAGTGCAAGAAGGGTTTGGAAATAAGATCTAGCATGCTGAATAGATTTGGCAAGTTGAATAAGCGAATGCAAGATCAAGCGGATGACCATGGGGGATTGAAATTTCCCGCCACCACCGAATCTCTCACTTGACCAAATGGAACCCAAAAATAAACACAAGCAAACCAAACACAAACAATTTTGAATAGAGATGTCTCTGAATGAAAGGTACAACATAGAGAAGCCCGTGGATCAAGCCAAAATCAAAATTTGGAGAGTGGATAGACCAAGCACCAAGCTTGAAATACCGGTGCAGTCTGTGGTTAGGTGCAGAGCGCTCGACGCAGACTGTATACAGGGGTAAAGCGCCGACGGTGCAAACTGTCAAATCAAAAAAAGCGCCGAAGGCGTAGGATGCTCAAAGGAAGAAAGCGCTTGAGATGGAAGGGCACACTGGATACACTGCCCAGGTGCATCGAGCGAATAACCCAATTCAAAAACTGAAAAAGCTCCAAACAATGAATAAGTAAATGCACTGATAATGATTCAAATAGACTCAGAGAAGGCCAGCAGACTCTTTAAGAAGAAAATCTGATGGTGAAAAGAGGATCAGGAGGCAAAGAAATGGATCAATAAGAAATCAATGAACAACACATTCAAATTGAAATCAAAACAAAGTAGTCCCCAGTATGGTCGCCATATTTGTTTTCGGACAATCTACTCGAGTAGACGCGAGCATAATATCGCTAGTCCAACTGGATCTAGAACAAATAGAGACCGAATATAAAATTACTTTCCTAGATCACTTAGAGATCAAGGTAAATGGATGCCTTACTGATAATAGTGTTTAGTGCAGGGTTGTGTCTACACTAATTTAAATACCTTCCTATGGAATGGTGAGTTCCTACGTCAGTAACTTGAAAAGATTATTACAAATTTCCAAAAGATCTATATCTATTCATCAATCAAGACAAACACATTTAAGATCTAAAGCCATCCAAGAATTAAATTCATACAAGATAAACCAGATTTACACTCATAGATGGTAGAAACTTGAATCTATTCATAGTAGAATAATGGAGAAATACATCCTTACCATGGCATTAGATATGAATCCTTCCTCCATTGACATGAGCTTCCCTTCCTTCACCCTCGCTTTTGAAGAATTTGAGCTCTTTCTCCTCCTTCAGAATCTTTTCAGCATTCCTTTGCTCTTCCTTTGTGTGTCTTTACCATTCCCCAAAGCCTTTCTTATATATCATTGGGAAATGTGCCTTAGGTTTCTCTTTTGAGTGTGGGATAATCCATTTTAGATTATTTTATCTTGAAAACCCACTTTTCATAGTTTTTAGGCTTTTTGCACCATTTAGAATGATTTTAAGCACAATTAATGCATTTTCTAGAGAGGATTCATCTCTGCATGAACTTGTGTCATGTCTTCCTGCTGCAGGTGCATGGTAAAAATGCGCTTCTTCCATCATTTGACTAAGGGTGTTAATTTTATTGTTAATAGATGCCTCCTAATGTGTGAGGTCTGGAGCAGAGCTAAGGGCCGAAATACATTACCGAAATTTATACTCTGTATACTAATACTCTTTATCGTTCAAAGCAAGGATAAGTGAAGGAAATCTCACATGCGATGGATTGAGGATCACACCTGTAAAACATAGCAATTTCTCAAATATATAATATCTTCCTGCGGCGGGCATACCCATGCTCAACAGTAAACAAGCATGGCCACGAACAATACACAGTGGATCCATGTCAAAAGCAAAATTTTCTGAAAATGTAAATGTGCACTTTGATGAGTGTGATAACAAAGTCTTTTTGGACTTCTGACATGGCGGTCTAATCTTGCGCAGCTCGGGCAGTGCATCGATGAGTGATACGACTGTTTTTCCCAAGGTCTTTAATACAAACCGACTGTTAACACCGAAATTGACCCCCAAGGCTGAAAGAGGGTAATTCTAGGTGACCACCAACCAATCTTTGGCCTGTGCTACTGACCCAACACAGACAGAGAGGGATCTCTCTAAAATCTCATGAAAAGACTGGAATAATCAAGATTGTCAATAATGAAAAAGAAACACCAGCATTCACAGCCAAGATATTCAATTACAACAATTATACAGAAGATCATATTTCTGTTTGGAACGAAAATGATTCAAGCACTGTTTGGTTGAAAACATATGAACTTCGTTTGGGAAATGGAGTCATATTTAACAAACTCTGAAAACATCATTCACAAAGGTTCTACAAACACATTTACAAGGGCAAGGTAGCAAGTAGCTAGTAGTCAAAGAGATTTAATTTGTGGAACATAAGAGGAAAGAAACAACCCATCAATGTAAGGCATACCAGGATGAATCCTACATCAACTTTAGCAGAATATGTTGGTGAAATACTTGGAAAAAGCTAAGCAGAGCATAACTCCTATGAATTCCACTTAACCATTACCCTGATCCAAGCATGAAAGAAATAACACAGAATGGAATAACAAAGAGAGAAACACAATTTCACATGGGAAAAAGGAAAATACAGACTACTAGACCAATTACATAGGAATCCTTGTCAAAACGCAGGCTTCGGCTCTGCAAACTTTATTAAAAATAGCTCAAAAATTTCTTACAGACTAATCCTTAAAATACCAAAAGATTTCAAATAAGATTTTCAACCCTTGTGCCTTCGATTACAAATGTATTTATAGATGTCTTCGAGCTCTAGGCTCGACTCCTTCTGAACAGAAAACAATTACTACCATATGACACCTATCTAATAGCCAAATCGAAGCATTGTTTGCTGTCACTATCACAAAACAAAATATCTACGAGGCAGGCTTAACTGCCATTTACAATTGCGTGGCCATTTCATTACATGGCCAAATTACTTTTAAACAAAATACAAAATACAAAAATTGCAGTTATGTAGCTGCTTTCAGCTGAATTGCTTTCACTGCTCATCAAATCCTGGATGCGTCCATGCTGGCTGCTTTATGACTTCACTACATCCTTTTAGGCTCCCATCTTTAACTTTGCTTTCCCATACTTCTCTACCAGCTTCCATTTCTCGGGCGAGGGTAAATCCTAGGAGGTGAGCTCTTTGAGTAATATCCTCAGATCACTATGTTCAGTGTACGAATAACCAACATGAAGAGTTCTGGCTTCTCTAAAAGTTGCTGCTAGCTCGAAGTCATCTTTTAGTGTATCAACCATTGTGCCGCCTGTTAAGGGTGTATCTATGCTGATGAAGTCCTCTTCATTCATCTTGCAGTCCCACAACTTAGACTTGTATTCATCTCTTGTAAGCATGACTTCATTCTCACCCCAGAAGGTAGGCAGACCCTTTTTGAACAGAGGATCAAAGGCTTCTTTAAAGAGCTGTGCTTGTTTCGATATGATGTCTATCCCTGATTGGACAACTTGCATTTGCTGATATCTACTAATTATCTTCTTAGCTCCTATGATTATGGATACACTGTCCTGGATGTTTGCAGCTGTAGCTTGTTCCTTTGAAAGGCCACCTAAGAAGTCAACTGTATTTTGGGCATGCTCCAAAGGCTTTTTGTTCAATCTGTCCTTCACCACTGTTACACCTTATTGGGCCAATTTCACCACTACTCCTTTATCCATTATAAAATTTAGGTAGGGCCTTAGATCTCCAGCCTGCTTTATGATATCATCCCATATGATTTTCCTGGCTTCCGGTAACACCTTCTGTCATATCACCTGTTCCTTCAAACTATCAAGCTCTGATTGCGTCTCCTGGTACTTGGTTTCCCAAGCCTCCTTTTGGCCTTCTGCAGTATCCTTCAAAGTTTTCAGATTGGCAAATTTCTTTTTTAATTGGATCACCTCAACATCCTCCAAGATGGCATTAGCTATTTTCCCTATCAAAGAAAAATCTCCAGCTACAATGGAGGCTGAGGCCTCTTGTTCTATTTCCTTTTCCTTTTTCTTCACTTTCCTGTCCAATTCTTCAAACTGGGATTTCCACGAGTTTGCACTAGTCTCCACAAAGGTCATGTCAAACTTCAACTTCTTTTCCCTATCTCCAAACTCCACCAATTTGGATTTACAGTCTAACAACTCCCCTTTCAACTTTTCCTTCTCTTCTTCCAGCTCTGCTATTTCAGAACTATTTTCCAACTAAGTGGTGGGGATCTTTAGCTGCTTTTTTATTGACAGGTTCTCTTGATCTTTTCATTCAGAAAATATTGGATGTTTTTCTTTTTACCCTCTTTGGTCTCATTTTCCAACAACTGTGTTTGATGTTTCTTTGCCTATGCTTTCAGAGACTTATTTTTTGCTTTCTCGAGCCCTAACTGATTCTGGACTCTGGACTTATTTGTCTGCACTTTTGATAGTTCTATTGTAAGCTTCAATAGCCTATTATAGATGACTTCCCCTGTCTCTTTTTGTAGATTGATTATATCAGGGATAGGGATGTCTTCTAGGTTAAACTTTACCTCTGTAGCTTTGCTCTTGGTGGCCATGGCCAGGCTCAATGTGTTCTGTGCCAGATTTCGGCTAGTAACCAAGGCCACTTCTTTCTTGGATATCTTTCTTACCTCAGAGTATAGCTTAGCTTCTGCTACTATGTTATCAACATTTTCATCATATTCTTCCAACAACTGGGCCCTACTGATACTTGATCCTGTAGGTCCTTTGGGTGGTTTTCCAAATACATGCTCTTTTACTTCATAATGAGGCATGAGAAACCTGACCTGCTTTTTATTCATTTTCTCTTCTTGTATTTTCACTATTTGTTGATCATCACCCTCCACCTTTTGGCTCTTTGTAGCTCTTTCAGAGTCACTATCTACCTCCATAGGGCTAATGACCCCTGAAGTACTGGTTTTTTTCTGGAATATTGTCAAGAGATAAGTTTGTTGGCCCTGTAGGAGATTTACCAGGTGATCTACTTGGTGAAGGTGTGCCTCCATGAAAAAGGAATCTCAGAGTTTGAGAGTCCTCCGAAGCATCAATGTCCATTGGTCCTTGATCAATATATTCTAGCCAATTGGCTCTCTCAGGCATTCCAACCATCTCAGAATGCTCATATCCCTTTCTGTCAGTTGCCTTCCTTCTTTATGAGATTATGTGATGTGGATCATAGTTCATTGCAGCCTTGGAAGGGAGTCCTAGGTCTCTCATTATCCTTTCAATTCCTGAGAGGGTTGTTTTGTGTTTGATTACAAAATAACCCACTGTCCAGGGGAAAGCTAAGTCAGATAACTTCTTGATATCTATAAAACTTTCACGTTCAACTGTCAGTTTCTGCCTTATGAACTCCAAATGGAACAACCTGGGTGTCAAAAATGCAGGGAGTACATATGGTGGGTGTGAAAATCCATACACTCTAATTACAGTTCCTTATTTTAGCAAAAACCAGTCCCCAATCCATTTCTCCATAGGGGGCTGTAGCAAATCCTTCATTTCTGGGAGTACTCTAGGAAAATTCTCCTGGAAAAAGATGTGATAAACCCATGCCATCAAGTTATTCATGAAAAGTATGTAATCTGAATACATCTCTCTTGTAATTTTTAGCCCAGGTACTTGTAGGTTGTCTTCAACTGCTGTTAAGAACATCTTCAGTAAATAAGACTGGAATCTAAAGGTCCTTGTCTTAGGGAACTCAACTAACTGGGAGTGAATACTTTCAGCTAGGGCATCATCAAACCTTAGACATGCAGTCTGGACAAATGAATCTGGGTCTGTTTGTTCTATTGGACAGGTACTTAATACGAACATCAGATTGATCAATGTTTCTGAAACGTATTGGTCACTATCTAACCCTAAAAACTGGGTTATCATGGAGATTATCCATTTAGACTCATCTCTGAAAAAATTGCCCTCGTCAGGGAAAACTTAACCTAGGAAGGACGCATTTGGTAATAGGGCATCATGGTAAAAGCTCTGTTTGAGTTTGTTTGAGGCTAGGTGAAAGTATTGAACCAGGTCCTCCATTCGATACCCTAGGGATTTCTAACCGAATTCATAGGGAATGGCTAAGGCATTTCTAACAGTTGGGGCTTTCACCGAGCAGAGGGTATTAGAGCCTGAGGCATCTAGGATCGCTCTCTGTTCTGAGGAATAATTTGTGGCACACCACTCAATGAATTCAGGGCAACTTAGGGTGTGGGTGGTGGTGAACAGATGAAAGAAGGACCGATAGACCTTATGGACGTCTATTCTTTTGCCTCTTATAACCTCCAACCTCTCCTTGGCCATATCTATGGAGATGTTGACTAGTATGGTGTCACATATGTCACCATCCTTGTCTTCCAATCGGGGACTGGTGATTGGATATTCAACACCAGGGGAATCTCTTACTTCATCCATTCAAACGACTTCACGGGAAAAGAGAAGAACAAACCAACCTGGTGATCCGACACCTGGACAATCTTCCTGAGCTTCTAGTTGGCTAGTATGCTCTGCGGGATTAGGTTCTTTCACTTTCCAACACATCCGATACAGGTGGAGTTCAAGTATTTGTACATACCCATTTTTTATAATGCTAAATGCCATATCACCCCTCCAGGTGTGACGGTGGTGAAGCCACATCAGCCATCCCTCCTGGTCGGCCTTTCTCCGTCGTAGATCTACTTTCCGATCTCCCATGGCTCCCAATCAAGTCGTACACGACTTCAATATCCATTTAGATCTTCGAAATACTTCAGTCCTTGATCTCCTTTCTTTCTCAAATCCTGACCATATGATGGCCTTAACTTTACCGACCGTGGCTATTTGAGATGCGGTTAACTTACCCATGAGAAAAATCAGCGCGGTCATCTTAGGCTGTTGATTTTCCTCCGGTAGCTCTGCACCATTGATAGATGCACGACGCTTACTCCGACCGCGGTGATTTGAAACATAACATATTTCGCACAAGTTAGATCAATGCGGTGGCTGTACACCGTAGATCTTTCCTCCCGCTGATCTTCGCCATCAATTGCTTTAAGAACTTGCTTGCCGGCTCATGCCCGCCCATGCGTTAGATCGCCCACAACTTCATTTGTGCTGTGCCCTCAAGGCCGTCGATCTTCGGGGAGTTTGATCTGAATCATCCATACATATTTTCATTTGCTTCTGGCGCGTTAGCCCTCTGATCATCATGGACCTCTGGATCTCCCCCGAATCTTCTATTCCTTGAACTGATTCTCCTTATGCTGAACTCTGATTCCTCTGTTCGTGGGGACGTGGTTCGAGAGCTGGTTCTCCCTTTGGGGATTTTGATGACCATGAAGCACCTTCATTCCCACAAAATTTGCCATAGAACTTAGCACAATTTGAGTGCTAACACCGATGATAGTACAAGTTTATATCATGCGAATAAGTGATCTAATGTCGAGCATAATAAAACACCATCTGATTACCGGTCATTGATGTATACTGTTAACAGATGCGAAGAGACCCACCGATAATGATGATGGAATCTAAGGTATTGAGTACGAACTAACAAGTGTGAATGAATGATCTGAAGTTGAACACTTGTAGAATCAAACAATCAGGGGTCATTGATGTATACCCACTGTCATTTGCGAGGAAACCTGCCACTAATGGCTACAAGATCCAAGGTACTCCCAGGTTTCTAGATCCATGTCCTAGATGATGATTTGATGTCGATAGGAATAGATCCATCGGAAGGAGGGCATTAATGCATCCCACATCAATCGATACGAAACAAAGATCAATAGTCTGATATCATTTGGTAGAACTGCAAGATCCAACACTGTATACTGACACAAGGAAGGCCGACATGACTGGTTAGGAATATTTGAGGAATGGCCGACTCGGTTTGGACTTCCCTTGAACACATGACACGACGCAGAATGGACACTTGGAAACATAGGACTTTGAATAACCAACCTTAATTAAATCCGCTAATTCTAGATGCATTAACGAAAGCTCCATTGTTGACGGGAAGGATAACCCATCGGTGGAGATCTGTTCAAAATACTGGTACAGTTTCCTAAGGAAAATGCAGATGGTGTACTGACAGCGGAGACCAAATTATGTGCTGTGTTCAAGGGTGACAAGGACTGACTGTTGCCATTTTCTCCAAGGATTATACTATGAAGTGATTCAAGTCTCTACCTTTTTGGATTTTTGTGTTTTTTAATTTTTATGCTTTTTCATTTTTTGTAAAAAAGAATAAAGAATGTTATGATACATAGGAGGGAATGAGTGTTGCATGGGTGCACGCCTATTTTTCAAGGGCACGGGTTATGTAATGTCCCCAGCTTAACCCTATTGCATTAATATTGTAAATGATGTAAATATTGTCATTTAGTCATGGTGAGGAGCTCAAGGCCAAGGCCCCGCCACTGACTTATCGTTTTATGTATCGGCAATTAGAATAGATGCATATGGTTCGTGTGCTAGCAGTGCACAATGTAAAATCGAACATCATGTAAATATGCAATTTTAATGAAAAACCCATAACCGGCTACGCAATGCAACAAAAGAGATGGGGGCATGATCTTTACAAGGAAGAGGGAGGGAAAATAACCGAACCATTGAGCTAATGGTTTTAATCCATGTTTCAATGAGAAAACCCATAAACCACCAACTACCCATTTTGTCTCATGCACCCAATCATTTAATTCTTCCAAAGATTGGTTGGGGCAGTTATTGCCTTGGAAATGAAGAAGTATGGTAGCCAATTTCGTGCATGGGCAAGCCATCAACTTGGAAATTCGTGTTTTTGCTTGTTGGGCAAGAAAACACCCACGAAATGGTGCCCAAAGCCATTCTGAATGGGCAGTCTTCACTCATTCACGCAGTTGGAGCTAGCTGGGCCTTTCCCTACACGTTTTTCATCCAAATCCTGCATTTCTCCATGCCTGGGAGTTCGTTTTTGCATATGCAATAGCCTGCGAGAGGAGAGCCACGTTTTGGGGATTGTATGGAGGTCGTTTTTGCCCCAAATGTCCAAGGACGTTTTTATAAAAACGGATTGGCTTCCCAGGGTTGTTCCCCAACTTCCCATTTCGTTTTTATGGGTTCCCACATTTTTTCTAAGATAGTTGAAACCCCATCTCATGCATCCCACTGTGGAAAGTGTTTTCCTCACGCCCAGTAATTGTGGTTTTGTTGTTTAGTGCATCCCGTTTTGGATTTGAACCTGTGAGCAGGAGCTTCAAGAATGGGAGAGGACAGATTTGGCTTGATGAGCCCAATGGTGTACCCATAGCTCCATGGTTGATCCACTAGCCTAGTAATTCACCTCTGCCCACCTCTTAGCAGCCTGAGAAACCCAACTGCTAGTTGGCTTGGCTGATTCGGGCATATGTTTGGCTATGTGAAAGCCTGTTTCCCCTTTTCCTTGTGGAGATTGTGCCCAGCTCGGGGGTGGCAGTGGTGCTGAGAGATTAAGGAGCACATTGGCCTACGGTTGGGGGGAACGTTGCATAAGCGTAGCTGGTTGCTTGGGATTACTTCATTAAGATAAGTATCCTCTTGTGTTAAAATGCAATTACCATTTGATGAATATTATGGATGTGCTAATGAATTTACTTCCGCTGTGTATTCAAATGATTATGCATTTCCATATGCCCCTTTATAATTCTGCAAAGGTCTTTATTTAATGACTGTCATGGAATTTTGAATGTATGTTAGGTATCCGCATGATTGATTTAATGTTCTATAGCATGCACATATACATGTCTTTGTACCAATCAGTTTAATTTAATGGATATGGGGCTAATTGCCCGGATTGAGCACAATGATCCTCTCTATCATGCTGGTATGATAGAGGGGACATTACATTATGGTATCAGAGCTGCGTTGCAACATTGGGCCTCTATGGGCGAAATCTGATAGCAATTAGAAGGGAAGATTTTTAAATTTTTCCTTAACAGTTTTGAAAAATTTTGGTTTAAGCCTATTTCTGGAAATTTTGATTTTGAGTCTGTTTCGGGGAGTCCTCCCGAAACTGCGGAAAGGTTCCGCGAACCTTCCCGCAATTGCGGAAGAGTTCCGCGAACCTTCCCGCAATTGCGGAAGCGTTCGGCGAACCTTCCCGCAATTGCGGAAGAATTCAGCCAACTGCTCCGAAACAGCGGAGAAAAATGTTTTTAAGTGAAAAATTTTCTAAGTATTGGAAATTTCGGAAAGAATTCTCTTCCGAAATTGCGGAAGGAATTCTCTTCCGAAATTTCGGAAGGATTCCGCGAATCGTTCCGCAACGTGGAAGAGTTCGGCGAGTCGTTCCGAAATTGCGGAAGACTTCGGCGAATCGTTCCGCAACTGCGGAAGACTTCGCCAAATCGTTCCACAAGGGGGCAAGCCCCCTTGACCCCCTTTCTTTTTCCCCCTCCTTTGTGCATAAATGGGATATTGCACATTGGTAGAATAATGAAGTCGGCATATGCAATAAACCACTAATGGAGAATATTGTGGTTGATAATCACTATTGATGTTGGTATTGGTTGTAGGACCAAAGATAACAAAGAGCATGGCTAAACGTTCTGAGGATGTTGTTGCATGAAGCCAACAACCTTATGCAGAAAGGATGGCGCAACAAATCTGTGATCATAAAGTTGGAAAAAGGGCTGAGCAACCTTGGGAAGAGGCCAACTGATCAGGTGACATCAGACGATGTTAATGGTAACCATGCAGGTAATGATTATTGGTGCCAAATTGCATGAATGTTGAAAGGGGATTTGGTAAGATCTCTTCAACTATGTTTGAACTATGTTGAGCTAATTTGCATGTAATATTGAATATCGACTGGGGCTGTTAACCTACCAATCTTGGTGAGGTGTGGGTAAATGAAGGGGATGACCCTTACACCCTATGACTGTTTAGAAATCTCAATGCATCCATGTGAATTTATATCATGCCATGCGTATGATTGGTTATGTGCTTAATAACCCAAGCAAGTGAGGACTGGTGGTCCTAATTATGGTAATGCAGGTTATATGAGATAGTCATGTTTCGATCATAATATGCTTGAATGCATAGTACTCATGAAACAATGCAAGGTAGCATTGAGTAGATGTGCATTAAGAGATTTTATAGATCTTGTGATGCATTGTATGAATGCATAGGGATGATACACATGTCATTGCAAAATAAATAATGAATGAAATGATGAATTGATGATAATTCTAGGACCATTTCATGGGCTGTTATGAATGCAGAATAGTAAGTGCATGAAAATCCCAATCATGATCGATGGGCTGCTAGAATGCTCTGTGGAAAGACAGAGTTGTATGAATGATATGACTGTGAAATTGGATCTAGAGCTTATGAGAAGGAATCTCATGGTTGAGAGCTCTAAGTTTTGTTAGTAAGAACAGTTGTAAATCTCAGATTGGTAAATATTTCGGATTTGAAATTTTGCTAATAATTGCTAATGACTGTTTGGCTTATATGAAAATGTGTCAGGAGGACATGCTGTAAGTGGATGCTCATGTATGGCAGCAGGCACAAGACCATAACGGGCAGAGTGGTGTCCCTTACAGGAGCCAAACAATATGAGGATAGCCTCATGGATAAGAAAACTAATTTCTGTAGGACACAGAATCGTAAATTCATATTGAATTTATTTATGAATGTTATTGATTGGTTATGGGACAATCGTATTTGAAGCTTATTGCTAAATGTTGCTGATGGTTTGGCTATTTGATAAAGTGTGCCAGGATGACACACTGCAGGAAGATCATGTGTGATGGCCTGCAGAAGCCAAACCAGATGGGAAAGACCCCATGATTTGGAAATGGGTTTCGGGTGAAACGCCATTGATAATGTCTCAGCCAAACCGCATGACGGTAAACCATGAAAGTGAGATGGTAAAGCTATGCCCAGAAGGCATGTGAGACAAATCTGCAAAATGAATGAGTATTCCGTGACCCTAGACAAGAACATGCATGTCTAAATTATTAGGGTTAATACGCAGAGCATGCTCTATCTTATTTATATCATTGCAGATTGCTTAAGTATGATTAGGACCTACATGGCGCACATCGGAAAAGGGGTGCACACCTTTTCTGGTGCTGGGTCATGATAGGGTTTTCAATATTGACTACACCCTAAGGGAATGGACGCATTCCTGGTGTTTCAATACTTGGTAGTGAATGATATGGAATGTGGTTAAGAATTGAATAGCAATACTGATGAGCTTGCTTATCCTTCTTGTGTTGTCGGCCTACACAGATCCAGATTGATACTGCACATTAACAGGCAGAGTGAAGAAGGGTACGCAAAGAGACTGTATGGGAATTAGCAACCTATCTATGCTCACGTGAAATATTACCAGAAGGGATGGACAGGCCCGAAGAGATGTGTAATAAGAGAAGGTATCCTCCTTGTGTGAGTAGGGTTCATGTTAACCTGCAGTCAAGAAAGTCACCTATAAAGTTCCTAAAAGGAACCACCAAATTGCACAAAAGAAGGAGTGGCGTCCTTGTATAAATGAAGAGCCGATGTGTGTGTGAAGGGTTACGGTGCAAGAAGGTGTGGTGGCATTGGTGAAGGCATTAAATCTCTATTGGGTCAGCAGTGGGAGGGCGGGCGCCGATGACTGACTGGAAACCCTGAGATGCCTATTGGGTCAGCAGTGGGAGGGCGGGCGCCGATGACTGACTGAAAACCCTGAAATCTCTATTGGGACAGTAGTGGGAGGGTGGGCGTCGATGGCTGACTGGAAACCCTGAGATACCTATGGCTCCATAGCAGAGCCTTGACCTATGATGGTCGGTGGCACAGTTTCCTTCCATTGGTCGATGACCCAGACGAATGTACTGGATCGGCACTGGAGAGGGCCAACAGGGTATGGGACTGGTTGGGAACCACCACATGCTTGTTAGATCCAGCCGATGGGGAGGCGTACTGGTTAAGCATTAACTATATCCAAGTCCATAGGCGATCCCAAGGCTTGCAAAGCGAAGCAGGATCCTGTGGACCAGAGGGGAAACACACACTACAGATAAGTATTTGTTTTCATTTATGTATTGTTTGGAATAATGAAGATTACAGGTGTAAATCTTTTAACAGCTAAACTGATACACTATTGTTTCTTTGTTGGAAACCTTGGTCGTCGCAGGAAGGAAAGACTCTGAAAGATTATGAATTGCTGGTAAACCCAGAAAGTAAATGAGTGGGCGATATAAACTGCTGGTAAATCCAGAGAGTAAATGAGTGGGCGATATAAATTATTAAGAAATCTAGGGAGTAGCTGGTTGAACGCTATAAAGTTCTTGAAAAGTCCAGAGAGTGACTAGTTGGGCATTAACCACTTGATATGGTCAAGCAGCGTGTACGCTGGCCCAACACCCCTTAAACAATTGATAAAACCAGTCAGAGCACTGGCCTAGCATATTGCTAAAGGAAGTGAATGATAAACCCAGTCAGCGTACTGGACTGGAATTGCCGATTCAAAGGATTGTGGAGTAGCCTATGTGCTAGCCCAACATTCGTTATTGTGTTCACGGGAAACCCAAGGCTCGTAAAGCAAAGAAGGATCCCGTGGAAGAAAGTAAAGACATCCAATACAGATAAGTATTCAGTTACCTTGCAGCTTTTTGCTTATAAATATACGTGTGTATATGATTTGGTTATGATTTCCTAAACTTTTGTTTAGAGAAAAACCCTATGAAGATGAACTAAACATGTGATTTGATTCAATGATTGAGTGTAGGTATTGCTGGAAGCAAGGAATATGAAGGCATCTTAAAGATGCATGTGGACATGTGACCGTCCTAAAAATCTCAGTATGAGCAGTAATGAAAGATGGTGCTAATGGAACTGTGTGGGTCCTAGCAGCCAAAGGCTCTGTAAGCGACAATGGGGAAGGGTTCCGTGGTTGAAATCTACATGCAGACCTTAGACACTAAGTGTCATAGCCAAGAAAGGAAAGTCAAAGCATTCACATTGAAGTGAAAGAGACTAAGGAGCATGAAACCACAGCGATGGTGTAGCTCCATAATAGAACAAGACTAAGAGGGAGAAACCCCTACTCTTCTCTTTCCTTTTGATTGATGCATTGATAAAACAAAAGATTGTTGAGTGCATATCTTGGCTGAAAATAGATTGTGTTTAATTGCTTGAGATGAATTGTGAATGCTGAAATAGTAAATTTCCTGTGAAAGGATGAACACGAATGAGTTCATGTGTATGTTGGGAAAGCATGAAAAGTGTGGAAGTCCCATGAAGAAAGCATGGACATTCCATGTCAATTAGGAAAATAATTGACTAATCCTAATGTTTATGTTATGCTTGCCCTAACAAAGAATTCCCATGATGAATTTCACAGGTAAGAAAGTGAAACAATTGGTTGCGGCCGACACAAGAAAGTATTGCTAATAAGCAAAGTGTGTTCACTTGTGCCCACTGACCATGGCAGCAGACCGAGGGCTATTAGAGTTGGCTGAAAGTCTTCTTCAAACAATTGCCAGGACCCAAGAAAATCTTGGGGAGATGCTCAAGCTACAGAGGCAACAGAATGAGATAAACCATGAGGCTTTGCGGGACTCTATTCGTCTGCAAAAAGAGGTAAAAAGCATTCTAGGAGCAATCAGCAAGGGAAAAGAAAGTGGATCAATGGAGAAGCATTCATCCAACTGTCCGAGTAAGAAACGTTCCAGGTGGGAAGACTCAAAGGAAATGGATCGGGAAAAGGTAAAGCCGCCAATGAAATGTTGGGGATGTGGAGGAAATCATTGCCTCCGTGACTGCCCAACAAAAGAATATCAAGAGGGCAGCAACCGCAAATTCTCCAAGTTCGTGGACCAGTTGGAAGGAAAAGAAAAAGAAGGAATTGTTTTGGAACGATGTCCTCATGAGAAGCTAGAGGGTCCTAGCCAGCAAGAGCAGTTTGTAAAGACCAAAGGACTTAGTCCTGAAAGACCCAAGTAAAGGGTGAATTGCAGGACAAACCTACCACATTTTGTGAATTTTGGACATATGTAAAGCGGGTATTTATTCCGAAGTGTTGGAACACCGAGGACGGTGTTATTCCAAGGGGAGGGGAATGTAATGTCCCCAGCTTAACCCTATTGCATTAATATTGTAAATGATGTAAATATTGTCATTTAGTCATGGTGAGGAGCTCAAGGCCAAGGCCCCCGCCACTGACTTATCGTTTTATGTATCGGCAATTAGAATAGATGCATATGGTTCGTGTGCTAGCAGTGCACAATGTAAAATCGGACATCATGTAAATATGCAATTTTAATGAAAAACCCACAACCAGCTACGCAATGCAACAAAAGAGATGGGGGCATGATCTTTACAAGGAAGAGGGAGGGAAAATAACCGAACCCTTGAGCTAATGGTTTTAATCCATGTTTCAATGAGAAAACCCATAAACCACCAACTACCCATTTTGTCTCATGCACCCAATCATTTAATTCTTCCAAAGATTGGTTGGGGCAGTTATTGCCTTGGAAATGAAGAAGTATGGCAGCCAATTTCGTGCATGGGCAAGCCATCAACTTGGAAATTCGTGTTTTTGCTTGTTAGGCAAGAAAACACCCACGAAATGGTGCCCAAAGCCATTTTGAATGGGCAGTCTTCACTCATTCACGCAGTTGGAGCTAGCTGGGCCTTTCCCTACACGTTTTTCATCCAAATCCTGCATTTCTCCATGCCTGGGAGTTCGTTTTTGCTTATGCAGTAGCCTGGGAGAGGAGAGCCACGTTTTGGGGATTGTATGGAGGTTGTTTTTGCCCCAAATGTCCAAGGACGTTTTTATAAAAACGGATTGGATTCCCAGGGTTGTTCCCCAACTTCCCATTTCGTTTTTATGGGTTCCCACGTTTTTTCTGAGATAGTTGAAACCCCATCTCATGCATCCCACTGTGGAAAGCGTTTTCCTCACGCCCAGTAATTGTGGTTTTGTGGTTCAGTGCATCCCGTTTTGGATTTGAACCTATGAGCAGGAGCTTCAAGAATGGGAGAGGACAGATTTGGCTTGATGAGCCCAATGGTGTACCCATAGCTCCATGGTTGAGCCACTAGCCTAGTAATTCACCTCTGCCCACCTCTTAGCAGCCTGAGAAACCCAACTGCTAGTTGGCTTGGCTGATTCGGGCATATCTTTGGCTATGTGAAATCTTGTTTCCCCTTTTCCTTGTGGAGATTGTGCCCAGCTCGGGGGTGGAAGTGGTGCTGAGAGATTAAGGAGCACACTGACCTACGGTTGGGTGGAACGTTGTAGAAGCGTAGCTGGTTGCTTGGGATTACTTCATTAAGATAAGTATCCTCTTGTGTTAAAATGCAATTACCATTTGATGAATATTATGGATGTGCTAATGAATTTACTTCCGCTGTGTATTCAAATGATTATGCATTTCCATATGCCCCTTTATAATTCTGCAAGGGTCTTTATTTAATGACTGTCACGGAATTTTGAATGTATGTTAGGTATCAACATGATTGATTTAATGTTCTATAGCATGCACATATACATGTCTTTGTACCAATCAGTTTAATTTAATGGATATGGGGCTAATTGCCCGGATTGAGCACAATGATCCTCTCTATCACGCTGGTATGATAGAGGGGACATTACAGGTTAGGCCAAGGCAAATATCCATATTGCAAACAAGGGCTAAGCTAGTTGTGCACACTCTTACAGTTGTTCCTTCCCAAGGTGGGCTATCTGAAGCAGGATTATGTGTCGACGGACGGTGAAGTAATACCATGTGACTGAGGTTATCAAATTTGGTGAAATGGCCAAGTAGGAATGGTTCAATGAGGTTTACTTCAGCTTGAATCTTGTGAAAAATGTCAAAATCATAGATCATCCTGAATCATGGTCTGTCTCAACTACCTGAGTCAAATAGTTCGAACCATCAATGTCTTTAAGTCCTGAAATCAAAACCATTTTACTAGCCAGCAGTTTAGTTAGAAACTGGTTCAAATGTGCCTTTAATATCTAAAAAGATAGCCAAAATGAGGAATTATGCACCTTTCTATCATTCAAAAGGATACGGTTTGTATATGTATGAATAAAAGATAAGTAAAAATACTCATGATTTACCATATGTGTTCTTTGTGCAGCCGAAGTATGAGAGGAGGCATCCCCTTTCAGCTTGAATTCCTAGAAGCTATGAACCTTTAGTCTTTGATATGCCAGTAGTGGGTTAGTTTCGATGTTGAACTAGAAAATTTTGAAACAGTTTCCCATGTTTTCGAGTTTTTCCAAATTTTTCATTTTGTTTGTTTGTTTGTTTGTTTGTATGAACATTTTTTGGGTCTTATATGTAAGAAAAAGAATAAAAAAGGGAAATAATATTTACACTATTCTTTTTGGTGTGTGCGAAGTTTACACACTTTTTGGGTTATGATGTAAGCTAGATTATTTTGGTTTCACTTATGTCCTTAAATGATGTGTTCAATTAAATTGGCCATGAAATAATGTATATGCTTGCTTTTTGGTATGATGTTAATGACTTAGATGCCAATCAAGTACATAGTTGGCCAAAGAATCAACCAAACTATTTAGACTTTTAGGAACGTGTATATACTCAATAAACTCGAACTGATGCTCTAAAAGACGTACTCGTAGAAACTTTCTAAACAGTGTAGGATGTCGAACTTGATACTAACCATTTAACTGGGATACAACTAATTCTGAGTCCAGTTTGACGATTATTCATTGGATGCCAAGGGTGATAGCCTCGACAAGAAGCTCAATGACTGCGCTATATTCTGCAACATTGTTGGTTGCAGATCCGAGAAAAGTGCCTCCTAAACTAAGAACTTCGTTATTAGGTGAAAAAACAACCCATGCGGCGGAAGCAATGTTCCAAGAACTACGGCTAGCACCGTCCGCATATCCCAAATATGTGAAAGACTCTTGTGCCATCTGCCAAAGTGACAATGCCAAACAAGATAAGTGTGTGCCTGAAATAACTAATGTACATAAGTTTATACAAAGAATACAACATAATACAACAAATGGTGCAAGGCATCCGTGCCTACGCGAAGTATTTCTTCAGATAGAGACCATTTCTGATCTCCGACATGGGTTCCCCATCAAAATTGACCAATTCATAAGATCTATTTTTTAACACAGTTTTGACAATAAGTGGGCCAAACCATTTAGGTACAAATTTTCCTTCTCCTATTTTATCTTGGTCTTGGTCGTAAACTATAACAAGATCGCCTTCATAAAAGACTCGAGGATGAATGGACTTGTCATATTGTGTTTTGACCCTCTTCTTATGTACTTCTATGTTTAGAGAGGATTCTCTTCTAGTTTCATCCAAAGCATGGAGATGGAGAAGCCTTTCCTCTTCCACGGAAGTGTTAGGTAGGAGTTTGATAGCTATCTTTAATGATGGGATTTCACATTCAATCGGTAACACAACTTCTTCTCCATAAACCAATTGGAAAGGATTGAATCCGGTTGCATTTTTAGAGGTTGTTCGGTAGGCCCAAAGAGCAGTAAACAACATCAAGTGCTAGTTGTTCTTGTTTTTATTAATCATCCTCTGTAACATGGTTTTCAAAACCTTGTTGATGGCTTCTACTTGTTCGTTAGCTTGAGGATAATATGGTGAGGAAAAGTCCTGCCGCAATCCTAACCGGTTTGTAAGTTCATCCATATAGGAATTCCAAAAATTACTTCCGTTGTCGGTAGTGATCTCTTTGGGTACACCAAACCTTGTTATCACATGATTGAATAGAAAGTATGCTGCAGTTTTACCCGCGCAATTGAATTTAGGCATCGCCTCAGCCCACTTGGTGAAGTAGTCCACTGCTATGATGATGTAGTGGTGGCCATCGGCTGAAGGTGGATTGATTGTCATATAATCAATGGCCCATTTTGAAAATGGATCCAAGGTTACTACAGGGTGTAAAGGAGCAGGACGTGAGCGCATTTTTCTTATGTAAATTTGGCAAGGGTGACACTTTTTGACAACATTTATACAATCTTTGAAAATTGTAGGCCAAAAGTATCCAGCACGCAAGATTTTCTGAGCAGTTGCTAACCCAGAGAGATGAACGCCACATGCTCCAGCATGGCAATCGTTCAAAACTTGTTCAACTTCCTCATGTATTAAACAACCTCTTATCATATCAATTCCCCGATGGTACAAAGTATCCCCGATGATGAGGTATCTTCGAGCTCGATGTCGAATACGACGTCGTTCAATACTGGAAAGTTTAGGATCTATCCTTTGGGTTTGAATATATATAATGAATGCTCCATACCAAGGATCAGAAGTTGCAATGAGGAATACATGCTCATCTGCCCAAGTTTCAACAGATATAGTACCCTCCTTCTCTATGGGTAACTCAGACATTAATTCAGCAAATGCCAACAACTTCTTGGCTTTAGCGTTTTTGAACTCAAGGTCAAATTCTTGTAAAATTACTATCCATTTTGAGTATTTTCCACTAATGACATGGCGGACAAAATGTGTCTCATGGGGTTCATTTCAGCCACTATGGTTGTTTTCTTTGGAAGTATGTAATGTCTAAGTCGTTGGACAGCATGGACCACTGCCAAGGCCAACTTTTCGACCTGGGAATATCTCAATTCGGGACCTCCAAGGCCCTTACTAAGATAGTAAATAACATTTTCTTGAGAGGATTCATCTTCTTGTGCTAAGACCATTCCAATTGTGGTAGGAGAGGCAGCCAAATATAGCAGAAAGTCTTTATTATAGTTCGGTGGGCTAAGCACCGGGGCAGAGACCAAAGATTTCTTTATTTCATGAAATGAATGTTGAGATTGGTCATCCCATATGGATATCGCATCTTGTTTTAAGAGACGCATGAAACCTTTATCTTTTTCAGCAAAATTGTCGACAAATCTTCTCAAGTAGTTGGATTTTCCTTGAAGGATTTGAAGTTGAGTGATTGTTTTTGGGGAAGGCAACTGAAGTATTGCCTCAACCTTGATGGGATCAACCATGATCCCTTTTTGGGATACTACGAACCCAAGTAACCTCCTAGAGTCCACACAAAACATGCATTTATGTGGATTTAACCTAATGTTGTACCTGCGGCAACGCTCAAATATGGCTTGTAAATGTGCACCACGTTCAGCTCTCTTTTTAGATTTAGCTGCCAAATCATCAAGGTAAACTTCGATGATATCTTTAATATCGTGAAATGCGTATGACATTGCTATTTGAAAGTTAGCCCCGACGTTTTTAAGGCCAAATGGCATTTTCCTATAAGCGAAGGTCCCCCAAGGGCATATAAAAGTTGTTTTTATGTTGGTCTTCCTTTTTTATCTGGATTTGGTTGTAACCAGAGAAGCCGTCCATAAAGGAGAAGATTTCATTCCTGGCACATTCATCAATGATCTGATCAATGAAGGGTGTGGGATAGTTATATTTGAGACAAGCTAAGTTCAGATCTCTAAAATTGGTACAAACCCAGATAGTTCCTTGTTTTTTATTGACGGGAACTGGATTGTATACCCAACTGGTCAAAGGAACAAGATAGATGAATCCAGCTTTTAAAATCTTTTCAACCTTGGCTTTAATGGCAACAGACTTTTTAGGGTTCACTGGACGTAGTTTTTGCCGCACAGGTTTGGCATTAGGGTAGGTTTTAATCTCATGTTCTACAATACTGGGATCGATTCCTGGCATTTCTTCATAAGACCATGCAAATACATCACGAATTTTTTTGAATAAGGCAGTGTAAAATTCTATTTCCTCAGGAGAACAAACTGCACCTATGTTGATGTACTCAACGATGCCAGGTTTGATAGATATATCAATTTGGATGGTTTTCGAAATGTTCGCCAAATTGCCTTCTGAATTCACATCATAGATACAGATAGAGCATTAGTACTTACCGTTGTCATTATTGAAGTAAAAATTTTTAGGTTTAACTTCTAATGAGTCGATCTTAGGAAGAAACGAGGACTTGTGATGCATATCCTCCTAGGGTCTTTCTAAGATGTTCATAACCTCTTGGATGGCTTCATCCGAAGGGAAAGTTTGATCTAGGATATCATGGTTACTTTGAGAGTTCAAGGCCCAAATAGGTGAAGTATAGGGATCATATTACCCCGAGGACTTGCCACTGAACATAGAATCCCTTCGATAAGCTCATGTCCCACTAAATAAGCAAGAAGGGGGAACCACCCTTACTTATCTAGATTGACCTCGTGCTTGACGCATGTTTCAGAAGTTCTTTCCCGACAAGCGTTTTTTGCAATAATGGATTTACTCTCTTTAATCAATGCTAGTTTCAAAGTTTTGCAGCCCAAGAGTGTTAACTCTCCAAACCTAATCCAGGGCACTAACCTAATCTTGTTGGTGATATGAAAATCAAAAGTTTGTCAATTTTAGATTAAGCGTCAATTTTAACTGTAGTTTGCTTAGTTTTAGGAGTGGAAATGAAATTGATGGTGTTTCGACTCGAAAACAAAATGAACCACACAATGCAAAATGTTCACTGCTCCACCTTTCAATTCGATGAATATTCTAAATTAAGAAAGAGTGAGAGGTTTATGAGTTTCTTTCAGTCATGCAAAATTTATAGTACATTTTGTATGTTTATGCACAGTTTTTTTTTTCTGAAATATGGATAACAATCAATGTTTGATGATCAATGTAACCCAAACAGATATCTCAAGTAAACATGAATCTAATTCTATTACATGGGGGATCCCTGTTTCTCATTCACAAGATCGCCCGAAAGCTCAAGTGAAGAGGATACGCAGAGCCCTTTAGAATACTTTTGAATTAAATCCTAAACTATTACACATGAGATACACTTTCTCATTCACAAGATCATCATAAGATGCGAGTGAAGAGGATACGGTGCCTCAATATAAGATGCTTGAAAATCAACCCCTAAACTATTACACGCGAGATACACTTTCTCATTCACAAGATCATCATAAGATGCGAGTAAAGAGGATACGGTGCCTCAATATAAGATGCTTGAAAATCAACCCCTAAACTATTACATGCGAGATACACTTTCTCATTCACAAGATCATCATAAGATGCGAGTGAAGAGGATACGGTGCCTCATACACAATATATCTCAAGAAAACTAAACTGTAAAGGTACAACTCTCTCTAATTGTGCACTTTGAATGAGTTGCTCTTCAGTCATGGCTCCTGACATGGCTACATCTTTGGCAAGGGTAGGCAATAGTGATTTGATAAACCAATCCGCTAAGAATTGATGGGGGATTTCAGATTTTATAAGCCTTCGATGTCTCCTCCACTCATGGATATGATCCGAGATGTGAGTAGTGGTGGATTGCTTAAGTGATGTTAAAAGTTTGGTTCCTGTCTCATAGCGGATAGGTAATTGAAAATGCATCAAACATGCCATAGCTAAAGATGAAAATTATGTGTATGTATTGCAGGGCAACTCAATGTACCATTTCGTAGCATTTCCCGTTAGGGTCCGCTGAAACAACCTCAACCTAATATTATCATCAACTAGGGAATTGGATGAACACCACAAATGGAATGTCATCACATGATTTGATGGATCTTCCCCTGGTTTTTCGTCAAACTTGGGTATGTCTGAGGGTAGTTTGGTTGGTATGGTTGGCCACCCATTCAAATGAAGAACCAAGTCATTGGTCAGCCGGGATAAATCCGATAGATTCAATGTGGCCAAAAATGGTGACTTGTATGATGTTGAAGCAAATGCTTGATATCCAGGTGCAGCTTGATGGCTCCACTTTTGTGGTCCTTGGGCTTGAAAAGTATTCCAAGTAGGGTTACCTCCTTACGGAGATTGCATCCAAAAAGATGGGTTATTTCCTGAATATTTCCCATTCCATTGTGGGATAGGATGCATGTATGGATTGCCCCCTTGTGGAGGTATGTTCCATTGAGGTTGGTGACTTGGTGGAACATTGCCACTCCATTGTGGCATAGGGTTAATGGGTGGATTCCCCCCCTGCGGGGGCATGTTCCATTGAGATTGGTTACTTGCTGGAACATTACCACTCCATTGCTGGTTGGGATTCATGGGTGGATTGCCCCCTTGCGGGGGTATGTTCCATTGAGATTGGTTGCTTGGTGGAAAATTACCACTCCATTGATTGTTTCCTTGGTTTGGATATGTGCTCCAAGGTTGATTTTTCCCTTGAGGGGGTGGTTCCCAAGAAGATGGGGTATTTCCTCAAACTTGCCCACTCCATGGTGGGATGGGGTTGGTGGATGGGTTACCTCCTGGTGTGCTACCTGTTGGGGGAATGGGATTGCCCCCAGGATTTGTGCTAGGAAAGTTTGGATAAAGGTTTCCGGAGGCACTTCCACTAACTTGTGGAGTATTACCCCAATTAGCATTAGTGTTCCATGGTCCATTAATCCCACTAGGGATGTTGAGATTCCAAAGTGAAGGATTCCCCCTAGGGTTAGGATTTGGAAAAATGTTTGGTATGCCAATAGGATTTTGGTTGAATCCTGAATTTTTTTGACCTTGAGTATCCAAACCGTGTGGGAAACCCAAGTTTTGTAAGGCAAACCCTCCAGTAGGGATTCCTGTAGGTAAAGTGGATGTACTTCCGAGATTGGGACCCGAAACTGTACCAATTGGCACTGAAGTGCTAGTTGAACTTATGGTAGAAGCAGGTAAACTAATTAGTGGAGTTGTGGTAGAGGTCACGTTGGAAATATTACTACCTCCAGCAATCGTTTGAGGTTTTGATGATGTGGTCCCTTGTGCTCCTGATGAAGCCATAGGGATGTTGGGGGTATTGCTATCTCCAACACTTGTTTGAGACGGTGTTGATGTGGTCCCTTGTGCTCCTGATGAAGCCATGGGATGAGATGTTGAATTTAGCATGTGTACCAAGTGTGCCATAAGAGGATTGATGGTGTTCAAAGGTTCACTGATGTGGAGTATCACTGGGTCTGAAAGATTTTTCAGAGGTGGATTTACGGGATTTCTAGAGTTGTCTTCTAATGTTTCAATTTTAAATGGAGCAAGGGGATCAACAGTTTTTGTGTTCTCCTTGATAGGTGGTGTTGCAGTATTTTTTTGATGTGTTTCAGCTCTACTGCTGATAATTGAAGTGAGAAGTGTGTTAGTTTCAAAGTTAAAGTGTCTTGTATTTTGTAGTCGTCTTCGCGATGTAGCGGGGCCTTCAATTTTCGGTGACTCACCTCTATGCCGCGGTGACTGGCAGGTTGGAAGATTAGCCACTTTGAAGAATATTGATAAAAGGATGTGTTTAAAAAGTTTTTGAAAACAAAATCAAACAATCCTATGGCTTTCTAGACTCAACAAAATAAAAAGTGTCCACACAGTAAAAATTCCCTAGAGATTTCAAGCAAGCAAACTTACTTTTCCAAAGAACCGAAGCTTAGTGAAAAGATGGATTGTAGGGCCTTCCAAAACTAGTAGCTGCTAAGGGATTTCATGTACTCATACAATTGCTAGGAGCGAAGGTGTGAGAAACAGTTACAATAAACTTTAATCTCCAGGGGTACAAGTGTTGGTACTTGACCACTCACCCTCCCAAGGAGTAAAAGTTCCAAAGTCTGTCTCAGGTATTGCAAGTGTGTCCCACTCACAACAGCCTATGTGATATCCTAAGAATAGCCACTAAAGTTACCACTTCACAATCGACGATCGGGAGGACAGTTGTAAGTCAAGGACAACTCTTATTACCAGAAACTCTAGAAACAGTGGTGTCACCCCGAGGACTTGTCACTGAACATAGAATCCCTTCGAGAAGCTCATGTCCAACTAAATAAGCAAGAAGGGGGAACCACCCTTACTTATCCAGATTGACCTCGTGCTTGAGCATGTTTCAGAAGCGCTTTCTCGACAAGCGTTTTTTGCAATAATGGATTTACTCTCTTTAATCAATGCTAGTTTCAAAGTTTTGCAGCCTAGTAGTGTTAACTCTCCAAACCTAATCCAGGGCACTAACCTAATCTTGTTGGTGATATGAAAATCAAAAGTTTTTCAATTTTATATTAAGCGCCAATTTTAACTGTAGTTTTCTTAGTTTCAGGAGTGGAAATGAAACTGATGGTGTTTCGACTCGAAAAAAAAATGAACCACACAATGCAAAATGTTCACTGCTCTACCTTTCAATTCAATGAATATTCTAAATTAAGGAAGAGTGAGAGGTTTATGAGTTTCTTTCAGTCATGCAAAATTTCTAGTACATTTTGTATGTTTATGCACAGTTTTTTCTGAAATATGGATAACAATCAATGTTTGATGATCAATGTAACCCAAACAGATATCTCAAGTAAACATGAATCTAATTCTATTACATGGGGGATCCCTGTTTCTCATTCACAAGATCGCCCGAAATCCCAAGTGAAGAGGATACGCAGAGCCCTTTAGAATGCTTTTGAATTAAATCCTAAACTGTTACACTTGAGATACACTTTCTCATTCACAAGATCATCATAAGATGCGAGTGAAGAAGATACGGTGCCTCAATATAAGATGCTTGAAAATCAACCCCTAAACTATTACACGCGAGATACACTTTCTCATTCACAAGATCATCATAAGATGCGAGTGAAGAGGATACGGTTCCTCAATATAAGATGCTTGAAAATCAACCCCTAAACTATTACACGCGAGATACACTTTTTCATTCACAAGATCATCATAAGATGCGAGTGAAGAGGATACGGTGCCTCATACACAATATATCTCAAGAAAATTGAATTGTAAAGGTACAACTCTCTCTAATTGTGCATGAAAATCATGAAAATATTCTAACTCTAAAACAAAATGTAACTAATTAAAGTTTTAATTCTGTTTTTTGGGAAGAAATGTTTCTCAAATTATCTCAAACATGTGATGCGTAAGGTGTTTTTCAAATGCAAATGTGTGTGAATGGTGCTTTCATAGGCATACAATTCCAAGCAAATGTCAATTCAATCCAAAGTTTTCAAGCAAAAAAAATAAAATTTCCTAGTGGAGTCGCCATTCTGATAACAGTGTTTAGTGCAGAGTTGTGTCTACACTAATTTAACTATCTTCCTAAGGAATGGTGAGTTCCTACGTCAGTAACTTGAAAATATTATTACAAATTTCCAAAATATCTATATTTATTTTTCAATCAAGACAAACACATTTAAGATCTAAAGCCATCCAAGAATTAAATTCATACAAGATAAACCAGATTTACACTCATAGATGGTAGAAACTTGAATCTATTCATAGTAGAATAATGGAGAAATACATCCTTACCATGGCATTATATATGAATCCTTCCTCCATTGACATGAGCTTCCCTTCCTTCACCCTCGCTTTTGAAGAATTTGAGCTCTTTCTCCTCCTTCAGAATCTTTCCAGCATTCCTTTGTGTGTCTTTACCATGCCCCAAAGCCTTTCTTATATAGCATTGGGAAATGTGCCTTAGGTTTCTCTTTTGAGTGTGGGATAATCCATTTTAGATTATTTTAGCTTGAAAACCCACTTTTCATAGTTTTTAGGCTTTTTGCACCATTTAGAATGATTTTAAGCACAATTAATGCATTTTTTAGAGAGGATTCATCTCTGCATGAACTTGTGTCATGTCTTCCTACTGCAGGTGCATGGTAAAAATGCTCTTCTTCCATCACTTGACTAAGGGTGTTAATTTTATTGTTAACACTTACCTTCAGATTCGTAGATCCTTCTTCCCTTTGTTGCTCCAAGCTTCGTGGTCGTCATATCCGTAATTACAAAACCTGCCAAAGCACATAGAGACAAACGAGTAGTAAAAGAATATCTAAACACTAACTAATCTAAGTAAACAGTTAAGGAAGTGAACTCTAAATATCATTAATACAAATTCATTTATGGAAAGAGATTATATTACTGTAAATGAGTGAGAAATAGATAGAAAAGTGACGATTACAACCCAAGCCTTAACGCTGCAATCTTCCTCCAACAAGCCAAGCCAGTGCCTCCAAAGGAAATGTATACCTCCCAAGAGATGGATAGGGATCACCTAGGTTAATTCCACTAGCATATAAGTGCTATAGAATTCCTCCCTTTGAAATGGGGAGGATCTTCATATTTATAAGACCAAGTGGATAGAGTAGGTTGAGGATCATGGGGAGAGGACAAAGGGATCCTCCCTTGAGGTTAGGGAACTGTAGGACAAACCATCTAGAATTTAGGGATATAGATCCACCTCATCCACCTTCTAGAATTCACTCGAAAGCTACCTTTATCCAATTTAATCAACACCGGTGCATGTTGTATGAGGGAAACTTGCGCCTAAGAGGGAAAGTGCAGGATGCACAAAGGCAACCTGAGCCACCAACGTAGTCTACTAGATGGAAATCTGCACCTGACCTAGTTGGGCGCTCCTTGCTAGAAGGCAATCTGTGCTGGCCCAACTAGAAATTATGGAAAAAGGGCAACAATTTGCTATAATTGACTTTCTGATCAGGGAGACTTCAGGGATTAAGGCACTGAGTTAACATAGGTCTCATGATGACGAGATTTAGGTGTAACAGAGTCATATTAACAACAAATTTATTTGAAATAAGGTTCAACAGATAGTTAGAACAATAGACAACTTCTATCCAAAAGCTTGTCAACACATCTTTTGTTTGAAGCAAATATCATGCCATTTCAACCAATGTATGATTTTTCCTTTTTTCTACTCCATTCTGTTGAGGGGTGTGAGATACAAATCTCTACCAAGAGGTTCCATTTTGCGATAGATAGTTTAAAAAAACTACGCCCACATATTCTCCAACATTGTCTGATCTTAAACATTTCACCAATTGATCACAATGTTTTTAAGCTAATGTCCTAAATGCCTTGAACTTTTTAAAGAAATGAATTTTATTCTTCAAGAAATATACCCAAGTGTATCTCAAAAAATTATCAATGAATGTTAAAATATACCTCACACCTTCTAGTGATGGTTTGTTCATGTAACATAGATTGTTGTGGACAAGTTCTAGTTGGGTATTTACTCTCCATACCTTTCTGGTCTCAAAGGGAGCTTGGTGATGCTTTACAAGCACACACCCTTACATACTCAATCAAAGAGAACAATTTTAGGTAGTCCAACAACCATGTCATGTTTCACCATTAGTTTCAAGCTATGAAAATGTAAATGTCCAAGTTGTTCATACCAAAATCTATTGCAGTCGTAGGTATGATCCATGAGTGTAGTCGATCATTTATCTCTCTTGGGAATATCACGAAACTTATAGAGTCCATATTTGGGATCAAGAAACCCTTCAACAACAATTTCCCAATTGTTTACATCCTTCGCAACAAAACGATATGGCCAAAATTCAAACTTTTTTCCAGTCTAGGTAAGTTGGTGTGCCAAAAACGAGTTTGCACTCATGTTGGGTAAATGATTCACATTGGCAATCACACCATCTTGACATTAAATGTTACCAAAACCAACAAAAGTAAGTGCATAATCATCTACAACAATTTTTTTTCTTTTTTGCAGCTTCACGTAAGGAAGAAAAGAGAAAACACATTTAGCCATATGGTGGGCACAACATGAATCAACTATCCACTCAGTCTTAGTAGTGTAGGCATGTAGGGCTTGAGAATCACTAACAAAAAATGTATAATTATTTTCCATACCTTCTGGAAGTTGGTGTTGAGAATTAGTTGATCGTCTAGTTGACAAGTTTGTTCATGTTTCTTGACCTTCCCTTCTAGATTGTTAGTCTTCTTCCAACAAGTCTTCTCCATATGTCCTAATGTCCCACAATAATGATAGTTCTTCTTCTTCATGTCCTTCTTAGTAAGCTCATCATGCTTCTTCTTTTCATTCTGGTTGATGCATTCCAAACTTTTATCCAAGTTACTGTGTCGACCTCTTTCTCTATAGTTTTGTCGTCATTTTCCCTTCAACAGATGGGCCTATTGCTTGATGCTCCATTTACCTTCATAAATAAATTTATTATGATACCTAATCAACAATATGTGGAAAGAGTCAAATTTATAGTCCTTACCATCTTCTTTTATCGACTGTCCAACTAGCATGAAATGTTGAAAATATTACATCATAGGGTGTCTTCAAATTCATGATGATCAATTCAATGAAATGACCATATTTCTACATAAAATCCTAGCCATATTCACCCAACATGAGAGAAATAGACCTCAATACATTCAAAGGATAGAGGATCCAGAGAGATCAACTATTTCTCAATTCACATAAATTGACTTTCCTTGACTTCATCAAACAAATTCTTCTAGACCTAATGAGGACAGTCAATCCCGCTTGTATGAAAGTGATTCTCCCTTGAAATGTAGGTGGTAATCACTCTTATAAACTCATCCATTTTCCCATCGAGGACACTTTTTTTGATCATCCTTCGGATCAAGGATCACAATCTTGGCAAAATACTAGAGGGCCTTACTTTTCGGTAAGGTCTCCATAACTTGTGCCCATATTTCATAGTTATGACCATTCAAGATCACATATTCTTTATTGGAAACCATAACACTAATATATCATTCTAAACCCTTGTATAATTTTCAATTCGAAACCAGAAGTCAATAAAAAATATATCCAATTCAATAGACAATGTCCAATTGACACCTCAAAAGAACTTGTAGACAACAAATTGTGATTCAAACCAACAAATATGATACCATGTTGGAGAAACTAGGGAATTAGAAAGATCAGAGAGATAATTATTCCAAGAAGACGTGGTGTTGGTAGACATCATTTCAACACTTAAGCACATCATATCACAATCAACAATACATTAAAATTCATTGTTCACACATCATTCTTACTTGTATATTTGACGCATAGGAGCATCCTTTAATAGCTCCAAGATGTAATTGACTCCTTTGAAGTGACAACGAATGTCTCCATATACTTGGTCCATAGCACATATCAACCTCCTTGAATTCTACCCTATTTGTGCCATAGTCAACAATTATTTTCCAACTTCTTGACCAATCAATCAACTATGTACCATGTTGGAGAAAGCAGGGAATTAGAAAGACCAAAAAGCTAATTATTCCAAGAAGAGGTGGTGTCAATAGACATTGTTTCAACACTTAATTATATCATATCACAATCGATAATACATTGAAATGGATTGTTCACACATCATTCTCACTTGTATATTCAACCCATAAGATCATCCTTTTATAGATCCAAGATGTATTGAATCCTTTAAAGTGAGGAAGAATGTGTCCACATACTTGGGCCATAGCACATAATGACCTCCTTGAATTCTGCCCCATTTCTGCCATAGTCAAAATTATGTTCCAATTCCCAACCAATCGGTCTGTTAGTTGACTCCAGTTGGTCCAACTAGTCGAGAGTAGTTGACACATCAATCAACCAACCAGTCAATCACTTAATTGACTCTTCTAGTAGACTATCGACTATTAATTGTATCCCTAGAAGATCCTGTAAAATTTGAGCATATAGATCTAGGTGCATAAACTAAAGAGATATACTGTGAAAATCAAATCAACAATAAACTAATCATGTAACAAATGAGATATCATAGATCATTACACAAAAACTAGAAGCAAATAAGAAGAAAGGAATGATGTATTTCATTAATTGTAATGAATGGAGGTGAACAAAATATATAGCAAGGCAATTTGAATTAGGTTAGGAGGTTATTCGAATTGCTCATGCAGTGATTGGAGACTAGTCACGTTTAACTAGATCCAAAGACCCTTAGTTAGCCATGCACACTCACCTAAACTGAGTTTAACTGACCCAAGACTCCCCAATCATTAGTTCTAACTAAGTAATGTACAAGCAACTGATTGTATGTGCATACAAATCCCTAAAATCACTCAATTGGGGTGCTTAGGGTTTGTTAGGTCTAGTTAGGGTAAGTTAGGACCTATATTAGTGGAGCGCATCTAGTCCTCAACCAGTTCCAAGATCATTCACTCCTAAAATTAAGGAATAGTTCCTCAAATCAGGGAATGCACCCCCAAATCAAGGAATGTACCCCCAATTCTAAGAATCCATACCAGGGATGACTCAGGTGGTCAATTTGGATAGGGTTTGGCCCACTAGAGTCATCAGGTCAAGGTCTAGGTGGTTAGGGAGAGGTTTTTTTTTCTCTAACACCCCTCCACAAACCTGATTAGGTGAAAAAATAAAAAAAGTAAAAATGGTTCCCAACAATTTGCAACCATATTAGATACCTATGCACACATAAAGTTTCTTTGAAAACTGGGAAAGAGGGGAAAAAACACATGGGAAATGCCCCACATAAAAGAGAATGTGAAGAGAAATATTTAAGAATCTCGCTCAAAATATGCCTTCACTCCCAAAGTAGCTCTCAACTGGCTGAATTGCTTCTCAATAAAGGGTTTTGCAAAGATACCTGCAAATCTTTGAGAACACCTCCTTCTTTTGAAGTGCATGTGATCCCATTTGTGAAATCCAAACACTTTGAAGTGCTTGAATGGTGGTTCTTGACCATTCCTTACCTTAAATGGAGGAAATCCCTTGAAGCTTTTGTGTTGAACTTGGTGAACTGTAAGAGAAAAGGTTGTAGATATGGAGAATGAGAAGGAATTCTGGAGGTATTCTTCAACAAGAACCTAATTTTGGACAAGATATCTAATGGCTTCTTCAATTTGAACTTGATTTAGGACAATTTCTCCAATGGATAGAAGATATTTGTAGATCACCTCTTCTTTTGGGCCTATAAAAAGGTCTTCCTCATTTGAGTGGTGGATCATGAATGTGCATATGTCCTCATAGTCTATATGTTGTGAAACTTCTGGGTCCTCTTTCATCCTCTCAATGTATGTGAATATGTCCTCCTAGAACATGTGTTGTGAAGTTTCTGGGGCCTCCTTTAGCAAGACTGGATCTAGTATACGAAATATGCAACAACTAAGCTGGCGAGATAGGAGGTCCACTGCAAATGAGATCTCTAATGGCTGCAAATGAGCTCTTTGATGGTTGAAAATGAGCTCTATAATGGTTACAAATGATCTCTTTGATTGCTACAAAAGCCTAGTTGCAACCTGCAACAAGACTAGATCCGGTATACCAACTATGTAGCAACTGAGCTGGGGAGACAAGGGATCCATGGATGTAAATAAGTTCTCTAATGGATGAAAATCAGTTCTTTGATGGTTGCAAATGAGCTCTTTATTGGTTGCAAAATCCCTTCTTTAACCTGCAAAAGATTGATCCCTGACAAAAAATCACTAGGACATCGACTCGTTTAGTACCCCTGCAGCTCTAATACCATGTAAAATTTGAGCATATAGATCTAGGCACATAAAATAAAGATATATACTGTGAAAACCAAATCGAAAATCAACTAATCAGGTAACAAATGAGATATCATAGATCTTTACACAAAAACTAGACACAAATAAGAAGAAAATAATGATGTATTTAATTAATTGTAATGAATGGAGGTGAACAAAATATATATCAATACAATTCAAATTAGGTCAGGAGGCTATTCGAATTTCTCGTGTAGTGCTTGGAGACTAGTCAGGCTTAACTAGAGCCAAATACCCTTAGTTAGCCATGCACACTCAGACTGAGTTTAACTGACCCAAGAATCCCCAATCACTAGTTCTTATTGAGTGATGTACAAGTAACCGACTGTATGTGCATGAAAATCCCCAAAATCACTCAATTGGGGCGCTTAGGGTTTGTTAGGGATAGTTAGGGTTAGTTAGCACCTAGATTAGTGTATCACATCTAGTCCTCAACCAGTTCCAAGCTTGGTCACTCCTAAAATTAGGGAATGGTTCCTCAAATCAGGGAATGTGCCACCGGTTCTAGGAATGCATCTCACAGATGACTCAGGTGGTGAATTTGGATGGGGTTTGTCCCACTAGAGTCATTAGGTCAAGGTCTAGGTGGCTAGGTAGAGGGTTATTTTCTCTAATATATCTAGAGGTCTAACGAACTAGTAGGCCCTATTGTTCCAACAAAACCGAAGCATGAGTCCAATTAACAATTCACAAAAATAAGAGCATCACCATTTTCTTCATGTGAACTTGAAAAAGTTCAACAATTGATCTTCGCCTCTTCATTTTTTACATAATGAAAACATTATAAGAAAGTATGAGGTTTATTCTCAAAGCATTGTTTTATTGGAAAATGAGAACCACGAGTGTGAGTATTCAACTCTTTTAAGCATTCAAAATTATCACTTTAAAGGCATGGTTCTTTGAATGGACAACAACTTGCTCCTTAAAATCTACAATGTTGAACAAGTTATTTTCAATTTCTCCATACTCTCTGAATGTCATAAAACTTACCAAAACAACGAATTTTCCTAATAACTAAGACTTGCAACAAATATAAAAGAACAAACCATAACATGGAATATTTTATCCACATAAGCATTCAAGGTAAGTAAGAGATTAAATGTTTAATTCAAGAAAGAATTCAAATAAGCATACAAGCATTCAAGCAATGTTATTCGAGAAAGCCTTCAAGATTTAACCTTGTTTCGACAATATTCTATTAGGCAAGCATTCAAGAATTCAAAATAAGTTTTTAATGAATCTTTATTTAAATTGTTGAAGAAAACATTCAATATTGAAGCTCATGCAATCAACTTTCTTTGGTTCCCATTATTTATTAAAAAAAATAAAACCAAAAGGATGAAGAAAGATGTAACTTGAGATGTATTTAAAATATTGGAGAAAGATACAACATCGAGTAGTAAACAAAAGGCTTTCAAGCCAAGAAAACTACAAGTATTTCAGGCAAGCTAGTATTGTATACCTAAGGTTATAATTTCTTTCAATATAGTAAATCCCAAGCCAAAAGGAACAATGGAACACTTTGGCATAAATCACTACACTGCTTGAAACCATTCCAACACTTATAAATATTTCCCATTGATTTTTTTGGAAGGAAGAGCACTTTGGATATCAAAAACCTTGGTGCCTTTGCTCCGGGAAGAGGTGCAGTCCATGTAGAGGTGAAAAATAGGGCATAGGATGTTTTAATCTATCTATCAACCATGCGATATGAAACATACATTTATGGAGAAGCAAAGTGCATTAAAAAATATTGCAACCAATCCTTGAGAAGGAAGTGCTATGAATGAACCCAACATGTCATGCATATCACTCTTAGATGAAGGAAATGTCTACTTGTAAGGAAAAATGGCTCTCAAAAGCTTCATACTTGCACTTCAATGGAAAGAGAATAGAAACCAACAAGAGAATGAATAATTAGTTTCATAAATAAAAAAATCCCCAATGGTTAGCTCAAGCGATCATGAGCTAAAGGTGAGCTCACCCCCTGAAATTTGGGGATGTCATGGGTTTGACTCTCTTGATCCCCTTAGGTTTAGGCTCTATAATCAGGGTTGACGGTTTACCTTGTTTACCATCCATGAATCACAAGAAAGTACTCAGAGGGTTTTCCACAAGGATATTCCTTAGAAAACAAATAGTTTCATGAATGAATGAGGAAGCCATGGGGAAATCTTGAGCTTTAAGGAAGGTGAATTGCTTCACATGCAAGGTGAGGAAGGAGATACAATTGAATAAATATTTCCAAATCAAGAAAAGGGAAAAATCGATTTGCATGAGAGGAAAGAAGGTAATTTTCTAGCCTCCAAGGCTTGCCTGCTATTGTAGGAGAGCGATTAGAATTATTTATCCAAATCGTCAACTTTTAAGGAAAAAAGAAGTTAATTTCTCACTTATTTTTTCCAATGCAATACACATCACGAGAAACCCTTCGAACATTTGCCATTGAATTCTAGCTTCTCCATGAGTCAGAGTGGGTCATAGAACAGAGTAGTCCAAAATTAAAGGAATGCCCTAATGTAATTTAGTCACAACTTTGAGTAGATTATAGCCACTTGCTACAAAATAAATAAAAACATGACATCCAATGTCCATTCAAACTAGAAATAGACTCGATAGCACCAACAACCAATACAATAGAGTTGAGGTGGTTATCATGAAATACTTTCAGTGCAATAATATGAATTGAGTTTTTTGAGTTCGATAAACGCAACACCAACACACAACTTTATCAGCTAGTATTGGTCGAAAGCAACTCATGCAACTACCAATTAGCCAAAGGATACATCTTACCCAGAGGGAAAAAAGTAAAAGAACATTCCATCAATGAAAATTTTGAAGTTACCCACCAAATTGGTTGGCCATTAAATCGATTTCATTCATCCATGCAGATCTAATGCCACCATTATCATAGCTAAACCACCTTGATCTTTAGTACATAGACATTAAAAAAATAATTTAATTGCAGGTTTCACTTTTGAAAGCGGTTGGTATTTAATGAAATGCATCCACACAGATCTAATGCCACCATTATCATAACTACACCACCCTGATCTTAACTACGTATACATTAAAAGCATAATTTAAATGCAGGTTTCACTTTTGAAACCAATTAATATTTTATGAAATTTAGAATCTCTAGATAGTTACCATATGTTAAACCCACAATTAGTTAAAAATTTCGGCTGGCTAACTCATGTTTAACCAGAAACGTAGCTAGTTTACCCATCTCTTTGCCCGAAAATTGTCTTAATGTTCTAGTATTCGGCTAAATTATCTTTTGTTCATTGACCCATAAACTCTCTTTACAATAAAAAATTATATTTCCAAAAGAATTTGGCCAATTATAGCCAATAAAAAAGTGCATCTTTTGACAAAGAAAAGAGTCTTTTGACATTCCTTGAGTAATTTTCTTAATGATATTGGATGCATCGTAGAAGTTGGTTGTGTTAATGACAGGAGGAGGTTCTTGAAATAGCAAGGTTGTTTAGTGAGAACTCTACTTCAGGGGCATCGTTCAACAAGGCATGCTCTTGTCAACTCATCGAATCATCGTTGATTTTCCTTAGTGGGATTTCTTCCACAGATTGATACGATAGATGATCATGGACATCAGAATAATGAGAATCATTTGCTTCATCATCACTACTCTCATCAGGGGAAGGATGAGTCCCTTCACTGGTATTTTCCCATGGAAGAATATGAGGCAGCCCCTCTCTTTCCCTTTCCAAATCATTGCCAACAAACACGAGAAATTCCTATACTTTTCTTGGAACTCGTTCTCCTTGTCTTACCTATTCCAAAATGTTCTTAGAGTCACATGCTTCAGTGACATGCCTAGATTGAACATTTCGAGATCCCATGTCACTAGATTGATTTATGTATCAAATTTCTTCAGACACTTCACCGTGATGCTGATAGACACAATGGATCATTGAGAGGGGGGGTGAATTAGTGAGCTTGCACTTAATTCCAATTTTCAACTTATTCTTACCCTAACATTTATCATTTACAATTCCACTTTAACATCCATATAGAAATCATCATTCATGCTTATCTATAAATCAATAAACATTAAGTAATCCATATCATAGACACATCACAAGAGACACAATATATAAGATTTGTAATCTTTTTATATTTGATTCAACCGGCTACAACCGTGAGGTGTTATCAGCTACAACTGAATCAGAAGCACCAACTTCTATTCCAAGGCTCAACTTGGTATTTTTCTCAAATCCAACTAAGAAAAATAGTACAAGGCCCAGCTTGTAGTTACATACACATTACATCCTTATCACATTACATCAATTTACCCTTGTCAACACAATCATATGTCATCAGTGTCATCAAACAACCTGCTTCCAATTCTGCTGTCCAAGCATGCCTTCAATCAATCTGCCATATCGTCATTCTGTCCCATCATATCATCATTCAATTAACCAACATGTCTTCATTCTGTCCACCAACATATATCATGTCACAAATTTGTTCATGTCATCATTCAGCCTATAAACACATCTTCATTATGTCCATCATCATGTCCTCATTTTGTCCCCAAGCAAACTGAACATAAAGGAGAAAATATAAAAAATTCAATTAGTTGTTGCTCCTGCTGTTGTTGCTGCTAACCCCCAAAAATTTCCTCAGGCATCCTCACCAGAAAATTAGATCTCCTTTTACTCCTCCGAAATATTCCACACAATTCACATTTTATTCACTTGAAAAACATAGACTTGTCCTTCTTTTATACTATTCTCTTCCATCTTATCTGGAGGCCGACTTGTCAAATTTATTATATATTTATTATTAAGTGATAAATCAATTAAGATTTATGTCAAGGATACTCAACTTCATTATATTAATTCCACATTATCCTCTTCAAATATATATATATATTTGAATTTTATGCCACATCATCAAGACTTAAAAATATGCCCGCAAGGGATTTCTTTTGGAGGCTTCATAAAATGCCCGCAAGGGCTATGTTAATATGCCTGCATGACCCTTCGATAATGCCTGCAAGGGCTCAAATTTATGCCTGCAAGGGCCTTTTAGATATGACCGCATTGTCCTCCAAAAATGCCCGCAGAAGGTATTTATGAAATGCCTACAGGGATTTACAAAAATGCCCGCATTGCTTCTTCAGAATGCCCGCAAGGGGATTCTAGGATGTGCCCTCATGCTCCTCCAGAAAAATACTGCAAGGGCTTATCAATAATGCCCGCAGCACCCTTAAAATTATGCTCCCAGACTTCAATAGAAATGCCTACATGGGAACTTGAAATGCCCGCAGAGGATTTATAAAATGCCTGTAGCTTCTCCTTCATGTCATCAACAAAATTCCCGCAATGGGGCTCCAATTCCCGCAGGGAGGCCTTCTATTTTCCTTTATGCTTGCCTTGTCATCCTTCTATGCTTGTCATGCTGCTTTGTCATCATCCTTGTCATCCTTTTCCTTGCCATGTCTTCCACCAACTTGTGCTTGCTAAGTCTTGTCCTCCTTTTCCATGTCAACATGTGTGTTACTTGCTGCCTTGCCATAATGCATCGTCCACATCATCAAGCCATGTCATGTATGTCCATACTTGGCAATTCACCCATGCTTTCCACTTGTCATTATGTCATCATTGCTTTGCCTTTTGTCCATTGTCATGTCTTCAACCTTTGCTCATGTTTTTCCTTGTCATTGCTTTCCTATGTCTTTGTCCATGCCATGTGTTCAACCTCTTGACCTTTTCCATCCAATGCCATGTCCTTAAATTCATGCTTTGTCATCATCTCATGCTTGCCTAAGTCTTTGTCATTAATGTGTTGTCATCAATGACGACTATGATCGTCAATATCCCCCTTTGTCATTGATGGAAACCCTCCTTTAATTTTTCTCCCCTTTTGACATTAATGACAAAGGGCTAATCATTTAGCCATCAAAAGCTTCACAATACCCAAAAAATATTGTATCTTTGAATACATCATAAAATCATACTATGCCAACTTGTCATTTGCTGATCTCCCCTTTTGTCTGAGCTTGCCAATTTCAAATTTTCATAAATATACATACTTCCCCTGTCATGTAAACTTCTTGATTTGTTGAGATTGATTCTTCCTTATATGATCTGCCTGCTTCCTCATGAAGTATGCTGATGCAGTTTTTTGAACTAGCTCCCCCTTTCATGTATACTTATTCCTTTTCTGTGGATGCTTCGGGAAAAATTGCTGTTGATATCAATACTAATTGATATTCATACTCCCTGAGATCTTGCTCACTATTATGGATGTAAAGTTAGATTGTTCTTTGCTGTAGCTTTCCTGCTATCCTTACGATCATAAACCAATTGATGATGAAGGTATTTCCAATTGTTCAATATAACTCATGCAATCAGATGTCAGTAACACGTATTTCTTGAAATCATATCCAAATCAATCATCTAGTAAATGCATAAAAGGTAAGCATGTATCAACTTTCCAAACATCAATATGTTGATTCACTTCCTTTTCTATCCATACTCCCCCTATCAATCATACCATTAATCAGATTGTCATCATCAAATCTCTTTTCAAATCAGGCTGAATATTATTTCCTTCAAAATGTACTTTCTGCAGTTGTTTCAAGCTTTTCAAGCTCCCCCTTATCAAGTATGATGCTGATACCAATTGATATCAAGTAATTTTGCATACTCCCCTTTTGGATGCTCATCAATAAAAAAAATTACTGTTGTTTTTCAAACCAAATTGCTCCCGAGCTTGTGTCCTATGCTACTATAGGTGATTTTCTTGTTATCACAGTTCTATCATTGACTTCCTTCTCATTTTGACAACCTCCTGTTCTACAATATTGTCCTCTACCAGATCATTTTCAAGCAAAGTAGCAACATCTGTAGCCATGTTAATGAAAAAAATATCCTCATTGTGAATACCCAAGAATGTCTTCTTTGAGATCAGAAACTTGAACATATTAACTACTATGCTTTTTATATAACTATATTCAGCACATTGCTTCACTGTGGCTTCCTCTCACCCAAGGTAACATGATCTTTGAAGTTCTTCAAGCAAGCCCGAACTTGTCCATTATAACCTTACTTCATGTTCTTCAACAAGTAACTCTATCATAATTGTAATCTTCAACTTGGTTAAGGAAAGTCAGATTTAAACCTCATCATAGGTTAATTAAGTCCTTAACTCTTAGTACACAGAGACATATATATTATAATTTCAATACAATATATTAGCTACTGATGCGCGTGCTTCTTCTTCTTTGTATATTTGTTCTATAAGATCTCAAAAAATTTTGAATTCATCACGCTTAGCAACATATACCCTTTTGGATTCATCATCACTGTTAGCACCTAGTTTTTTTAGCTCAAAGTACTGATGTGTAATGGATAGAGATCTTGAAAATTCCTTGGAGAAAGCTTAAAATGTTTTTATTTTCATGATTGGATGATAAGGTATGAAAAGAATCTTGTAAATGAAAGTGCTAAGGTAGAAAAACTAAGGAAATATGAATTTTTTTTATCAAAGTGATCAAAAGGAGGCTAAAAAGCTAAAGTCCAAAAATAAAATTTGCAAGTGTTAGGTCTGGGACAAGTTGCACCGTTGATAGAGTGCGAGTATGAGATCTACGGTCCCTATTTGTTGTTGCATAGCCAAAGCGCGCGGAGAATAAAATGTGTGAATGGTTGCAAAAGGCAAAACCGGGGAACACATGGCAACACCACAACGTTTCACGAATAGGAAAGGTGGTATGCAAAACCATTTGGAAGGATGCACTACCATGGAAGTGAAAGGAATGGTCTAGATTTATTATGGTTGATCGACGGTCCCAAATGATCAACGCATCACGAAGGTGCACTAAGAATAGTGATGTAGGGCCCAGTCGACGGGAAAAATTGAAGGGTTAAATATTTTGCAAATATCCACCGTAGATATGTAGCAGGAAAGGATCGAGGGCCCTGGATGCTCGATGCATCAGTCATCTGCACGATGGTTAGAAGATGTAGGTGGTTGTGGAAAACCATACCACCTAATAGGTGTCAGCACCAGGTTCTGTCGCAAGGGGGATGAGTGGTAATGGAAACCACTTTAGAGAATCGCGGCACCACTTTGTAGATATACAGTACTAATAATAGACGACGGAGATCAAAGCATAGAGGATGATCTGACGATGGATAGAGAAAGGTGTCAAATCAATAAAAAGGGATCAGATCTAACGGTTGAGAACATTGCACGAAAGATCAACGAATAAAAAAGGTTGATAGCTGGAAAAGAAGACCGAAGGATAAGGGAAAAAGGTTATATATATAATAGTCGACATGTGATGTTGACATTTGTTTCTTGGAGTTGTCTGAGTCAGAAGTTTCTGGACGCGTGGAAGACGAAGGAGACGACATGAAAGGTCATTCTCAGAGCTTCTCAGTGACAGGTAGGACCTTTTAACTGCTGCTATTAGTAATCTGAGTCTATTTATAACAAGAAAATGAATGAAGAACCAGTTTCTAGCAATGTTAGGGTTAAAGTTGCTCTAGAAGATAGAGATTTTGATGTATTTGATACAGAGGTTCGACTACATGTACCTGAAATTAAGAGAAGATTGAAATATTTGCTTAAGGAAAGTTTAGATGTGCATAGAGTATTTCAGTCGTCTTTCATCCTTTTTTGCATTGACCAAATTATGCCTTTCCCCGAGTTTGTTTCATGGTCTGAGTCCAATTATTCTGAACCCCAACGAGTTATTATGAATTCCCAAAAGTCTAAGATTTTCTGTTCCATAAATTCGTCAGTCGTCAGTAGCTCTTTTGGAATCCCTTCATCCCAAATACCTGAGTCCGAGATTTTTTCTGAAGAGTCTGTTATTGCTGCATATAGGCAGTCTTCTTCTGAGAACCAACAAGCCTTTCTAACAACCTGTCTTAAAACTGAACTGGAAATCAAGAATACCCCATATCCTTTGGATATAAATTTTTTTAATGACAATACCCAATTTGTTCTTTCTTTGATAGCTCAGTTTTTAGGCTTGGATACAGATATGTGGGTGATAGAATTACAGTTGAGTCTATTATTCAGAATTAGCATAAGTTCGCCAGGAATTGAGAACGATTTGGTGTCGTCCCTCAAATTCGAATACTTTTTAGCAGAAAGAATTCATTTACAGTTCAACAGTTTCTCCAATACACGACATTTTAGGTTTCAGGCGCAGTTAATGAAGATGGTTATGTTTAGCAGCATAGAAGATTTACAGTTCTCACAAATACTCTACACAGATGTCTTAGAAGATAATGTATTCAATTACATGAATTATATTATGTCTGCGGTATATAAAGTGATTTTTGGAGAGGATTTACCAAGGGTTTTACCTGAAATGGAGTCTTTGATGCAATTGAAAGATGAAGTAGCAGTAGGTGATTTGTTTTTATTGAAGGATTCCACAGTGATTAGATTATATGGTTTTGTACATGAACCTTATATATTACCTGCCTTCTTTACTCTGAGAATTTTCGCTCTCAAATTCGTTAGACAGAAATTGACTTTAGAATACAAGCAATTCTTAAAGTTTAAAAAGGGTTCTGATTTAAAATACCCATGGAAAGTAGGCCCATTCATTATAAAAAGCAAAGATGCTCTTTCAGATGTGGAAAAGTTATTGGAGAATATGGAGTTTAAGAAAGATGTATCAATTGAATATGACCCTTTACATATCATATCTGAGAGGAAGAAGAAAAATAATATGAAGGCTTTTGAGCATAAAGAAACAGAAGGATTGCTAAAAGGACATAATTTATTTCATTATGAACCTGATGATGAAGAAATTATAAATTCACAAGTGGGAGATCTTATTTTGACAGAATTGACAATAGAAGCAGATCAGGTACCAGAAACTTTGGAAATTGGAAGAAAAAGAGATTCGCAGGAGATTATAGATGCAGATAGTGAAGGAGGAAATGAAGACAAAAGGCTCAAGATGGAAACACAATACGAACTGGTTATTTCAGAAGGCAATGAAAGATGTGAAGAAGAAAATTCTTCAGTTCCAGAAGTCTAGATACAAGAATATAAATTTCAAGAAGTTAAAGAGAGTGGTGATGTAAATAAATTTCAATCTAGGCTTGACCTGTATAAACATTATGGACAAAATAAGCAAGCCTCTTCCCAAAAGATTTACAATTTATTTCCAACAATCAGAGATTTATCAAATTCAGAGACTTCCTTAATAACAAGCAGGGATATAAAAGAGAACACTTTAAACTTGGCAGTATCAACAGAAGATAAAATGACCGAGATAAAGCTCAATTTGAAGAAAATACCAATACCAGACAAGATCAAATTGCATAAGCAAATTGGAGAGGTGATATATGAAGATTTTTTGGAAGCAACATTGAAAGTTGCTAAACTGGAAAGTGCTGTAAATAAAATGGAAGGTCAATTGAAGCAAGAAAGACTAGAGAATAAAGCTTTCCAACAACAGGTCAAAAAATTACAATTTGACTTAGTTGCAAGCGATGGTGGAGGTAAAGCAAGCAAACAATTGTTGATAGAAAAATATAATTTGATTCAAGCGTTATAGAAAAAGATGAAGATTCCAAATACTCAGCTGATTCAAGCTCCTGAAGAAACAAATCTAGAGCAAGAAAAATAAGCTTTGTCTAAAGAAGTCAATGATAGCAAAGCAGAATTATTGAAATTTGCTGAAAGAGAAGCTAGCTGGGAAAAAGAAAAAATAAGCTTTAGAAATCAAATTAATGATTTGAAAAATAATTTGTCAAGTTTAAGCCAGCAACAAACATGTATAAGTCCGAATGGAGATGGAAATGATGCTGATAGTCTTTTACATGCTATGTCCTAGATTAGTTTAAAGGATGTCAAGATTAAGGAGTTAAGAGAAGAAGCTCATAGATTGAAAGAAGAAAGTGAGAAAAAAGATGAAGAAACAAAATCCTTACAAGACAAATATAAGGAATTGATTGAAACTAACAAAAAGTTGGCACATCAAGTGACAAGGAAAGCAGCTATGCAGGGGTGTAAGCACATGGTATGGGACTTAATCAATAAAGAAGTTGAAAATCTTAGACCATATTTGGATTTTATAAGGGTAAAGAAAAAAGTAGCTAAAGATGCTTTTACAAGTTGTACTGCAATAAGAGAAAATATGAACATGAAGCCCAAGGAGACAGTGCAAAATGCAATCACCTTTCTGAATAATTTAACAGAAGAAGATCTAAAGGTCTCAGGTATTAAGAACAAGATTACAGTAATTACAGCAGCAAGAAGAATTTTAGGAAAGCATGCACACGTCGAGAATGTGGAAGCCAAAGCTGGAGCAATGCGAAGACGAGTAACACAGTTCAAAAAACAGTTTGAAAAATTGGTCAAGAAGGGATTACCTACATTCTGGGATGAAAATCAGGAATTAATTTCCCAAGATGAATATAAAAAATTATTATTCAATATAAGGATGGATCATTGGAAGTTTCAACATCTAAGTCATTTGCTTACAGGGAAAATTTTAATGGAAAAGATTGCAGAAGATTTTGAAATGTTGAACAAGTTGGTCTCAATTGGTGAAAGAATTCCACAAATTTCCCTTGCAGATCACATTGAAATGAGAGTTATGGTAAAACAAATGATGAGCTATGATCTTCCAACTGCTGATCAGTGGACAAGCATGGAAAGATATGAGAAAATGAAGTACACAATTTGTTCTTAAAAACAACTATTGGATCCTACGTCATGTGAAGACTCAGAAATATTTTTATTTTAAAGAAATTTGTAATATTTTTATGACTTTGATTCAAAGACATTTGGAAAGTTTAGTTAAGTTATTTCAGTTTTTAGTTAAAAGAAGCAGTTAGGTTTTGCTTCAAGAAAGTTTTGTATAAAAGACAATGAAAGTCATTTTTGAAAGGGTTGGAAATTTTTTGAGAGACAGGAACTTTTGTATCGAGTTGATATTTTTTGATATAAAAATCCACACTAGAAATAACACTTTTTACAGAATCAGAGATTCATGTGTTGATCATTATTACAGTCTGTATTTCTCTCTTCTTATATGTGCATGTTTATCTTCTTCATTATACTTCCATTATGTTATGTCTTCTATGCTCAGATGAACGTTGAAATAAATTGGGATTCATATGTTTATGCCTTGATTTATCGCATCTGTGTATCCATTTCTTTCTCTAAAGTTGATAATGGATTCGTCTAAAATCTGGTGCCCATTATTGATGGACTGTCTTTTCTTTCTTTCTAAATCACCTGCAAAAAAGCTTTGACCGTAATATGACAACTACCTTGCCACTGTGAAAATCTTTATTGTTGTTTATATGATGGTGCAATAATTCCTAACTTTGACTCCATGCCCAATGTTTCTTGTTTACATTTCAACCAAGTATTCATTTTAAAAAACTCAGTCATTTTTCATATATCCTTAGCTATTTATTATATTTTTGAGAGAGCCCTCTCTGGTAGGGAAAAGGCTAATTTCCCTCCTAAATATTGGTTTGAAATAGTTTCCTTGGGGTTTATCCTTCTACAACCAAAGGGTAAAATCTGAGTGATAACAATCACTTTCTTCATACAACCACTCTTCTACCTGCTGCAGCCGTTGAGACTTCCCCCTCAAATTCTGTTGCATAAGGCTCCACAACATTGTTTTAGTCTTCTCCATAATTAAAAAAAAATTCACTTCATTTTCTTTTCTTTATCTAACCATACTGCTCTTCATTTGTTTTGAACAATTCAAGCTCTCCCTATCACATGCCACGATCCTTGGACCTGTCTCTATGCTTGGATCAACCAACATTTACCTTTGAGTCCATCCTCTAACAATGAACTCAAGGTGTACTTAAAGTCTTTAAAAGACTTCAAGTTTGGCTTGCCATAAGGAAACCACCTTAATTTGTGCACTGATCATCAACTCCACTTAGATTTAGCAAAATATTCTTTTTCACCCATACCTTAGAATATCCTCGGTTGTGATCATTTGTCCTTTGGACTTCAACTCTGTCTGTGTCATTCTTCTTCCAAGATTCATTGACTTTCCTTGCTAATGGGTATGAGAAAATTCTCATTGATTTTCTTCTTGGACTTGCGCATGCTTGGGATCTATGGACAACACCTCCACAAGTAAATCATATCAAAGTGTGACAATTAGCAGCAGAATGTCCAATTCGATCACATGTCCAACATCTTATTTGATCACTTCGCCGCTTCCAACATTTCTTCTTCCATGGAATGTACAATCCATAGCCCCATGACCAAAAGCATTACAAGAATAACAATAACCCTTAAAGATGTTATCATACCTGAGTGCTTGATTCCATCTTGGAGTTGTCTCTCTTCTTCTAAAGAATTTGGTCTGAGGAGTGGAACCAACTTCTTGATGCATTTTTTATCCTACAAATTCTTTGTCATGTGCAAGTGCTTGTTGAGGATATTTGCTTTAATCCTTGAAGGATGTGGATCCAACTTCAGGAGTCTTAGGGGACCAAGTTCCTCCTTCAAATTTTTATTCTCCCTTCTAGTACCCAAGACCAGATGCGTCAGATGGGAACCTTTGACACTTTAGTATTTCATCCAAGATAACCGAAATTTCATTGAACTTCACATGAGCTTTTGACTTCTCAATTTTATTTCTAAGATCAACAACTTCCATCTCAAGCTTCTGATTTGTCTTCTCTTTTTATTCCAACTGAAGCTTCATAACATATTCTATTCTTTTGGCTTCTTCCAACTGAGTCCTCAAACCAATATTAACTCTTCTTGTCTCTTCAAGATCTTTAGGGCTTTTACCAATCTTTTCTTGTTCTTTTGCTAATTCACACTTCAATCTTCTAACTTCATCATTTTGATCTTCTAGCTCATCTTGTAAATCTTTGTTCTTGAGTTTCAATCTCAAGAGAAATGCCTTTGTCTCCTTGTATTTTTCAAATGACCACAAAATCTTCTTCTTAAGCCTTGGATTGAATTTGAGATCAACATCCAATAGGGTACATGCAAATGCATTATCTACCTTCAACAAATCTTCATTTTCATCTTCAGTAAGTAGAATTTCAACATCATCACATTAAGAATTATCATCAACTAAAGAGTTCTTACCTTCACTTGTTTCTGAATTTTGTACCTGCTTTTCTTCTTGCTTCTCATCCTTGACTTCTGTTTCCTTTTCTTTGTCTTGACTCCTCCTTTGGTATTCTTCTTCCATCTTGAACCAGAGATCCTTGGCAGAGGTGTATTCTTTTACACTTTTTTTGATAGGGCTTGAGAGTCTATCCATCAGAAACTTCAAGGCAATCTTATTGTCATTATCAATTGCTGTCTTTGTCTTCTTGTTGGGATGGAAAGGTGGGTTAACCACTATTTCCCAAACACCAAATTGCTTCAGGTAATCTTTCATTTTGCTTCTCCACCCAAAGTAATCTAATGTCTCAAAGGATGGAACTTCATCATTGACTTTTGCTGGTCCTTCCATATTATGTCCACGGATCCCTTCAAGCTTGATAGGCTTATGATGAAGGCCTTCTATGATACCAATTGATAAACAAAATGGCTCACTGAGAGGGGGGGGTGAATCAGTGAGCTTGTACTTAATTCCAATTTTCAACTTCTTCTTACCCTAACATTTATCATTTACAATTCCACTTTAACATTCATACAAAAATCATCATTCATGTTGATCTATACATCAATAAGCATTAAGTAATCCATATCATTGACACATCACAAGAGACACAAGATATAAGCTTTGTAATCTTTTTATATTTGATTCAACCGGCTACAACCGTGAGGTGTTATCAGCTACAACTGAATCAGAAGCACCAACTTCTATTCCAAGACTCAGCTTGGCATTTTTCTTAGTTCCAACTAAGAAAAATAGTACAAGGCCCAGCTTGTAGTTACATACACATTACATCTTTGTCACATTACATCAATTTACCCTTGTCAACATAATCATGTCATATGTCATCACTTCCATTAAACAACCTGCTGCCAATTCTGTTGTCCAAGCATGTCTTCAATCAATATGCCATATCATCATTCTGTCCCATCATATCATCATTCAATTAACTAGCATGTCTTCATTCTGTCCACCAACATATATCATGTCACCAATCTATTCATGTCATCATTCAATCTATAAACACATCTTCTTTCTATCCATCATCATTTCCTCATTCTGTCCCCAAGCAAACTGAACATAAAGGAGAAAATAGAAAAACTTCAATCAGTTGCTGCTCCTACTGCGAACCCCCAAAATTTTCCTCAGGCATCCTCACCGAAAATCAGAGCTCCTTTTACTCCTCCGAAATATTCCACACAATTCACACTTTATTCAATTGAAAAACATAGAGACTTGTCCTTCGTTTATACTATTCTCTTCCACCTTATCTGGAGGCCGACTTGTCAAATTTATTATATATTTATTATTAAGTGATAAATCAATTAATATTTATGTCAAGGATACCCAACTTCATTATTTTAATTCCACCTTATCCTCTTCAAATATATATATATATATATATTTTTGACTTTTATGCCACATCATCAAGACTTAAAAATATGCCCGCAAGGGCCTTTTAGATATGCCTGCACTGTCCTCCAAAAATTCCCACAAAAGGTCTTTATGAAATGCCCGCATTGCTTCTTAAGAATGCCCGCAAGGGGCTTCTAGGATATGCCCTCATGCTCCCCCAACAGATGCCCGCAAGGGATTATCAATAATGCCCTCAAGGGCTTCTACAAATTCCCGCAGCACCCTTAAAATTATTCCCGCAGGCTTCAATAGAAATTCTCGCATGGGAACTTGAAATGCCCGCAAGGGCATATAAAATGCCCGCAGAGGCTTTATAAAATTCCCGCAAGGGTATGAGAAAAATGCCTGCAGCTTCTCCTTCATGTCATCAACAAAATACCCGCAATGGGGCCCCAAATTCCCACAAGGAGGCCTTCTCTTTTCCTTTATGCTTGCCTTGTCATCCTTCTATGCTTGTCATGTTGCTTTGTCATCATCCTTGTTATCCTTGTCCTTTCGATGTCTTCCACCAACTTGTGCTTTCTAAGTCTTGTCCTCCTTTGCCAGGTCAACATGTGTGTTACTTGCTGCCTTGCCATAATGCATCATCCACATCATCAAGCCATGTCATGTATGTCCATACTTGTCAAGTCACCCATGCTTGCCACTTGTCATTATGTCATCGATGCTTTGTCTTTTGTCCATTGTCATGTCTTCAACCTTTGCTCATGTTTTGCCTTGTCATTGCTTGCCTATGTCTTTGTCCATGTCATTTGTTCAACCTCTTGACCTTTTCCATCCAATTCCATGTCCTTAACTTCATGCTTTGTCATCATCTCATTCTTGCCTAAGTCTTTGTCATTAATGTGTTGTCATCAATGACAACTATGCTCGTCAGATGCATCTCAAGATTTATTTCTATGGAAAATTCAACTTGATCATTTTCCTTCTCTGAGGAGTCAGAATCTCTAAAAGACCTCCAAATCTCTTCTCTTTCACTATCACGTTGGTCCTCTTCCTGACTACCCATGATCATAAAAATCCCCTTAGGAAGAAACTATCCTTGACTGAAAGAATTTCTGACACCATCCTCAAAACTCTCAAGATGAGCATCATAAAATGGTTCTCGGTAAATCCTTACATTAGCACCATCAGAGTTAGGAATTATGGCATAAGATAAGTCCATTTGAAGATGGCCTCCTAGTCCGACATACCACTTCCTACAAAGGAGCATTCCATAGATAGGCGACAAATCTATGACCACAACATCCATCGGCATGGATATATCGGGACATGAAAACAAATATGCTCTCAGGTTCTTTATTAAGCCAAAGATTTGAATTGGTATTGAGTCTATTTAATACACATTCCCGTATGGCCTAGTAATCTTTAATCCCATAGATTCCATCACTTGAAAAGGCATGAAATTCACGGCAGCCCCAGAATCTAACATGCAATTATGAAGCAAGAGATCACCTATGTGGAGTGTAATATAAAAAGGATGGTGATCCCCATTCTTCCTTTCATATAAAGATGTCTAGATGTTGATGGGAGGATCTTCCTCGTCTTCAACCATAACACTTGGGGCTAAGTCTTGAAGAGGTTGATTCTCACCATCTTCTTTGCTGGGTACCAATAATACTCTCAAAGAACTCTACCACTTGCTCCTTAACTGATGGGATCTTCATCAACTCAGTGAGTGGAATGTTATGCATCACTTTATCTAACTAATTCTAGATATTTATATTCAATTCATAATAAGGGAGAATGGGGTTGGGTTCACTGAATATATTACGTTGCTCACTACTCTTCTTCTCTAATAAAGGGGTTGGCTTTGGACCATCCCTTTGTATCTAGTAAATCCAGGTAGGAGCTTGGCCAGTTTCTTTGGTTTGGTATATGGCAAAGATGGGAATTCTATGACTAGGACTATCTTGCTCATATTCTTCTTGATCCAACAATATGCGTCCAAAGTCCTTGTAAAAATCAATATCTTCGACTCAATTGATGTTTTTAGGAGAATCTTGAACATCATCATTGTGGGTGAGATATTCATGATCTTCCTCTCTATGTTATTGTGACTAGTTTATTTAAGGTGGTTCAGGTGACGTTTGTCCCATGGGGGTTCTTCTATTATTGTCATTCATGGGGCTCTTTTGAGGGTTCCAATAAGGATTAAATCCATATGGATGCCTATATTGCTCAGATTCCCTACTCTTGGTTATATCCCTACTCAGGAGAGTCAAATTTTTAACCATTTCATGCATATTCTCAATCAGTTCGTTGGGATCTTTAGTTGGTTCCTTACCCTTTCTAGTTTTAGGCTCAGATTTGGAAGAAGGACTAAATGAATCAAAGAAATTCTACTTCCCCATCGAAGCAACATTTCCTTCATCTCTTCTGGCATTATCTTGTGTTTTTTTGAGGTCAATGGGGTTCTTATCTTTGAGGTGGTAACCAAGCAAACCTTCAAACGAGTTGAGGTAATGAATCAACTGTTAAATTTTGAGCATTAATTCACAATACTCTAGGATCTTTGCTGAGAGAATAACATATACAGTATATCAATGCATGACAATCACAATATGACAAGCATCACAAGAATCAAAAGCATAAGAGACAAGAGACACAGAGTTTCTGTGGGGAAAACCCTAAGGTGAAAAACCCCACAACTTCCTCAGAGAAAGAGAGAGCAATGGCTCAACCAAAGTACAACCAAATAACACTGAGATAGTCTCCTAGTAGCAGATGATCCTCCTCCTCACTAGTGCGCCACTTTCTGAGTGAGAGTGAGATCCTTTTCCGAATGATCTAAATAGAGATCACCTGATCTCTATTTATACTGATCTGTTTTCCCAGTGACCTTATGGGGCCGACTTGTCTATCTAGGTACATCACATTATAATATATATATTTCAGGGCCGACCCCACACATGGTGGTCTAATAACCCATCGGCAAGTACACACACTTACGACACTTGTCAATCCACATGACGACACTTCCTTATAGAGGAATAACACATCTCTATTAAGGGTACAATAAATATATATAAAATACACAGATGAAATACATTCCGAAGTTACATATACATCAACACTCCCTCTTAACTAGGAAGGTATTTCTCGACACAGATCTGCTAGACAAGTCTTCTTCTCGGGATCATCATCATCATCGTCACTGCTGTTGCTATCTCAACCAATCTCCGACTCTACTCGTCATAGGAATTTCTATAGAGCAAGTCCTTTTTCATATTGGATGTAGGCCCACCACCTGTAGGTCTTCATCATCACTGGCCATACTGTGGAATCCTCAGGACTTATTACGTGCGTCACAAAACCTCAAAAGAGCATCTTCCAGATATCCCACGGCAACGAATTACATGCCATAGGAAAAACCTCGAAAGACTATCTGCAGATCTCTCAGGGCCATATTATATGTGACCTCACCACAAAACCTCGCAAGAGCATCCCAGGCTGTTACGAGCACACAACTCTACCTATAGGATCTCCCAGGGCATGAATTACATGTGGTCACCACAAAACCTCGCAAGAGCATCCCAGGCTATTACGAGCACACAGCTCTACCTATAGGATCTCCCAGGGCACGAATTACATGTGGTCATGGAAAAACCTCGCAAGAGCATCCCAAGACTAATTACGGGCACACAACCCAACCTATCAGATCTCCCAGGGACACGAATTATATGCCATAGGACAAAACCTCGAAAGAGCATTTGCCAGATATCCCAGGGAAATGAATTACATGCCATAGGAAAAACCTCGTAAGACTATTTGCAGATCTCCAAGGGCAACGAATTATATGTCCTCCCAGAGCAAAAGCTCGAAAGAGCATTTGCCAAATATCCCAGGGCATCGAATTACATGCCATAGGCAAAACCTCGAAAGACTATCTGCAAATCTCCCAGGGCAACGAATTATATACTAATCTGCACAACCTGATCCACGGCCATAGAGTATCAACCTGATAGTCACCATACATCATCCTGATCATCATCACTGCAAATTCCTGCTGCATGTCATCTGGAGCAACATCCTGAAGCTCGTCATCCATGATCATCCTGATCATACAATGCATCTACCTGATGCATACCAAGTATCTACCTGATACATATCATCATACATGATCCACCTGATCATACAATGTATCCACCTGATACAAATACAAATACATGATACATATCACCATACATGATCCACCTGATCATACAATGTATCGACCTGATACATATACAGATACATGGTCCAAGCATCCAACATGATGCATATACAAAAATACATACACATGATCCAACCGATCATATCCAGCATCCAACATGATGCGTACATACATATAAATGATCCAGCTGATCATATCCAGCATCCAACATGATGCATACATACATACATAAAAATGATCCAACTGATCATATCCAGCAGAAACCAGAACATCATCCTGATGCTCATCATCCAGCGCTTACATCCACAGCCATGTGAAGGATCCTCCTTCCAACATGCTTGGAATGGCTTCAGCAGATGTGTCCATCACTTCTTCCTTGAAGTGTCCTCGATCTGAAGAATGCCAAGCCTCTCTCTGAAGTACTCGAACTTTACCCTGGCTAGTGGCTTCGTCAGCACATCTGCAATCTGCTCGCCCGTCGCAATATACAGGAGCTTCACAGCTCCTCTCTGCACCATATCCATGATATAGTGATATTTGATCTCTATGTGTTTCGACCTGTCATGAAACACTGGATTCTCGGACAGCTTCACACAACTCTGGTTATCACAGAAGATACCAGTAGCATCCAACGGGAGATCAAATAACTCAGACAGTAGCTTCCGTAGCCATACTGCCTCATAACTAGCTGAACAGGCTGCAACATACTCTGCCTCATCTATACTTAGTGCTACACAGGACTGCTTCCTGCTAAACCAAGAGATCACACCTGATCCCATACTGAAGCAGCACCCAGATGTGCTCTTCCTATCTGCAGCACTGCCAACCCAATCTGAATCAACATAACCCTGCAGGTTAAACTTTTGATTCGCCTCATACTTGAGCCCATAATCCACTGTACCCTTCAAGTACCTCAGAACATGCTTTATAGCAACTAGGTGAACACTCCTCGGATCTGTCAGGAACTGACTCAATGTGTTCACAGCAAAGCAAATGTCTGGTCTCGTGTTCGTTAGGTACATCAAGGACCCAATCATGTGACGATACATAGAGACATCAACCGGCTCAGATGAAGCATCACATAGAAGCGTCAGATTCGATGCCATAGGTGTGGCCATGGCCTTGCAATCCATCATCCCAAATCTCTTCAGGATATCCACTGTGTACTTCCCTTAACCAAGGAAGATCCCACCTGCACTCTGCCACACCTCCATACCTAGGAAATAGTGCATCATTCCCAAATATTTCATATCAAATTCAGCAACAAGCTTCCTCTTAGTATCTGCAATCAGTCTGCCATCTCCTGTTACAAATAAGTCATCCACATATAGGAGTAGAATCACAGGATTCCCTTCCTCAACCTTGTAGTAAAGGTTGGAATCCGCTTTACTCTTGGTAAAGCCCAAACTAGATAGGAAACTGTCCATCCTACCATACCAAGTTATGGGAGCTTGTTTCAAGCCATACAAGGCTTTCTTCAATCTACACACATATGACTCCTTGTCATGTATTTCAAAGCCGAGTGGCTGCTCCACATATACTTCCTCTTCAACTACACCATTCAAGAAAGCAATCTTGACATCCATCTGGTATATTTTCCATTTCATAGCTGCAGCCAGGGAAAGTACTGTTCTGATGGAAGTATACCTGGCTACAGGTGCAAAAGTTTATTCATAATCTATTCCCTCTTTCTGAGAGAAGCCACGAGCTACGAATCTTTCTTTGTATTTCTCTACACTGCAATCTGCAGCATGCTTGATTTTGTAGATCCATTTGGAAGTCACAACAGACTTCTCTTTAGGTCTTGGGACAACATCCCAAACATCATTCTTCATTATTGATTGGTATTCCTCAACCATGGCATCCTTCCATTCTTTCTTTTCCACTGCTTCTTCATAACTGGAAGGTTCTTTGTTCATAATGTCACAGAGTAAAGCAACATAGCTGGTATGTGATCTGGTTCTCTTCTTTGCTCTGTGTTCTTCTTCTGGAATGCCAAATCTTTCTGCATCTTGAATGAGCTCTCTAGCCCATGTAGGTTTCCTCTTGTGAGAGTTATTCTCACGGGGTGGATCTATAGGTTCTTGCGGATCTTCAAACTCACGAACAACTTCTAGAACTGCTTCAGTCATGGTAGTGTCTTGAAATCTAGTTTCCTTAGGTTCTTCATAAACTTTGATAGGTGCCTTCCTTGATTTGATGAATGCTGAGTTTTCACCAAATGTTACATCCTTGCTGACATCAATCTTCTTGAACCCTGGAAAGTATATTATGTAGGCCTTCGAGCTTTCACTGTAACCCACAAAGATACCCTTCTTTCATGAAGGATCTATTTTAGTCCTCTTTTCCTTTGGGACATGAGTGTATACTGGACAACCAAATATTTTGAGATGGCTGACTTCAGGTTTCTTACCAGAAAAGACCTCTTATGGTGTCTTGTTGTCCAATATCTTGTGGGGTGTTCTGTTCTGCACATATACAACTGTTCTAGCTGCTTCTGCCCATAGATGCATAGGTAGATCCTGGTCATGCAGCATTGCTCTTGCTGCTTCCATGATAGTTCTGTTCTTCCTTTCTACAAATCCATTCTGTTGAGGATTATAAGGAGCAGTCAACTCCCTCTTAATCCCTGAATCACTGCAAAGCTTCTTGAAGTCAGCTGAGGTGAATTCTCCACCATTGTCAGATTTGAATGTTTTGATCTTCTTGTCAGTTTGATTCTCCATTAGGGTTTTGAATTCCTTGAACTTATCAAACACCTCATCTTTGTTCTTCAAGAAGTATACCCAAGTCTTCCTGGAGAAGTCATCAATAAATGAGACATAGTAAACATATCCACTAAGAGAACTGGATGACATAGGACCACATACATCTGAGTGGATGATTTCCAGGATATCTTTTGCCTTGCTTTCACTGCTTGGGAAAGCCTTCTTAATGTTCTTACCTTTTGCACATCCTTTGCAAACACCTTCATGTTTGGTCTTGATTTCAGGAAGACCCTCTACAGCCTTGCTTGCAATTGGAAGTGCCCTATAGTGCATATGAGCAAGTCTTCTGTGGCAAAGTTCACTTGGCTCCATGGATTCATGCACCATGGCATGTTCAGGTTGTCCCTTAAATTTATACAAACCTCCCTCTTGCTCTCCAATCACTACTGCATCATCTATGGTCTTTCCCTTTGGCCACATTAGGACTTGGCCATCCACAAATGCAACCCTCATACCTTTTGCATCCAATGCAGAGATGGAGAGTAAGTTCTTCTTGAGCCCAGGTACATAAAGGACTTCTTTGATCTTCAAAGATTTTCCAGAATCTAGGTTGTAGGAGGCTTCACCACTTCCTTTGATTGGGTATTGATAATCATCCCCAAGTTTCACCTTATGGGGTGATTCATGTTCAGATAGGTTCACAAAAGATTCCTTAAACCCAGTCATGTGTTTGGAAGCCGCACTGTCAATTAACCAATCATTACAACCATGGGATATAGTACCTGTGAGAGCAGAGATCAGAACATACTCTTCTTCACTTGATGAGTCATCATCACTATCACTTTCTTCCCTAGCCTTCTTCTTTGGGGGTTCATCATCTTCGGCAGCATGAGCATGAAACCTTCTTTTGCTGCCCTTCTTCTTCTTATTGTTGTTATTATCCCTTTTGTTCTTGGGACAATCTGAAGCAATGTGACCCTTCTCATTGCATGTGAAGCATCTTAGGTCCTTCTTACTCTTTTGATAGGATCTATTGTGGCGAGAGTGCTCCTTCTTGGTTTTGCTTCTTTTGGTGTGAGCTGCAAGAGCTTGATCTTCACCTCCCATATTTTCCTCACGAGCTATAAGTCTAGCTTCTTCTTGAGAGAATTCTTCCCACAATCTGTTGAAGGAGATCAACTTCTTCCTTGCACAAATTCCTTGAATGAAGGAATCCCATGACCTGGGTAGGCCATTTAGAGTGGTCATCACCACTTCACCATTCTCCACCATTTCATCCACTGCTTCTAGTTGTTCCTTGATCTGGGAGACCCTTGAAAAATAAGATTGAATGGTTTCTCCATTCTGAAACTTTACTCCTTTCAATTGGTTCCACATGGTCATCTTCCGATTTATGTTCTTCCCTTCAAATAGCTTGGTCAAAGAGTCAAACCTTTCTTTGGGTGTCTTAAGAGAGGACACATGGGGTATGAGATGGTCTTTGATCGAATCAGCAATGATTCTCTTTGCCTTGACCAAGTTCTTCTTATGCAATACCTTGGCCTCTTCATCCTCTGGGATAGGGATGTCTTCTTTCACATATGAGTCCAACTCATTCTCTTCCAGGATTAACCCAATCCTATACTTCCAAGCTCGGAAGTTATCAGCCCCTTCAAGCTTATCCTCAAACTTGGTGTGGAGAGACATCTTAAAGAGTACTTCAAATGGAAATAGAAAAGATTTAGGTCTTACCACTTGAAATGTCAAAAACTGGATCTGGTCCCGGATTAGGGTTTGTCGGAAAAACCCTAAAAATTCAAAATGTGAATTTCAAATTTTTGAAAAAATATAAAGATGCGCCTTGATGAGTTGATCAGCCTGGTGTATTCAGAATTTGAGATCAGCAAAGTTTTGCCCTTCAGAATTGCCTTTTTGTCCTCCTGGGTTCACTAGGGAGAGCCCTGAATTAGGGTTTGAGTTTCCTGAAGATCTACCCAGCCAAAAATCTCGATCCAAAGCTCTAAACTTTGATTTTTGCAAGGAGCTTCCAGCTGTGCCTTCAGATTCCAGAAATTCCTATTTTTGTGGAAACCCTAATTTTTAGGGCCAAATCTGAAAATGCTCGGAATTGAATTCTGATTGGATAGATAGATGCGCCTTGATGAGTAGAGTCAATCTACTATACTGATTTTCAAAAATATGTGGAGAGAAACCCAATAAACAAGGAACTCAAGCTTCTGTCACTGTAAAATGTCTTCTTCTCAGGTTAGCTCTGATACCATGTTAAATTTTGAGCATTAATTCACAATACTCTAGGATCTTTGCTGAGAGAATAACATATACAGTATATCAATGCATGACAATCACAATATGACAAGCATCACAAGAATCAAAAGCATAAGAGACAAGAGACACAGAGTTTCCGTGGGGAAAAACCTAAGGTGAAAAACCCCACAACTTCCTCAGAGATAGAGAGAGCAATGGCTCAACCAAAGTACAACCAAATAACACTGAGATAGTCTCCTAGTAGCAGATGATCCTCCTCCTCACTAGTGCGCCACTTTCTGAGTGAGAGTGAGATCCTTTTCCGAATGATCTAAATAGAGATCACCTGATCTCTATTTATACTGATCTGTTTTCCCAGTGACCTTATGGGGCCGACTTGTCTATCTAGGTACATCACATTATAATATATATATTTCAGGGCCGACCCCACACATGGTGGTCTAATAACCCATCGGCAAGTACACACACTTACGACACTTGTCAATCCACATGACGACACTTCCTTATAGAGGAATAACATATCTCTATTAAGGGTACAATAAATATATACAAAATACACAGATGAAATACATTTCGAAGTTACATATACATGGTTTGATATTTAGGCCAGATGTCTTCAGGTATATTGGCCATTGTTAACACCCAAAAAGTGCTCACTGCCTCATCTACCCCATTACATGACTCATTGGTCCATATTTCCTACCATATTTGCCTCCAAAACCCCAAAAAACCATTAAAAAGCCTCCAAAAGGCCAAAAAACCATTAAAAAGCCTCCAAAAGGCCAAAAAACCATTAAAAAGCCTCCAAAAGGCCAAAAAACCATTAAAAAACCTCCAAAAGGCCAAAAAACCATTAAAAAAGCCTCCAAAAGGCCAAAACCCCCTTTTTTTTCCCCAAAATAAGTTAAATTCCTCCAAAATTAGCAAAAACCCTCTAAAAAGGGAGTAAAAAATACAAAAAAGAGGAAAAAGAGGGAAAAAAGGAAGCAAAAACCCTATATAGCTGACCTAAACCATATGGTGCCAAAAACCATGGGTCAGCACTCCACCACTAAAAAACCTATAAATAGGTGACGGAGGCTCCCCATTTCACATCCACAGTCACCCCTATCCTTACTCTGCCAAAATCACTCCTGAAACCCTAGCTCACCCCTTTTGAGCTATTTTCACATTTGAGTGCCCCTTTGGCCCATATCCAAAACCCTTTGGAGAAGGAGAAGGAACAACAATGGAGCTTGGAAGTAGCCCCCCTGGACTACTGCAAGAGCTTCACCAACCTCACATTAGAGGTATAATCAATACAAAAACCATTTTTATTATGTGTCTGTTATTTTATGCACATGCTTAGAGTAGTTTACTGTTTTATTTACTGTCTTGTTTTATCATTTTACTGAACTGCTACTAAGGAGTCCTTTCTCCTTAGTAGGTGTTCATTTGCCCAAGCTAGGGTGAAAACCCTAGCTACAGTTTTGGAAACTCCCCTAGTGTTCCTTTGAATTTCTGGTTATAGTTTTTAGACGTTTTTAGTTTTCTGCAATATTTTTCTGTTTTTTCCTTTCGGCTGTCCCTCTCGACAGTTGGGTTTGCTGCCGTAAATCGTGTATTTTTTCCCCACAATTGTGATCAGACCGTGGCTTTCAGACTGTTACCTGCGATCCGATCGCGGCTCTCAGACTATTTCCTGCGATCTCTCCGCGGTTTCCAGTCTATTACCTGCGATCTGATCGCGGCTCTCATCCTATTTCCTGCGATCCGACCGCGGCTGTTCACCCCTTTCCTGCGATCCGCCTATGGATTTCAGCCATTTTCCTGCGATCCGCCTGCAGCTTTCAACCATTTTCCTGCGATCCACTTGCGGCTTTCAGCCCTTTTCCTGCGATCCGCTTGCGGCTTTCAGCCCTTTTCCTGCAATCCACCTGCGGCTTTCAGCCATTTTCCTGCGGTCCGCCCGTGACTGTCCACCTGTTTCCCACGATCCAACGGCCCAGCTTTGCCACAGATCCGCGATCTGTTTTCTGCACTTTTTCCCTGTTTAAACCCAAAACTTTGCTGCAATATTTTCTACACCTGCACAGCCATCTTCCCTACCTTCAACCATACTTACCTACAACCTTTTTCTGCAGTATTATTTTTGTTCCATTTACAGACTTTTTTAAAATTTCAGCATTTTAATTGAAAAGAGAAAATTTTGCATTTCAAAGTTTAATTTCTGCATTATTATTGTTAGTTAGAAATTTGCTCACCCCGTGGCACTTTTACTTGGGTTCATTATCTCACACGCACACACTTTGTCACCTAATTCAAGTGAGCCCTAAAATACTACTTAACACAACCAACATTCTAACCCGACTTGGGGAACACATAAGAATATTGTAGTTAGGTAGGGTCGGGGGGATAGGCATCTAAATAACACCCCTCGGTCGCTTACACTTGAGACATAGTTGTTGTCCATTAGGGAACCAAAATCCCCTAGTATTTTTTGGCACAGTCACAACCAGTTTATCAGAGGGCCTCTCCCCTAGGAGGGTTGAAGTAGCCAGACTGGTTCCAGAGGCCTGAGTGGAATACCGCAATCCATTCAGTAACTGAAGGATACCTTTCGTAGTTCTCGGTGTAGCACTCGTATGGGGGTATAGCGGCGATAGAACCAAACTGTAGATTCACCTTTTCTAGACTTGTCATGAACGAGGTATCTTAGTTGCCTTTCTTCTAGGATTGACTACCCAGTGTCTCTCTCGGTAGGGGTATATCTTTAGCCACTTGGCTCTATTATCCATATTGTCTGACTTGGATTTCATCACCTTGCAAAGGATATGTTTGGTTGAGTCAGAATACTATTTAGCTAGGTGTTTGCATGCTTCCTTACCTCCCTTTGGTCTAGCGAGTCCACTATTTTTATTTTTTAGGAAACCTGCTTCTTGTTGGTATTCTGACCATTTTTGTTGACGCTCCACTTATTGTAGCACAACTGTTACAGTGAGTGTTTTGAGCTGGTTGTTGGCCTGAGTGCCATATTTTTTTTGCGCTCTCCTTCTGCACACTCAGCTGCATTAGGGTTTTTGAGCTATTTTTCACTTGACACAACCCCCGAAGACTTGACACCATCTGTCACCATTGAGTCCCCGAGACATTCTCGGCGCCTCCAGGGCCAGCCCCCATAGCACAGTTCACTTGACATCACCCTTCATAGACGTAGAGCTTCATCACTTGACTCCACTCGTTGCAGACGCAGAGCTCCGTCCCTCGGTAGTGACGCCCCTTATTTTACCTCTGATTCTGAGGCAGAGTCCGAGAACCCCACTTATATTGCACCAACCAGCCCCATGGATTGCATGACTCCCAACCCTTTCTTTATAGGGACCATTGGTGGAGCATCCACCACCACCCCAGCTACCACACCCGCTTTGGGTATGCCCTCAATGGGGCCCACACCCACCATTCTGATCACTGTACCTATTCCAGTGACTAGCATACCTATCCCCACTCCACCAGTGACTCACACTAACCTTGGCGGTGTTGGACCGTCCCATACCACCTTCGTTCCTCCACCTGGAGGCAACGTCCCCAACCCAAACCCAACCCCTCCACTTGGTGGAATTGGTCACAACCACCAGTATGTCACATACTTCTACTAGTTTTCCATTCATGGCTAGTCTCAACCGTCCTGACCTAGCCAGACTGATTAATGATCCCATCAGACACGACTCTACGTGGCCTCACATGCCCACCAAGCTCCCATCAGACATCCCTAAGTTTGAGGGCAAGGCAGGTGAAGATCCCCAGAACCATATTATGTCCTTCCACCTATGGTGTTCCTCCAACTCCATAGTGGACGACTTTGTCTGCCTCCGTTTGTTACAGCACACCCTCACTGGCTCTGCAGCTAAGTGGTACATCGAGCAGCCCCATGGGACCCATGCCACCTTTACCTCCCTCGCCTCGACCTTCCTGCAGTTCTTTCAGTTACCTGTCCGCTATGACGCGGGAGTTGAGATCCTACTATCTTGCAGACAAAACATAGCCACCCACATCACTGACCACATTCATGAGTGGCGTCGACGCCGCAGCCTCTACAAAATCAAGTTAAACGACCATATCTTCTTAGATTGGTTTCTAAAATCTCTCCTTCCTGTCATTACCAAGGATGTGGCATCCGAGCGACCCCAGTCCGAAGAAGAGGCCATCCTCAAAGCCCAGCAATTTGACCTTATTTATGCCCAGTCTGGTTACCTATATTCCATCATCCCTGACACTCCCCGCAGTGATTCTTCCCAACACGATGCGCCGAGGGAATCCCATGCCGCAAATGGCATCATTGGCCGTATAGCCTCACATAACCAGCCCTTTTCCATAGCACGTCCTAGCCTTGGCCCCGACCTTTCGCGGGCTACATCTCAGTCCAGAGCAACCAATTCGTATTGCTCCCATAGCAAATCATCACCATTCCCACGGACCCTCATGTCCACCTCAGTGCTTTGGTCATGCATCCCCCGCTTAAGCCCCCTCGGTCGCACCTCAGCCATATTACCACCCGCAGACTACGCAAACTCCTGTATCCTCTCAAGCTCCCCTGCTTATTATCCGCCCCCAGCAGCCCCTACGGAAAACCCACAACCCATTGCACAAGCATATTAGCAACACCCACAAGGTTCAGCACCTGTGCCGCCTCCACCTACTTATTATCCATCGCAGCCTGCTCTCGCACCTGCACAACCCCAGAACACACCTGCCACCCAAGGGCAAGTGTACGCGCAACAAAATTTGTAGCCCAACCAAAATAACCAACGCCAACAAGGCCAGCAAAACTGGGGCAAAGGCCGTAACCACGGAAATAACCCCCCTCTAGATCAATGCGGCTAACCTCGTAATCCCCCGAACAATAATAACGCGGCACCTGCCAACCGAAACCCTGACCGGACACCCAAGCAAGCCAAGAATCCTAATTTGCGAACAAACCATCCTTGTTCTATTTGCGAGTTCTATGGCCACTACACACACGCTTGCCCACATTTGGAGCAAGCTTGGAAAATCTGGACTGATGATGCCCACCGCCAAGGGCACGCGGCTCCTCAGGCGCAGTATAACCCCCCACCACCTCAGAATCAACCCTTGGAGCTACAAAACCCTTTACCAACCCAAGGCGTAGTGAACACTCAGTCGTTGGCTCCCCCTCAAGGAAATGCACCTCCACAATAGAAAATCACTTATGTCGCTCATGATCAACCCATGATAGACTCAGGTACCCATCACTTGTTAACGATGTCATCCGCCGATGTCAACCTTCAAAATTGTCGGAACCAATATGGCTCCACCCCTGAAGCCCCTCCTGCCGACAAAAATACCAACGCTCATCCCACCAATCAGTCATTACGCATACCTCTGGCTCCACTAGATGGCGCCTCCAAAGCCCCTCGCTTCCCACTTCGCTACATCAACAATAACCCCAATGCTCGCGCTGCATCTAATTACAACATTGTAGATGACTTAGCCCAATCCCCCGCAGCCATGTCTGCGTTAGAGGTCTTAAGAAATTGTCCAACACAGCGCAAGACTTTGCTTTCAGCCATTGGTGCTATTGACCCAAATGATTCACGAATGATGGCCTTCGATTTGGACCAATCCGAACCACGCCTGCCTTCCACTTTAGCGTTCCAAGTTTCTGTATCCGTTCGGAATCTTGTCATCCATTGGTGCATCATCGATGAAGGTGCCTCTACATGCGTTATGTCCACATTCATTTGGCAGAAGTTGGGATCCCCTACACTCCAGCAGTCCACCATTACGTTGTGATCCTACGATGGCCGTTCGGCTCAACCCCAAGGTCTCTTAGCTAATGTCCCCGTCTAGTTGGTTGGTAAAACAGTGCTTATTGACATAGAGGTCAGCAACGCCCGGCTTGATTATAACCTCTTACTTGGCCGCAGTTACATGTATGCCATGCGGGCGATTGCCTCATCCGTTTTTCATACCATGATGTTCCCCCACGACGGATGCGTGGTTAAGGTTGACCAACTCACCTATTATGATCCCAATGCCCGCGCTACACCCAAAAACGTTCTCCCCATGATTGAACAACCTGTTAGTGGTGCATCTACCTCGTTGGTTTCCTCAGTGGGACCTGGAGTCTACTTAGATACATCGATGACTTCAACATTCCAAGCCATTCCACCCCCATCACCCGCGACCGAAATATTTGACTTATGTACCCTTTCCCACAATACACCAACACCCAACCATCAACCGCCCTTGCTACCCCAACCACCATTGGTACCTAGTCATGTTGGTGTTACACCCATCCATACAATCCAGGGAAATTTTTAGGGGTGAAATTTAGCCAATTGGCTATTTTTTGGGCTTTTTTTCAAAAAATAAATTTGTTATTTGGTCATTTTTAGTTTCTAATATCGCCTATATTTACATAAAATATGTTTTTTTATCATAATATTCGCCAAAATTTACAATTTTCAGTAGTAAACTGTATGTTTCATATTTAATATTCGCCTACCAATCTATATATATGTTTTTTTCAATCCAAAACAATCGCCTAGAATACTATACTTATGTATACTTTTATAATCCTTAAAAAATACCCTGATACAATCCCCTTCCTATTCCCCCCTTCGGGAGTAGTAATTGCCTCGGTTATGGCTACTCTCAGCCTCCCCGATCTAACTTTAGGATTACTTGTATGGTACATCACGCCTCCCGTTACCCCTCCGACACCAAATGCCATCCTACAACCGGTGCAACCCATCACCACTACTAGTCAACCACCTCCCGGTGTCACTACCCCTTCATCATCCACTAATCCATCCCTTCTTATTAAGCACACTGGGGGCAGCGGCCCACAACAATACACTGCTTTACCCCTGCCTAAACCAGTTAAGAATACCCCCGTGTTTCGTGCTCCTCCCAAATGCTCGTTGTGTGATGAATTAGGCCATGCTACCCATCAATGTCCAAAATTACCCACATTACAGGAACACATGCAAATGCTTGACGATGACCCCAACATCCCGGTTGTCCAACTGGACCCTACCCCTAAGCCTCGTGATAAATCACTACGTACCAATCACCCTTGTGCAATATGCGGAAATTACTCACATCACTGCCCAGATCTCTCAGTAGAGCAGTTCTCTATGAGATGAATAATTTGGACCTTGAGACGGCTCCCCCCACCATTGAAGAGATCCACCCCCCAGCATCCCTGCCAACTGGAGAGATTAATACCATTTATATGATATCTTCTACTAGCACTCCCCCGTCACCCGATTTGAAAACCCAAAGTTTCAACAATGATGAGGAGATTCTCGAGGCTCTTACTGCACTGGATTACCCCTGGGAAGATATGCACCATCACTCCTATTTCCTCCCGGAGGAGTCCTCCTCCACCAAAGCCACCCAATTCTCGGTTGAGTCCAAAGATTTACTCCCCGCCAAAGTCGACTGGTTTAAAGACCCCATTCTCGCCCCCAATGCCTTCGAGGAAGGTAACATGGCCAACATCTCACCCATCATCCACGTTGATATATCTGCCCCAGCTGGTGCTCCTGAAATCATTTCGTTAGGAGCTTCCTGCACTGAGTATGATGTCGGAGAGTACAAGGAACTTTTCCAAGAGTTCCGTGATGTCTTTGCCTGGTCCTACACCGAAATGCCTGGTCTTGATCCTACTATCATAGAGCCCCACATTGACACCTCTGAGTTAAGGGGCATAATAGATTACCTCGACCCTGGGATAGGGGGCATGCTCAATCATTTTGAACCTTCCCCATCACATCTATCGCAGTATTTCAGTGACCCCCTTGTTCAAACCAACACATTTGTGATCCGCAATCATAAACCCCATGCACATAGCATGGGGTCAGGTCATTAACCCTGCTCACTTTTTCACATGCGTGATCTCTACCATTTTTGAGGTCACATATCACTTGTATATTTGATTTGATACGCCTAGTATTTCGCCCCCACGGGCCATCATTTCTCCCCACCACTACATCCTTGGCTTGGTGAACTCACCTTTATTTGCAACCATTTTTTAACCTAGTTATTTCCTTTGACCATTCTGGAGTCCTTATGACCTCTGTTTTTCGCACCATTTGCACCACCAGATTCATATTTCCGTGCTCGTGATGATGCTTGAGATCATTTCTCACTCTCACCCCCATATTTTTTGGGTATTTTTTCCAAAACGCCCCCCGTCGCCTCGGTTCATGTGCCACCTTGACCGTCGTCCGTTCTGACGTTCCTTATAACGCCGGATTCAGTTTTCCGAGCTCCTGATGATGCTTGAGATCATTTCTCATTCTCACTAGGTACAATTTCAACATTGTGTCCCGACACCTTGCTGCCTCGGTTTGCGCACCACATCGGACGCCATCATATTATTACACCTTTTTACATGAGCCATTCACTCCATTCATACTGCAATTATTTCGTTATTTTTCCCCCATTCATCATCCCGCAAGGAGGCCCACCAGTGTTCCCCCCACCCTCGTTCTTGGTTCTCATTGATGTTCCTTGATTGAGCACTTCCTCCTTGCCTGGCCATTCCTTTTGTTCGGTATAATTTTATCCCTTTTTCGGGCCGGACAAGTCCTTTACGAAAAAAGCACTTAGGGAGTTTCTGTTAAGATCTTTTCTGACCCTTAAAAAAATGAAAAGATCGGTGAGCAATCTTGCTTCCTTTCATGCTCGTTAAATTACCTGAAAGGGCATCTATCTGGTATAAGTTTAACCCTTTTCCGGACCTGGTAGACTAATTACGAAAAAGGAATACTCTAGTCACACCGGCTAGAAGAGTTCTTCATTGCATCCTTTTATGCTTCTTCGGGCCTTGGAGACTAACACATGAAAAAGCATCCCCCTGGAGTCTTCTTCTTGCTTTCAGGCTCTCTAAAATTGAAAGAAACCATGAGCATGCACCGTCCTGGGCTCGTACAAATCCACAGGACGGTACCATTCCATTATTTCAGAGTCTTCTTATCGCTTTTAGACTCCTTAAAATTGAAAGCAATCACGAGCATGAACTGTCCTGGGCTCGTATAAATCCACACGAAAGTACCATTTTTTGAGCACACTTCATCCAACTCCTTATATCATAAAGAAGTCCCCCTCCGTGCCTCTCGGCACCATGATCGATCATCTTGGAAACACCCCCAATAAGGTTTCCTTTGTTCAGAGTATTCTGCAGTCTCCTGCCATCTTACACCAACTTGAGTATCACTCATCCCAGTCACTGTCCTTGATCCATTACAGCTATGATCCCTTTCCCACCAATCAGTTTCATATGCTTCCCGATCATCCCCACCATCATACTCTAAACAAAGGAAGTTTGAGTCCACCCACTCTACTTGCCCAGTTATCCCCAACCCCCACAATATGACAGTCCTACCATCAGTACTCTCACACTTCGGTTCTCCACCTCGTGCTCCTATCAAGGAAACATCATTGCCTTACTAGTTGTAGGTCTCCCTCTGTCGACGAAAGCCCATCTATTCCATAGGATAGACCTAGAGGTGCCTGCGCCTTGGACCCATCACCATCTATGGTGAGTGCCTATAGACCATTTTGAAAGGAGTCATCAGTGCCTCTCTGAGTGGTTGTTTCTCACATGCTCGACTTCAACACCTTGATCGCATCGTTGAGAATTGTGCAGGGTATATATCCCTTTAGTTATTGGTTGAAGACCCCGGATTTCCCCCGACTCTAGCACATTGGTGAGTCACTTCGGAATGCCCAGTTATATGTTCCCGTGGATGTCCGGGTTGCGTTGGCGATTGTATTCGGAAGCCATCTAGTTATATGCTTCCTTGAGTACCCAGTTTAGTTCCAGTTCAGTGTACCATTGAGGGTATGACTCCTCGTCACTATGATCCAGCAGTTCATCAGTTCCTCTGGTACCACACTCAACACCACTATTGATATTCCAGTGTATCAGTTCTTCAGCTCAGACATGGTCAGCCCAGCAGTATGTCCCAGATTCTGTGTCCCCTCTGGACCCTTATGACGTACACAGTGGTTCTCCATGTATCCTTCAGGTCCCCATTATTGGGTCTTATTGTTATTTTATATATATATTTTGCTACGAGCATGGGTATGCTCGCCTCGTCCATATATTGAGATTCTCCCTCATTCATTATTTGAGGCCATGTATATTTTAGGTCCCCATTTTTTGGACCCCATTGTTATTATTATAGATCTTGATACGAGCATGGGAATGCATGCCTCGTCCATATGTTGACATTATTCCTCATCCATTATTGAGGTCATGTACTTTCAGTTTTTGTAGTTGGTTCGGGTCCGTTGTTCCGGGCTCTAGTTCGTTTCTTCTCCTCTCCACATCCCAAGAAAACCATCAAAGACCTATGATGTCTATCGGCTATACGATGAGCTCCTGCCCTCACACATCAGGGGGCAATCTATTAATACCCAAAAAGTGCTCACTACCTCATCTACCCCATTGCATGACTCATTGGTCCATATTTCCTACCATATTTGCCTCCCAAACCCCAAAATGTTGAATATTGTAACTTCAAAGAATATTATATTTGTACTTTATTATTCCGGAGATGTTTCATCCCTCCGAGGTAACTCTATTATGTATCCGGAGATGTTTATTCCTCCGAGGGTTTGTGTTAACTAGGGTTGTTAGACCCACCATGTGGGGGTCGGCCCTGTGGTTATATTTTTGGGGTTATTAGACTTCTCCAGGAGAGGTCGGCCCCATTAGGTCTTTTAGTCAGTTGGGAGTCACTATAAATAAAGGAGGTGAACTCCTCATTAGATCACTGACTCACTTGTGGAAGAGTGCGCACTTGTCTGGGAGATCTGCTAAGGAGTCAAAGAAGGAAGGAGCACATCTTGTATTTTGGTTGATCATCTTATTGAGGAAAGCTTTGCTGGGTTTTCTACCCCATGAGGGTTTCCCAGGGTATATTCTGTGTCTATCTTGTGATTATGTTTCTTTCAGTGATCTTGCTAGTCTATTTGATTTAAACTTAACACAAAAAACCATTAAAAATCCTCCAAAAGGCCAAAACCCCCCTTTTCCCCCAAAATAAGTTAAATTCCTCCAAAAATAGCAAAAACCCTCTAAAAAGGGAGTAAAAAATACAAAAAAGAGGAAAAAGAGGGAAAAAATGAAGCAAAAACCCTATCCAGCTTACCTAAACCATATGGTTCCCAAAACCATGGGTCAACACTCCACCACTAAAAAACCTATAAATAGGTGATGGAGGCTCCCCATTTCACATCCACAGTCACCCCTATCCTTACTCCGCCAAAATCACTCATGAAACCCTAGCTCACCCCTTTTGAGCTATTTTCACATTTGAGTGCCCCTTTGGCCCATATCCAAAACCCTTTGGAGAAGGAGAAGGAACAACACTGGAGCTTGGAAGCAGCCCTCCTGGACTACTGCAAGAGCTTCACCAACCTCACATTAGAGGTATAATCAATACAAAAACCATTTTTATTATGTGTCTGTTATTTTATGCACATGCTTAGAGTAGTTTACTGTTTTATTTACTATCTTGTTTTATCATTTTACTGAACTGCTACAAAGGAGTCCTTTCTCCTTAGTAGGTGCTCATTTGCACAAGCTAGGGTGAAAACCCTAGCTACAACCACTATCTTATCAAACCGTAGGTTGAATTCATGGATATATCTGTTTTCTTTCTTCTTGATTTCAAACAAATGGTTCAAAAGAAAACGTCCATCCAACTTGACATACCACTCATCTTTTAACTTAATCACGAAGGCATCATATCCACTAATCGATGATGTAGGAAAACGGTCCACCCATCTGTGGGCTTCACCTTCTAGGGACACGAAGAGACCTATCAGATAGACATGTTCTTATTCAGCCCCATAAGCTTCCATATGAGCACACATAGCCTTGATGTGATCCTCAATAGAAGTTGCACAACTTCCATTGAACTTAGGGATCTTCTCAAAGTACTTGTCAGGCATGTCATGGGGTGAACCAGGTATTTGGGAAAAATCGAAAGGTGATGCTTTAGCCTTGTTCCCAAACACTCCAGAAACTAGAGGGTTAACTAGAGGATTAATTGGAAGGAGTTAATTAGTTCCATCCATTTAGATTGGGGAGACGAAGGTGTAGGAGGAACCTGATTAATTGAAGGGGATCCTAGGATATGATTTGGAAAAGCAAGAGAATTCACAATTCTCCAAAAGAAAGTAGACAATTGAGATTTTGGATCCATTCAATGATATGTAAAGGGGTCCCTTATACTTTGTCTGAATTGACCCGACTTCGTAGATCATAAGAATGGGTATGGGGTTATTCCTCAGTGGAGTCACATTTTGGAGTCGCCAGGTGAATAAAAATTCCTTATTCAACGAAAGGTATGTCGTTGTGACGGGTAAGCTATTGTGTGAGATAAAAGAAGTGACTGTAATAATTTGTAAAAGAATAAAATGCAGTCACCTAGATCAAGCTAGGGTGAGATAAGATGAATGATTAACGCAATAAAGAATGACTTGCAGACACTAGTGGTAAGCCTCTACCTCCTCGACAATGACGCCAAAGAATGTTATCACAAAGTTAGTAGCTACCACAAAAGGTATCATATCTGGGATGACAGAGGTGGGAAGCTAAACCAATGACACTCATAAGGGCCTCGTTCACCACTTACTTTAAGGGTTGTCAAAAGTGATCTGGCTGAGAGACAGATCAAGGGGGAGACCCTATGGCAAGTCTATGAGGGCTAGCGAACCAAATCAAGACACACTAAGTGATGCAAAAGGGATGAAGCAATGAGATATTGAATGGTTAAATATAGATCTAGGAAATAGATGTGGGATATATGAGTTATGGACCGGTTGAGGAGGCTTAGACAAAGGATCAATGATCAACCTTGAAGAAAATTCACCACAAAGAGGTTTAAAGTAGTAGATCTAGATAGATTTAGTGCCAACAAGAAATACCCAAATGAGATCCACCTAGGGTTTATGCAATAAAATATGAGATGGAAAAACTTGGAGAGTTTAAGGGATAAAAGGCACTTAGATTGATTGCTTGAAGTTAGATCTAGGCTTTAGAGGTTAATCAAGCAATACCCAATTGATAGATTTGGAAAAACGATCAAGTATCAAAGGAGGGCGAATGGCCTAGAGGAGGACCAGTGCTAGATTTAGGGAAAAATGGAGTCGGTTTTGGTTCAAACTTGGTCTTTAGGGGTTTTCAATTATTTCAAACTTGGGTTTTGATTCTTAATACCAAAGGATCACCTGATCTATCAGATCTATACAACGAGGGTTTTAAATTTAATATTTATGTGACTAATGGAGTAGAAACTTGAAAATCAAAGAAAAACTTCATATATTTTACTTGGAATTCTTGTGGCCGCCAAGCATATTGATGATCCTTTCACCTAGTTACAATTTTGAGCAATATCCAAGTGGTTCCAAGCTAAAACGTGTAGATCCAATGGAGGAAGTGCGCCCTCTTCAACCTGCAAATTCAAACAACATGCATTAGATTTGATCCATAAGTAGAAGAGAAAAATATGCAAGAAATCTCAAGAAAATAACTCAACGGATAAAATCACAATTGGCTACTCCCTTAGATGAAACAATTTTCCCAAGAGATGATGGAGAAACCCTCACAATCGAACCATCCAAGCAAATCGCACCCCTGCAACAAATCAATTCGGCCTCCACAAAATATGTCTCGAAATCACATCAAGTCAACTCAAAGGTCTAAGAGAGAGGCATTCCAATCATGTACAAGAACATTCATCAAAGCTTTCACAAGAGATCTAAGAAAATTTTCTTTATTTCGATATTTCCAAGAGCCAAAAGTCCTTTACAAATGGGTGAGAGGTCATATAAATATATCCTCACAATAAAAAACCCTAAACCCAAAAGTATGGAGGGATAGGATCAAAAGATCATGCAACAAGATCAACGACTAAACAAGTGTTGGATAAAATATACATGAGATCACTCTAGAAAGGGGGACACACTCCCTCAAAGACGCCCTAGGGGGGACGTAAGACATGATATTACACTAGGTACATAAATATAACATCATGAAGGAGGGATAGGAGGTTCAACATCACTCCACTAGAAACCCCAAATACAACAACATAAGATATAACATGTGATGTCCAAGGAACATTAGGACGTGTGCCCTCAACATAGAGGATGATGCCCCCAATGATGGAGATGAGGACGTGTGGACCCCAAAAAATGATGAAGACAATTCCATAGGATGAATGGAGCATCGATAATAATCCTCGAACCATTTTCATGCCATTTCCTTACCCCACTAAGGCAAATTGATTTCCTTTTGAGCCATTTTCACCTTTTTAATGCTATTTTTATGGTACTCTGTTGTTGGAAGATAAACTGGACACATCATCAAGTACCTATACCCGGAACCGTGATCTGAGTGTACCAATGGACTCAGAATGTCCAAATATACTAGGAATGAGTACTCATACACCATATGTCCATCAAGAAATAATTCTGGAAGCTCATCCATGTTGAAATAATAATCCTCGAACCATTTTCATGCCATTTCCTTACCCCACTAAGGCAAATTGATTTCCTTTTGAGCCATTTTCACCTTTTTAATGCTATTTTTTATGGTACTCTTTTGTTGGAAGATAAACTGGACACATCATCAAGTACCTATGCCCGGAACCGTGATCTAAGTGTACCAATGGACTCAGAATGTCCAAATATACTAGGAATGAGTACTCATACACCATATGTCCATCAAGAAATAATTCTGGAAGCTCATCCATGTTGAAATAATAAAAATATGGCCTGTAACTGCTGATAATAATCCAAATAATGCAAGCCACCATATAAAATCATTGTCTGGATCATGGACCCATATAATGGACACCAAAGAGCTATGAATAACCAAGATTGAACACTGTTGGAAAAAATTATCCCAGAACTCATTGTTGACTTGGTCAAACTAGGTTGACCAGGTCAAGAATGATCAAAATAATGACCCAGAGTGAAACTCACTGATCCTGCATGTACAAGTAGATGAAATATGATCCCTTATTAATATTAGTTGTAAGAATAAAGCATTAAGTGGCATTTAACTGTCGATCATGAATATAAAACATCAACGGTGAGTCTAGATCAAAGCAACCAGTCACTCCAAACAAAAGCCTCAAGTGTATACTCATTTACAGACTTAACCATTTTGCTAGTTATGGGTGAAGGTGGATGAAACAAGGCTATGATAAATGGATTTTACTTGACAAACTCAACATTGTGACTTCTCGGATAAAGGGGAACATGCAAACCACCTATACATATGCTGGATAGAAGACATGAGGGGATGGCAAGGCCTCACAAATGGGTAGAGTGCTGAGAGTGTTTCCAATAGATTCTAAATAAGCAACCTTTATTGTATTTCATTTATGGTAATCTTTTCACACTTTAAAATTTACATTCAACATTTAAATTTTTCATCAACTTTCACTAGCCATCCTCTAAGAGCAGGTTCCCTGAATAGCCTTGCGGGCCTTAGATAATGAATTGGTCTTACCACCATTTCCCACCACCGTCCATAGGTGCGATGGAGCTACCACCCTATTGCCCTGTAGGGGCGAATGACCTTACATCATACAAAGGATGAGTGCTTGTCCCTTGGCAAATGAATAGCTATGAAATACATTTTATTTATTTGTATTTAGTGTTTAGCAACACTGTTTTTGCTGACTTTTGCATCCATTTAGATATGACATTTAAGTTCCAATGCTTTGGTGTCTAAAGAAACTTTTGTTAGGACTACTTGATTTCAAGGACTAAAGGATAACATCCCGATGACACATGCCACACACTCCAGAGCTGAGACATAAGTTAAACATGGACTCTATCCAACATAGAGGCATAAGTGGGGGGGAAGTCCTCGATATCACTAGTTAAGGTGTAAGTCAGGATCATATCAAGAATGGAAGATAATAGATGGATGGGGAGAATGACAAGGTGATGCCATGACCAACAAATACCCTATGGGGAATGACCAAGTCCATACTAAAACAACGGAATGACCAATGAGCATACACAAGAACCTCTCACTCAAAGCAACTAGATCACTTCTACTCTAAACCATCAAATAAGAACAAGATAGAATATCGCCAATGCATAGCCACCATATATCCATTCCAGCTACTAAGAAAAGTAAGCGAGCAAAATAAACATCCAAGTAGATAAAATATATACCTACTGGGTCATATACCCGCAGCTACAACCTGTAACATCTGGAGAATAGTGGAACTCTGCTACTATGTACATCAGGGGCACTATCATAATCTCTGCTATGTCAAGGTGAAAAATGGATAACTAAGTCACCGATATAGGGTTATGAAGCTCAGTCTTGACATGAAAATGAATGTGTATATGCTTTGGGACCACTAAATATAAGAGTGGTCATCATCAAAACTGCTCATCAACTATTGATCTCGTGCATAGGATAGCAAAGGAATGGCTCAGGAATGTGCTAAAAAAATGGTCAGCAATCATGGCAGCCCCTTCTACTATGGATGTGACAACAGTAAACAAAAGGAATTGAATTTAAAGGGACTTTATGGTTTTCATAATCTTCCTCTATATAAAGAAAAATTGTTAAGTGATATGAAGCCACCCGATGGAAACCCATGATCTAATTCAATATGATCTAGTCCTAATAGCTTAAAAAACTAGCAACTTTGTTAACACCTAAAAAGTGCTCACTAGCTCATTCCCTTATTCACATGACCCATTTGTCTACTTTTCCACCATTTGAGCCTCTAAAGCCACCAAAAGGTCACCAAAAGACCTTAATACACCCCTTTTTTCTACTCAAAATGAGTATTTTTCCTAAAAAAGCATAAAAAACCCTCAAAAAGGGTCCAAAATTCCCAAAAATATTAAAAAGGGAATAAAAATATTAAAAATATTCAAAAAAGGAAAAAGGAGGGAAAAGGTACCTAAACCATGTTGGTCAATACCATTGGTTTCCTCAAAACCATAATGGTATTCCCCACCACCAAAAACTATAAAAAGGTGGTAGGGGCTCCTCACTTTTGATCCATCCATCTTCCTATCCTCATGCTGCCAAAATCTCCCATGAGTTTTTGGCCATTGTAGCTACCTTGGAGAAGGGACCCTTTGGAGTTTGGAGCTGCTCACCCTTGGAGCTACTCAACAATCTTCATCACTTGAAGGTATTATTATTGCAAGCACTTGCTTGCCCCCATTTTCAATACAAAGTTATTTTTTCTATTTCTTGTTCTTGTTTTTAATTCAAAAGTTTATTATGATATGCACATGCTAGTTTAGTTTTAGTTTTAGATTTACAATTGTTTTTGCTTTAATATTTGAGACTGCTGCTACTAGTTAGCAGGTGCCCATTCCACTAAGCTTGGTTGCAAAACCAAGCCAACAGTTTTTGGCGACTCCGCTGCTTTCGAATTTTTAGCTCTCACTTTTGCTTTAGATCTTAGTTTTTGTTAGTATTAGTCAGTTTAATTCATAGATCTGCCACCCTAGACAGCAGATCCATTGCTGTTCTAGATCTTGGCCCATTTTATTGCCATTAACAGCCCAAAATTTTCAATTTTCGGGTTCATTTTTCGGCGTCCGCGTATGGCTTTCGCCTCGCGGCTTTTTTCCCAACAGTCGCGCGGCTCATCGCGACTGCGCGGCTCTTTTCCACGCGGTTCCCCGCGGCTTCACGACCTATTTGCGTGCTGCACATCGCGGCTTCGCGGACATTTTCCGCGCTGCACATCGCAACTGTGTGACGAAATCCCGCGCTGCACATCGCGGCTAAAACCCGCGCTGCCCATCGCGACTGTGTGACAGAAACCTGCGCGGTCCATCACGGCTGTTCTGTCAAAACCCGCGATGCCAATTTTTTCCATTCGGCCAATCCGTTTAAAAAATTAATTTTTTACTGTATTTTCTGCCCACATAGCACATTTTACAGTATTAAAATTCCTGCATTTTTTACAGCCATAGAAAAATTTTACTATTTAGAATGCACCTTTGAAAAAGTCTTTTTAAAAATTTTCAAAAATTGAAAGAAGGATTTATTTGCATTTTATCTAGATTAAAATTTTGCTCTTTACTTGATATTTTTCCCATAGCAATTTTTGAAAAAGAAATCCATTTATTTCTTGAAAAAGTCATATTATTTGCTCTCCTATTTCAAAAGATCCTTTGTTTTTTGAATATTTTCTGCAAAGCATTTACTTTTTCAATTTCAGTTTAAAATACCACACGTGCACCCACTCAAACACATAATTTAAACTGAGCCTTAAAATTTACCCTAACTTCAACCAACTTTTAATCCCACTTGGGGAGCACTTAAAAGAACTTTGTAGCTAGGTAGTATTGAGGGGATAGGCGTTCCAATAACACCCCTCAGTTATTACATTTGAGACATAGCTGTTGTCCATTAGGGAACCAAAATCTCCTAGTATTTTTTGGCACGGTCATAACCAGTTTATCGAAAGGCCTCTCCCCTAGGAGGGTTGAATTTGCGAGGATGGTTCCGGAAGCCTGAGTGGAATACCGAAATCCATTCAGTAATCGAAGGGATACCATTCGCAGTTCTCGGGATATCCTTGTATGGGGGTATTGCGGTAAAAAGACCAAACGGCAGATTTACCTTTTCTGGACGTGTCATGAATGGAGTATCCTAGTTTCCATTCTTTAGGATTGATTACCCGGTGTCCCTCCCGGTAGGGGGATATCTAGCCATTGATTCAACACTCAATATTGTCTGACTTGGATTTCATCACCTTGCAGAGAATATCGTTTGTTGATTCACAATACTTTTAGTTAGGTGTTTGCATGATACAATCCACCTTTGGTCTAGTAGCACCTCTTTTTTCTAGAAGCCGTTTGCCTGTTGGTACTCTGACCATTTTTTGCATCCCTCCACTTATTATAGCACATCTACTAAAATAAGTGCTTTTTGAGGTTGATTTTTTGGCCTGGGAGCCTTTATTTTCACTCCCCTTTTTGCACCCTTGGTTGCATTAGGGTTTTGAGTTTTTTATACATTACGATCTTACACAGAAGATTTTTACACAAAAACTTATTTCTCACCATTGAGAATTTTAGACGCTCTCGTCGTCTTCAGGGTGAACCCCCAGAGTTCAGTCTACTTGGCTCTCCACGTCACCGACGTCGAGCCTTATTCCTTGACTCGACACATCGTCGGTCAAACAGACAGTCATCCGATTCTGACACGCCTCACTTCACATATGATTTTGAGGCAGAATCCAAAAACCCTACCGAGTTATTACCAACCAACCTCATGGCTGGGACACAATTCGACCCACTTTTTACTAGCACCATAGGAGATACATCCACAAACCCTTCTACTGCGGTGCCATCCATGGAAACAACCACACCCCTAGGTATGCCTAATATGGAGGACACTCCACTTTTAGGAATGCCCAACACAGGACCACCTCCTATTGCGGGTATGCCAAACATAGGGGTCACACCCCCTCTCATTTCCACAACCCATATCCCAGGAATCCCTACTACTATTCCTAACCCTGGTGTAACCCATGTTGCACTTGGACACGCTGGCCCATACCAGACCACAGCTATTGGAGGACACATACCTTCAATACCTAGCATACCCTTAGGCGCTACTAGACCCCTACATCATACCACCATGACTAGTCATGTCCCAGTCACTACACCACATCCATCTGCTAGCTTATCGTACATGGCAAGTCTGAACTTACCAGACTTAGCCAGGTTAACCAATGATCCTATCAGACACGACCTTGCGTGGCCTCACATGCCCACCAAACTCCCCTCCGACATCCCTAAGTTTGAGGGCAAGGTAGGTGAGGACCCCCAGAACCATATCATGTCCTTCCATCTATGGTGTTCCTCCAACTCCATAGTGGACGACTCTGTCCGCCTCCGTCTGTTACAGCGCACCTTCACTGGCTCTGCTGCTAAGTGGTATATCGAGCAGCCCCATGGGACCCATGCCACCTTTACCTCCCTTGCCTCGACCTTCCTGCAGTTCTTTCAGTTACCTTTCCGCTATGACATGGGAGTCGAGATCCTACTATCTTGCAGACAGAACACGGCCACCCACATCACTGACCACATTCATGAGTGGCGTCGACGCCGAAGCCTCTGCAAAATCAAGTTAGATGACCGTATCTTCTTAGATTGGTTTCTAAAATCCCTCCTCCCTGTCATTGCCAAGGATGTGGCATCCGAACGACCCCAGTCTGAAGAAGAGGCCATCCTTAAAGCCCAACAATTTGACCTCATTTACGCCCAATCGGGTTATCTGTATACCATTATACTAGACGCCCCTCGGGGCAAGTCATCCCAACATGATGCACCGGGGGCATCCCATGCCGCAGATGGAATCATTGGTCGTATGGCCTCACGTCCCCAACCCTTTTCCATTGCACATCCTAGCCATGGTCCCGAACTTTCGCGGGCTACATCTCAATCTAGAGAAACCAATTCATATGCTCCCATGGCACATCACCACCATACCCATGGACCCTCATGTCCACCTCAGTGCTTTGGTCATGCGCCACCTGCATACGCCCCCCCTACCGCACCTCAACCAATGTATTACCCACAGCAAGCTGCGACAGCTAGCCCAACACCTCCAATAGCTTAGGGTTACCAACAACCCCAGCAGGTAACTGGACCACTTCCATCCCCGCCAGCTTATTATGCACCGCAACCTGCTCCTGCACCTGCGGCAAACCAAAATCCTCCCGCTGCCCAAGGGCAAGTGTGCACACAACACAATCATCCCCAGCACCAAAAAAACCAGCGCAACCAGGGTGGAAAACAAAACCGTGGAAGAGGACGTAACCGCGGAAACAACCAACAACAACATCAAGGTCCTCCACCTCCCAATCCTCCGCAAAATAACAACGCTGCTCCTCCCAACCAGAATCCGGATCGTAATCCCAGGCAGCCCAAAAACAATAACCTCAGAACAAACCATCCTTGTTCTATTTGCATGGTCTATGGCCATTACACACATGCTTTCCCACATTTGGAGCGAGCTCGGCAACTCTGGAATGACGATGCCCAACGTCAGGGACAAGCGGCTCCTCAGCCGCCACCCAACCCTCCACCACCTCAACATCAACCTTTGGTGCTGCAAAACCCCTTTCCAACCCAAGGGGTAGTGAACACTCAGCCATTAGCTCCCCCTCAGGGCAACGCGCCACAACAACAAATCACTTATGCCGCTCCTGATCAACCCATGTTCGATTCAGATACTCACCACTTGTTGATGATGTCATCCGCAGATGCCAACCTCCAAACCCGCCGGAACCAATATGGCTCCACCCTTGAAGCCCCTCCCGTCGACAAGAACACTAACGTCCATCCCACAGATCAGACGTTACATATACCTTCGGCTCCACTCGATGGCACTTCTAAAGCACCTCGCTTCCCACTTCGTCGCATCAACAATAATCCCAATGCTCGTGCTGCGTCGAATTACAACATTGTAGATGACTTAGCCCAGTCTCCTGCAGCCATGTCTGCTTTAGAAGTCTCAAAAAACTGTCCTTCACAGTGCAAGACTTTTCTCTCTGCCATTGGCGCTATTGACCCCAATGATTCACAACTGATGGCATTCGATTCAGACCAGTCCGAACCTCGCTTGCCTTCCACTTTAGCATTCCAAGTTTCCGTTTCCGTTCGGAATCTTGTCATCCATCGGTGCATTATCGATGAAGGGGCCTTTACATGCGTTATGTCCACATTCGTTTGGTAGAAGTTGGGATCCCCTACTCTCCAGCAGGCCACCACTGCGTTGCGAGCCTACGATGGCCGTTCGACTCAACCCCAAGGTCTATTAGCTAATGTACCTATCCAACTAGCTGGTAAAACTGTGCTCATTGACATTGAGGTCATCAATGCCCAACTTGAGTATAACCTCTTACTGGGCCGCAGCTACATGTATGCCATGCGGGCTGTTGCCTCATCCGTTTTCCGTACCATGATGTTCCCCCATTAGGGACGCGTGGTCAAGGTCGACCAACTTACCTATTACGATCCCAAGGCCCCCGCCGCACCTGAAAATGTTCTCCCCATGGTTGAACAACCTGTTTGTGGTGCAACTACCTCGTTTGTTTCCTCCGTGGGACCCGGACTTTACTCCGACGCGTCGATGACTTCTACATTCCAATCTATTCCACCACCATCACCGGAGACACACGTCGCTAACCTCTGTACTCTTTCCCACAATACACAAACACCCAAAAATCAACCATCCTTGTTACCTAAACCACCATTGGTCCCTAGTCACATTGGTGTTACACCCATACACACAATCCCCTTTCTATTTCCTCCCTCAGGCGTAGTAAGCGCTCCGGTTATGGCTACCCTTAGTCTCCCTGGGTTAACATTGGGATTACCCATGTGGTATATTTTGCCTCCCGTTCCCCCGCCGACACCAAATGTCATCCTGCAACTGGTGCAACCCATTGTCACTTCTACCCAACCACCTCCCGGTATCACTACTCCTTCGTCATCTACGAATCCCCCTCCTCTCATTAGGACCACTGGGGGCAGAGGCCCACAACCATACACTGCGGCACCCCCACCCAAAGCAGTTAAACCTCCCCCGTGTTCCGTGCTCCTGCTAAATGCTCGTTGTGTGATGAGTTAGGCCATCCAACTCATCAATGTCCACAGTTACCTGCATTACAGGAACACATGCAAATGCTTGATGACGACCCCAACATCCCGGTTGTCAAAATCGACTCAAACCCCATGCCTCGTGACAAATCACTGCATACCAACCACCCTTGTGCGATATGCGGTATTTACGGCCACTACTCCCATCACTATCCTGATATCCCATATTACAGAGCAGCTCTCTACGAGATGAACAATTTAGACCTTGAGACGGCGCCCCCTACAATCGAGGAAATCTACCCTCCCGTATCATCCTCATCTGGAGAGATTAACACCATTTATATGATCTCTTCGACTACGACTACCTCGTCAACCAATTCGACCACTCAAAGTCTCTGCAATGATGAGGAAATTCTAGAGGCTCTTACTACCACTGTTTACCCCTGGGAAGATATGCACCATCGTTTACACCTCCTCCCAGAAGAGACCTCATCCACCACCGCTACCCAATTCGCGGTTGAGTCCAAAGAATTCCCTCCTACTACAGTCGACTGGTTTAAGGATCCTATTCCTACTCCTAATGCCTTTGAGGAAGGTAACATGGCCAATATCTCACCCGTCATCCACATCGATATCTCTGACCCACCGGGTGCCCCTGAAATCATTACATTAGGAGCCTCCTGGAGTGAGCATGAGATTGAGGAATACAAAAAACTGTTCCAAGAATTCCGTGATGTCTTTGCTTGGTCCTATACCAAAACGCCTGATCTTGACCCCGCCATTATAGAGCACCACATTGACACATGGCCTGATGTACCCCCCGTTCATCAGCAACAGCGACCCAGTCATCCCCCACCATCTTCCTCCTCGGCAGAAAGTAACACCATTTACACGATTTCCACTGGATACCCCTCTATCCGATCGGCCCCTGCCATTTATCCCTTTAATACACATGTTCCACTCTGCTACGTCGGTTTTGCTGATGGTGCAAGCCGATGGTCCCCCAATCTGGCCTCCGCAGCTTGGGTAATATATTCCCCTTCACATGAGTTGATCCACATCGACGGAGTGTGTTTAGGTGCTGCCACCAACAACCAAGTTGAATATGATGCCGTGACCGGTCTCCTAGCCGCAACTCTCCAAATGAGCATACATCGCCTTAACATTTTCCTGGACTCACAACTTCTTGTTTCCCAGCTCTACAATGATTACCAGGTACGCGATCTCTGTCTGTTTAAAAAAATTTTGCGCACTAAACAAATGATTCGACAGTTTGAATCCATTTCATTCACACATGTCCCAAGAAACCTCAATAGTGTAGCAGACCATATGGCCAACAATGTACTTGATTGGCACACCAATCAAATCATTTCATAAAGAAAATGCATCCACGTGCATAACATGTGCCTCCACGGGCATATACCAAAACAAAATGTGCATCCACGTGCATAACATGTGCCTCCACGGGCATATACAAAAAATCAAAATATTGCATCCACGTGCATAACATGTGCCTCCACGGGCATACAGAAAATCAAACATGCCTCCACGAGCGAACAAAAAGACAACAAATGCATCCATGTGCATACACGACTATATATCAACATCATATATATATATATCAAAACATGTCATAAGTGCCCTCAGCACCCAATATACAAAAATACATCAGCCGTACAAAAAATAGCTTCCCCATATGCTCATTAGCATTTGGGGGCAAATACATATCAGCATTTGGGGGCAAATACATATCATCTAATCATCACGGTCTCTAGGCTCCTCTGGCACCTCCTCCGCCGGTCCCGCCGGATCATGCCGAGCCCGGACTCGCCTCTCCGACGGCCCCGCTGGATCATCCCGTAAACGATTCCTGCCCTACGCCGGCCTTGCCTGATCCCGCCGAACCCTATCCCTCAACTCGGATGCCATCACTGCCACTCTCAACAACATCGAGCGCCACTCACGAGGCTCCTCAAAACATCGCCCGACGATGTTTCGATCCAGATCCCTCCACCCATCCTCTGGGAATCCTGCTACAATCATACCCAGTGTCTCTCGGACACTAGCGACAGCATCATCTCAAGGGCCAGCCCCTCGACCACGAGCCCCGAATCCTAGTCCAGGTGGAGGCTGTACAGCTGCCGGAGGTGGAGCAACCACCATCGCCCGTCCCCTGCGCGCCACATGGTCAGCCGGTGGAACAGGACCAACATCTGCACAATGCAAATAAACCATCATATACATATCTAAACTATAATCATAACCAATAAATCTAAAAACACATGATATAGTAGAGAACAAAACATACCATCTAAACCCCAGGCCTGTCCCTGGGCTCGTGGCATCTCAGGATCTCCTCGGTAATCCATACCAGCATATGGATAGTCCTCAATCAGCAAAGGGATCTGCTCCCACTGCTCGTAAAACTCCCACGAGAAGAACCCGCGGATACCACCACCTCCGCGAGGCATCATCTGCCCCCACCGCACCATTCGCGGCTCGCTCACTAAACCATCACGAATGGGCACCCGTGGTCGCAAAGTTGGTACCCGCTCAAAGAAAAATGAACACAGAAAGGAGGCATAGCAGAACTCTCCTCCCTCCTGACTGACCTTGTCCAGATCTCTCCGGACACCAGCTAAGAACATCTGACCCCATGCATAATAAGTCCCCCTCAGCACAGAATCCACCATCATCGTTTGCCCCACCTGACAAACGATGCGGTGCCGCGACACCCAACACCCGCAGAACACAAGCCCCGACAGCGCACATGTCCCACTCTCGCAGTGATCTCAGAATCAGCGCGCTGTTCTGTACAATCACCCTAGCGACACAGAAAGTCTCTAGGAGATCCTCCATGTCAACACCTGCTGGGATCCTCGGAAGAAGATCCCCCACCTCCCCTAAGCGAGGCAACCCAGTAAAAAAATAGACATCTGTGAGGGTGATCTCCAACCTCTCACCCCCAACAACAAAGGCACCCTCTGCAGGTACCCACCAACTCACCAACTTGTTCAGTAGGGGTCCTAGTGAACGCATTGGGGGAATCTAAGCGAACTTTAGCAGTCCACCCTCTGCCAAAACATGCCGGACATGCTGATCAGTCCGAATCCGGATCATCAAGTCTTCCTCCATCTCTTGCTCTTGCCACGATGCCAATGGCCTCCTCAGCATCCTGCGAAAAAACAAAGAAACTTTTAGCACCATAGAATTTTTTTTCCAAAATGCCATCGTGGCTTTTCCATCAAAAGAAACGATGATCATCGCGGCTTCTATACAAGAACCCGCGATGAACATCGCGCGTATTGGCCAGACAGTCGCGATGAACTGTCTCCTCCATACCCGTGATGAACATCGCAACTTTCAAACTGACAGTCGCGATGAACATCGCGACTGTCAGCCTCAAACCCGCGATGTCCATCGCGGTAAAGGAGCCAAAACCCGCGATATTCCACATTGGAAGGCCAACATGGAATTTCGCGGCCTTCGGGGGCCCGCCGCTAACCAAAAAAGACATAATTGAAAAGGCTAAGGCGAATAGAGTTACCTGAAACTCGTGGAATCGAAAACGAACGGTGAAATCTCCCGAAAATCAAGAAAGAGCTCTGACTGCTTTGCCAAACTCGCACGTAACAATGACACGTCATATGGGCCCCACGCCCTATTTATAAAGATTCCACCATTTTTCAAATGACCATTCCGGTGTCATACGACGTCCGTTTCTCAAACCGTTGGTAACGTTGGAATCAAAACATCGAGAACTTCATAACAGTTCTTTCCTTTTCCTGCTTTAACTAGGTCCATTTTTTGACCATTTTTTCATGCCCTCATTGCCTCGGTTTGCGTGCCACATCGGTCGTCGTCCATTTTTGACAAGCCTTACACTGGATTCAGTTTTTCATGCTCGTGATGATGCTTGAGATCATTTCTCGCTCTCACGCCCAGATTTTTTGGGCATTTTTTCCATGCCCCCTGGTTGCCTCGGTTCACGTGCCACATCGGCCGTCGTCCATTTTTGACGAACCTTATATCGCCGGATTCAGTTTTCCGCACTCGTGATGATGCTTGAGATCATTTATCGCTCTCACGCTCAGATTTTTCGGGCATTTTTCCCATGCCCCCTCATCGCCTCGATTTGCATGCCACATCGGCCGTCGTCCATTTTTGACGAACCTTATATCGTCGGATCCAGTTTTTTGCGCTTGTGATGATGCTTGAGATCATTTTTCGCTCTCACGCCCAGATTTTTTGGGTATTTTTCCCATGCCCCCTCGTCGCCTCGGTTTGCATGCCACATCGGCCGTCGTCCATTTTTGACGAGTCTTATATCGCCGGATTCAGTTTTTCGCGCTCGTGATGATGCTTGAGATCATTTCTCGCTCTCACCTCCATATTTTTTGGGCATTTTTCCCATGACCCCTCGTCTCCTCGGTTCGCGTGCCACATTGGCCGTTGCCCCTTTTTGACAATCTTTATGTCACCGGATTCATTTTTCCGCACTCATGATGATGCTTGAGACCTTTTCTCGCTATCATCAATCCCTTTTTGTTCGATATAATTTTACCCCTTTTTCGGGCCGAGCAATCCCTTTTACGAAAAAGGCACTTAGGGAGTTTCTTTTAAGCTCTTTTCTGACTCCTAAAACAATGAAAAGATCACTGAGCAACCTTGCTTCCTTTCATGCTCTCTAAACGTATCTGAAAGGGCGTTTACCTGGTATAAGTTTACCCCTTTTCCAGACCTTGTAGACTAATTACGAAAAAGGAATACTCTAGTCACACCGGCTAGAAGAGTTCTCCATTTGCATCATTTTATGTTTTTTCGGACCTTGGAGACTAACTTACGAAAAAGAACACCAATGGAGTCCACTTACCGCTTTCAGACTCTCTAAACATGAAAGCGACCACGAGCAATCACCATCCTGGGCTCGTAAAACCAACAGGACAGTAATCATAACCACTGTAGAGTCTTCTTATCGTTTTCAGACTCCTTAAAAATGAAAACCCCAATGAGCACGAACAGTTCTGGGCTCACAAAATCTACAAGTCAGTACCATTTCAGAGCACACTTTTATACCTTCTTGGAGCTCATTAAAACTATGAAGAAGGACCCAATGGTGCTTCTCGGTGCCACAACAGATCACGTCTACTCATATGGAAGCTTCCCCATTTTTGGTCGCCTTTGTTCAGAGTATTCTGCAGTATCTCACCCTGAGAATCCCTCGACAGCACCCATCAGCTTGACCCCCCCAGAGTCAATACATACCCTTCAATCCTTAAAAGCAATGATACCCACACCTACAAGTCAGTTCCCTACGCTACCAGGTCAACCATGTCATCATGCTCTGAACAAAGGAAGTTTGAGTCTACCCACTATATGACCCCAGTTACTTCCCATCCCCACAAGTATGTCATTCCTACCACCAGTACTACCACACTTCAGTTCTACACCTCGCGCTCCTATCAAGGAAACATCATTGCCTTGTTAGTTTTTGGTCTCCCTCTGTCGACGACAACCAAATTTATTCCAGAGGATAGACCTAGAGGTCCCTGTGTCTTGGACTCATCACCATTTATGATGAGTGCCTACGAATCATTTCGAGAAGAGTCCTTAGTGCCTCTCCCAATGGTTGTTTCTCACATGATCGACTTCAACACCTTCATCGCATCGTTGAGACTCGCACAGGGTATTGGTCCTTTTCAGTTATTAGTCGAAGACCCCGGATACCACCTGACTCTTCCACATTTGAGAGTCTATTTATGGAAACAACCAGTTACATTTTTTCTATACATATCCGGGTTGCGCATGGCGACAGTATTCAGATGTACCCCAGTTTCATACTCTCTCGAGTATACAGTTACATATACTTCCCAGAGATGGCTCACAGTCATTGAGTCCCTACAGATGTTGGACACCTTCAGTTTCAGCAGTTCATCAACCCTTCTGAGACCTTATTCAGAACGGTTGTTGCTTTATTCCAGTGTATCAGTTATTGAGATCAGTCATGTTATGATCATGAGTACATCCCAAAATAATGTACCCTCTGGACCATTATGATGTACCAGTATATTTTTTATTTCTCAGGTCCCCCTTCTTGGGACTAATTGTTATGTCTTGATATGAGCATGGGTATGCCCGCCTCGTCCATTATCAGAGATTATTCCTCATTCATATTGAGGCCATGTAATCTTGTTTATTTTTTGCAGCTTCCAAGGGCCGTGGATCCAGTCTCCAACTGGTCTCTTCTCCTCCCCAAACCCCAGAAAAAAGATAAAAGAACTATGATGTCTATCGGCCATACGATGAGCTCCTGCCCTCACACATTAGGGGGCAATCTGTTAACACCTAAAAAGTGCTCACTAGCTCATTCCCTTATTCACATGACCCATTTGTCCACTTTTCCACCATTTGAGCCTCTAAAGCCACCAAAAGGTCACCAAAAGACCTTACTACACCCATTTTTCCACTCAAAATGAGTATTTTTCCTAGAAAAGCATAAAAAACCCTCAAAAAGGGTCCAAAATTCCCAAAAATATTAAAAAGGAAATAAAAATATTCAAAATATTCAAAAAAGGAAAAAGGAGGGAAAAGGTACCTAAACCATGTTGGTCAATACCATTGGTTTCCTCAAAACCATAATGGTATTCCCCACCACCAAAAACTATAAAACGGTGGTAGGGGCTCCTCACTTTTGATCCATCCATCTTCCTATCCTCATGCTGCCAAAATCTCCCATGAGTTTTTGGCCATTGTAGCTACCTTGGAGAAGGGACCCTTTGGAGTTTGGAGCTGCTCACCCTTGGAGCTACTCAACAATCTTCATCACTTGAAGGTATTATTATTGCAAGCACTTGCTTGCCCCCATTTTCAATACAAAGTTATTTTTTCTATTTCTTGTTCTTGTTTTTAATTCAAAATTTTATTATGATATGTACATGCTAGTTTAGTTTTAGTTTTAGATTTACAATTGTTTTTGCTTTAATATTTGAGACTGCTGCTACTAGTTAGCAGGTGCCCATTGCACAAAGCTTGGTTGCAAAACCAAGCCAACAAACTTATCAAGTCTTTTATAGATGTTCCCCGCCCACCTCCACCATGAAATTACTCTATATAGGCATCAATATTGTTGGTTCCACATCACATAACCCAAGATATTCAATTTTATGTTGGAAATAATCTGTGAAATTGTCCATTCCCATTGATTACCCCCACATCTTAACACTTTGTTATGAACTAATTCCTTTAGATAGCATAATAAATCAGAGTACACTCCATGCACATCAATGTAAACATTGAGCACAACTCCAACATAGAGAAGAGAGATGAATTAGACAATAACTCCTTAAAGACTAGGAGAACCTTCTCCAAATACCCCAATACATTGATACATCCGATTCACATCTTCTCTCAACAATGACTACATGACCTATATGTATACCTATTCTCTCATTACACATGTGGGCCCTTTATTAGGTCAACTACTATTACATATACATTTAATTCATTACATATACGTTTAAATCCATATATGCCCCCTTGGGGTCATGTCATATACATTTAATCCTATAAATGCTCCCCTTGGGTCATAACATAGAACCCTCATTCCAAAATATTTGTCTCAAAGCTTTGTAGTTAAGGGTTTTACATATAATGAAACCAAGTAATATGATTTTATTATATTCTTGCACTCTTGTTTCCATTGATGATGATCCATCCATCCAAACTTGATTCTTTTTGGTCTTAATCATTGATAGCTAGTTGTTGCATAATTTTGATTCCATTTGTTGTGATTGTGAGTTCTCCAATTTGTTAAATAGTTTCTAGTCTCTAATAATAGCTTGTTGAATAATTTTTTTGCAATGCACTGCTCCATGAATATTGTTGATCATTCCATATTCTTCCTTGGTAGTGTCAATGCATATCTTCTTTTTTATCTTTAATTCATATATGCAATAATACTTGAAATAAAATAACAATCATACACATAAGCAATCAAATTTTACACATGAATTTACCTTGGGGAAACCCTCTATGACTTGAGGGTGAAAACCCCATCAAATCCTTCCTTAGTATATTGATAGATAACAGAGAATGTCTTTTACATCAAGCACCCCCGATGCAATTACAAAGGAAGAGAAAGATAAAGAAGAGAGACTCAGAATAATATCCTGCACAAAGAGAAGCGCATTGCCTTCAAGAGAGAAGAGAATTTGCTTCACTTGAATTCATCAATCATGTATAACATATTTATACATTCTTATCATGCATCATATTCTATTTTTATCTTCCGAATTCAAGATGAACTCACCCTCCATCTAGATGCATCAATATTACATGAAGAAGTGCGCCCCACTTCTCATGGAATGCATTAACTCACTGAACTGTCTCTTAGGATGAACTCACCCCTTAAATGAAAGCTTTCCCACTTAGTTAGGTGGCTAACCTAAGTGTCGTCATGTAAGTGTCGCAACTCAAGTGTTGTCTTGTAGTTTAACATAAGTGTTGTCATGCAATAACACTTAGTTAACTAGATCTTCTTTTTTATCACTTAGTTAACTCTCTTAACTGATTCTTTCTTGTTAACATCACTATAGTGATCAATTCAAGTCCTCCTTTGATTTACTGAAGTCTTCACTGAAGTTTAACAATTCAAATTATCTCCTAATTATTCTTTAAATGCAATTTGAATTCTCTCATATCTTATCACATCTCATCTTTATCTCTTGTCTTATCTGCATGGTCCACTTGTGCCAGCTTAATTATCATATCAAATATACTAAGGATATTTTCCCAATGATGTGATCATATTGTTCTACTATCGTTCCAAGTGGTTATATGCTAAAGTACTTCACTCTAGAGGTGGGCAGTCTCTAGAGGAGGATTAATAGCTTCAACCATGGTTAGTAGTACATCACAAACCATACAAGCTTCGACATGCAAAGAATCACCCCAACACATGAGGCACCACCTCAACACATGGGGATCTATCTTGAGTCCTTGACTCAAAAGACCTTATCCTTGACTAGCAAGACTGTACAACATCATCGCTTTGACATACAAAGCACTTGCCTCAAGACATGAAGCTTAACCATTCTTGAGTCCAACTCAAGATTCTTCTCCAAGTTTCTTGAGTCCAAATCACGCTCCTATAAGGCACTAGCTCGACACACGAGTCTCAATATTGACACACAAGATTGACCTGGAGAATGACTCATTATGCTATAACTTTAACACTCCCTCTCAACGAGGGAGGCATTCTCTGCCATACCAAGCATGTCTCGGAAGTACTTATACTTCATTACTGACAGAGGCTTAGTTAACATATTTGCTATCTACTTGCCAATAGCAATGTATTGAAGTCTTATGGCACCTCTATGGACCATGTCTTTGATGTAGTGATACTTCATCTCAATGTGTTTCGATCTGTCTTGAAACAGATGGTTTTCTGAGAGTTTTATGCAACTTTGATTGTTAGAGTGAATGACAGTAGTGTCAAGTTTCTCATCGAACAACACAACAAATAGCTTCCTAAGACACACAAATTTTCGGCAGGAAGTACTAGCAACAATATAATTTGATCTGTAGTAATCTAGGCTACAGATCCCTGCTTCCTGCTAGACCAAGAGATCATATATGATCCCAAGCTAAAACAAAATCCGGATGTACTCTTTCCAACCGCAATACTACCAACCCAATTGGAGTTGGCATATCCAAGTATCATCACTCCACAATTGGAAGCATATCTGAGTCCATAAGCAATTATAGTACCTCGAAGGTATCTAAGCACATGTTTGGAAGCAACCTAATGTCTATGTCTTGGCTCAGACATGAACTGACTCAAGATACTCACCGCATAACATATGTTTGGTATACTATGTATCAAATACATCAAGGAACCAAGGCATTGCCTATACATGGTAGGATCCACTAGATCCGATCCATAATTTGACTCATGTAGCTTCTTTAGATTAGACATCATAGGAGTAGACATGGACTTACAGTCCATCATTCCAAATCTCTGCAACACATCAACTGTGTACTTTCCCTATGAGAGAAAGATCTCATCTTTCCTTTACCAAATTTCTAGACCAAGAAAATAGTGCATAAGACCTAAGTATTTCATTTCAAACTCAAAAGTGAGCTCCCTCTTGCACTGAGCTATCTGTTAAATTTTCAAAATTTACTTCAATCTGATCTAGGATATTAACTGAGAGAACAACATGTACAACAAATCTACAGCATATCAATCATGGACACGACAATGCAAGCACACAAGAGACACAGAGTTTACTTGGGGACAACCATAAAGGTGAAAAACCCTGATAACTTCCTCAGAGATAGATAGAGCAATGATAAAACTAGAATATAAGAGATAGTCTTCTCTTAGCAGCAGAGCCTCCTCCTCCACAAGCGCGCCACTCTCCAAAGTGTGAGTGAGAGAATAGAATTTGTAAAATGAGAGAGACACACTCTCTATTTATACACTAACTTGACTTGACCTTTACTCAACTAGGTCGGCCTCAACTTAACCACTTAACATCATGTTGATTGGACCGACCCCCACTAGGGTGGTCTAATAACCCTTTGACCCACATGGACGACCCCCAATAGGGTGGTCTAATAACCCTTTGACCCACATGACTTATACAGGGCCGACCCTAACAAGGTGGTTTAATAACCCATCAAGTATAAGTTACAACACTTACAATATAGATGACGACACTTCCGTATAGAGGAATAATAACATCTCTATAGAAATACAACATACATATATGTGAAATACATTCTGAAGTTACATATACATCAACACTCCCTCTTAAATAGGAAGGTATTTCTCGACACAAGTCTTCTAGCACAAGTCATCTTTTCTGGATCATCGTCACTGGATAATCGTCATCGAGTCATCATCATCGTCACTGCTGCTACTATCTCAATCAATCTCTGAATCTACTTGTCATAGGAAGTTCTACAGAGCCAGTCCTTTTTCATACTGGATGTAGGCCCACCACCTGCAGGTCTTCGTCATCACTGGCCATACTGTGGAATCCTCAGGACTTATTACGTGCGTCACAAAACCTTGCAAGAGCATCCCAGGACTTATTACGGGCACATAGCCCAACCTATCAGATCTCCCAGGGAGCTATTACATGTGACCCTACCACAAAACCTCAAAAGAGAATCCTAGGACTGATTAAGAGCACACAGCTCAACCTATCGGATCTCCCAGAAGCACATTACATGTGATCTCACCACAAAACCTAGATGAAGCATCCCAGGCTGTTACGAGCACACAACTCTACATGTTGGATCTCCCAGGAGCATATTACATGCGGTCCACCACAAAACTTGGCTGAAGCATCTGAGGCCTTTTTCATCCTGTCCAGATCTCCCAGGAGCAAATTACATGTGGTCATGGCAAAACCTGGCTGAAGCATCTGAGGCCTTTTTCATCCTGTCCAGATCTCCTGGGAGAAAATTACATGCCATAGGACAAAACCTCACAAGAGCATCTTAGGATGTTACGGGTACACAACTCCGACCTGAAGATCTCCCAGGGCACAAATTACATGTCCTCCCAGAGCAATGTCTCGAAAGAGCATCCCAGGCTGTTACAGGTACAAAAATACAACCTATAGGATCTCCCAGACATGCTCATCTGCACAACTTGATCCACGGCCACAAAGTATCATCCTGATACTCACCATAAATCATCTTGATGTACACATGATCATCCTGATCATCATCACTGCATCGTCCTGATGCATGTCATCTGGAGAAGCTCATCATCCACGATCATCCTGATCATACAATGCATCCACCTGATGCATACCAAGTATCTACCTGATACATATCATCATACATGATCTACCTGATCATACAATGTATCCACCTGATACATACACAGATACATGATCCACACAATGTATCCACCTGATACATATCAACATACATGATCTCAGTATCCACCTGATACATATACAGATACATGGTCCAAGCATCCAACATGATGCATATACAAAAGACATACAAATGATCCAACTGATCATATCTATCATCCAACATGATGCATACATATAAATGATCCAACTGATCATATCCAGCATCAACATGATGTATACATACATAAATGATCCAACTGATCATATCAAGTATCCAACATGATGCATATACATATACAGAGCAGTAATTGGAGCATCGTCCTGATGCTCATCATCCATGATCCTCCTGATCATCATAGCATCGTCCTCTTCAGATCATCTCATCATCCACGAAGCATAGCCCAAATGCACATCATATAGCACTTACACCACCAACATGGGAGAACACATCTACCACCATTCAGGAAGGCTCCAGCCCTTACTTTTTCACCATGGGAGAACACATCTACCACCATGTGAAGAATGGCTTCAGCCCTTACATCTACACCATGGGAGAACACATCTACCACCATGTGAGAATGGCTCAACAATTACATCACGACCATGGGAGAACACATCAACCATGTCAGAAAAGCTCATGTGCATTTGCATCTTCTGGAATCAACACTTCCCTTTGGAAGGAACCTCGAACTGAAGTGCACCAAGCCTCTCTCTGAAGTACTCAAACTATACTCTGGCCAATGGCTTGGTCAATACATCTGCAACCTGCTCATCTGTCACAACATACTCTACTTCGGCTATACTCGATGCTACGCAGGACTACTTCCTGCTAAACCAAGAGATCACACATGATCCCATACTGAGGCAACACCCAGAAGTGCTCTTCCTATCTGTAGCACTGCATGCCCAATATGAATCAACATAACCCTACAAGTTGAACTTTTGATTCGCATCATACTTGAACCCATAATCAACCGAATCAGATGGAGCATCACACAAAAGCTTCAGGTTCGATGTCATAGCCTCGCAGTCCATCATCCCGAACCTCTTCAGGATCTCTACTGCATACTTCCCTTGTCCAAGGAAGATTCCATCTGCACTCTGCCACACCTCCATACCAAGAAAGTAGTGCATCATACCCAAGTTCTTCATCTCTAACTCGGCAGCAAGCTTTCGCTGCGTGTCAGCAATCAATCTATCCTCACCTGTAACAAACAAGTCATCCACATATAGGAGTAGAATCACAAGATTCCCTTCCTCAACCTTGTAGAAAATGTTGGAATCCGCTTTACTCTTGGTAAAGCCCAAACTAGATAGGAAACTGTCCATCCTACCATACCAAGTTCTACACATATATGACTCCCTGTCATGTGTCTCAGAACCAAGTGGCTGCTCCACATATACTTCTTCTTCAACTACACCATTCAAGAAAGCAATCTTGACATTCATCTGGTGTATTTTCCATTTCATTACTTTTATATTTCTCTATGCTACCATCTGCAGCATGCTTGATCTGATAGATCCATATGGAAGTCATAACAAACTTCCCTTTAGGTCTTGGGACTACATCCCAAACATCATTCTTCATGATCGACGGATCATGGCATTCTTCCCATATCCTGGGAACTTCAATATCTTCAATAGATATCTTTGTTGCTGGAACAAATGTTGTAGTCCTTCTTTTGTAGGTGATGGTATACGATATTTCCTACACAACAAGTTAAATTGCATGATTAGAAAACATCTCATAGTTTTCAGAACAAATTCTTACACATAAATAAATATGTCATACAATCATGCAATTATCTTAGCCAATGATTCAATACAACATTTATCCATATTCCGTAACTTTCTAGATGCCTTCCAATCTCTACCAGAACATTGTTAAGAGCGTGCACAACTCCTAACATGTCAGCAAAGAGGTTTCATTCTAGATAAGTATCAATGGAATGTTGTACAGTGCCATAGGCCACTTATCCATGTATATTAGTAGTATACTGTTCATCAATGCAACTATTCTAATATGCATAATACACAACCTAATTCTACGAACATAAGCATATACATCATTGAATAACATTATGTAAGAAATGACAATTCAAATACTTATCTTTGTTTGCTTGCTGGGTGGACTCCCTCTGAATCTTTGCAACTCCATTCTGATGTGGATTGTGAGAAGTTGTCAACTCCCTTTGAATATCTGCATCCTTGCAGAAACTACTGAAGTGTGCTCCTTTGCTTTCTTGCAGGAACAACTGGAGTGTGCTCCCTCTTGATCTTTGCTTCCTAGATTACCTGTCCTTGAACTTATATACATCCTTAATCACTATGCATTCTTATTAGTATCATCATTGTCTTATCCTTGAGGACTCATACATAATCACACATTTATTAGTATAATTTTAATACTATCAAAACACAATAATCTTAAACATGTATAGTCATGATCATTCACAGGTAATAAACATTAGTATTCAAGGTTTCAGGGAAGTCTTCTTTTACTCATGCATATTCTTATTTGATCATAGGACTCTTCAGATTAGTTAAATCATCAATGCATAAACCTGTGATTACTCAAACCTATACCTTCATGATTCTTCTGGTTAGTCATATCATCAATTATGGTAAGAAACATAATATGCATAAAGCCATGACTATTCAAACCTATGACTTCATGAATAATCATTATCAACAACACAACTGTATAAGATCCTAACACAAGGTAGGATTCTAGCTTGATATAGGAAAAACATACTTGGATTAGCATGCTAGCTAGTTATGTCTAACATACCCGCATAATGTCTTTTGGTTCTCTTCAGTGACTTGTGCTAGTAACTTGCAGGTCTCATAGGTTAACCATTGTAGGACCAAGTTATACATACCTCGAAAGTAGATCTTCTATGTGATCCATGACCATGGATGAATCTTTGTCTTCATGTCACCATGATCATATGTTCTTGAAGTAGAACATGATTTGTCTTTCTTGGTGTACCTTTTATGTTAGCGAACAACATAAACCTCATACAACATCACAATGCATTAGTACATTCATAAGTGTCAAAACCTTAATCAATAAATATCTTCTATTAAGGTGATAAGACAAGTCTAGTAATTAATCAAGATTGTACTGTAATGATATGAAGACAAACATATGATAAACTTAACCATGAAACATACCTGTAAGCCATAACTGTCAAGATTGCTTGTAATCTTCTTATGGAAGGCCTTAGCCTCATCTCCCTCTGAGATAGGAACTTCTTCACTTATGCAGGTGACCAATCCATCTTCTTCTAGGATTAACCCAATCCATTTGATTTGCAAGAACTGGACCTGAAGCTGGATTAGGGTTTGTCAAAGAAACCCCAAAAATTCAAACTTTGAATTTCAAAATTCTAAAAGGATAGAAATATGCGCCTTGATGAGCTGATCAAGTTGGTATATTCAGAATTTGAAAACTGCAAAGTTTCACCCCTCAAAATTGTCTTTTAGATTTACAGATTCACTAGGGAGGACGCTGAATTAGGGTTTGAGTTTCCTGGAGCTTCACCCAACCAAAAGATTTGATTCAAAGCTCTAAGCTTCAATTTTGCTGAGGAGCTTCCAGTCGTGGTCACAGATTTCGAAAATTCCAATTTTTGCAGAAGCCCTAATTTTCCCTCTTTCCGATCAAAGTCCTGAACTGGGGTTTGATCAAGCCTAGCCTTCTGCCCAACCAAAAAATATGATCTTGGTCTCTAAATTTTGATTTTGATGAGTAGCATCCAGCTGTGGTTTCTGATTACAAAAATTCCAACTTTCTCTGAAGCCCTAAATTCCAGAAGCCATGAATGAAGGTGCTTAAAAATAATTATGTTTTGACATAAATATGTACTTGATTGTTTCTGGTGTAACTCCAAAATTTTCAATCACAGGGGTCTGAAATTTTTTTCTGAGATAGCCCGACCTGTTATCTTTCCATCCCGACAAGTCTGACCTCAATTGGATTCTTTGAGAGAGAGTTATGCCAAGTGTCGCAACGTGACTTGTTTATGGGATAATACAGGCGAGCGAACTTGTATGGTGTGCCACGTGTCACTGGTTCAACTTCGGCCTCTGAAAACATTTCTTGAGATATCCCGACTTGTTATCTTTCCATCCCAATAGGTCTGACCTCAATTGGATTCTCTGAGAGAGAGTTATGCCAAGTGTCGCAACGTGACCTGTTTATGGGATAATACAGGAGAGTGAACTTGTACGGCTAGCCACGTGTCACTAGTTCAACTTCGGCCTCTGAACATTTTTCTTGAGATAGTATAGTCTGTTTAATACCTGTCACTATTTACGAAATTTCATTTGGAGCTTCCTAGCCCAAGTTATGACCTTTTTCCCAAGGTCACCTGATTTTGACTCAGATCTGGAAAAGGCAGAAACCCTATTTTGTACAGATCATAAATCACAAAGTACAACGAATTAGAGGTTGTTCTTTGGATAAAAGTACATGGGGATCTGATCTTTGACCTGTAAAAGTTTCATATCCAAAAACTTCTCCAAAATGGATTTATAGCGAAAGTGCTACGATGACTGGTTTTTGCTATATCAAGCCCTAGCATCGTAAGTGCAACAAGTGTCATACATGCCATATCATGCCTTCTTTCAGGGTAGCTCTGATACCATGTTAAATTTTCAGAATTTACTTCAATCTGATCTAGGATCTTAACTGAGAGAACAACATGTACAACATACCAATCATGGACACAACAATGCAAGCACACAAGAGACACAGAGTTTACTTGGGGAAAACCATAAAGGTGAAAAACCCCAATAACTTCCTCAGAGATAGATAGAGCAATGATACAACCAGAATACAAGAGATAGTCTTCTCTTAGTAGCATAGCCTCCTCCTCCACAAGTGCGCCACTCTCCAAAGTGTGAGTGAGAGAATAGAATGTGTAAAATGAGAGAGACACACTCTCTATTTATACACTAACTTGACTTGACCTTTACTCAACTACGTCGGCCTCAACTTAACCACTTAACATAATGCTGACTGGGCCGACCCCCACTAGGGTGGTCTAATAACCCTTTGACCCACATGGCAAACCCCCAATAGGGTGGTCTAATAACCCTTTGACCCACATGACTTATATAGGGCCGACCCCAACAAGGTGGTCTAATAACCCATCAAGTATAAGTTACGACACTTACAATATAGATGACGACACTTCCGTATAGAGGAATAATAACATCTCTATAGGAATACAACATACATATATGTGAAATACATTCCGAAGTTACATATACATCAACACTATCTATTTCTCCTCTCCAGTAAGGAATAAGTCATCAACATAGAGAACCAAGATCAATGGATTTTTCTTCACCACATTGAAGTACAGGTTGGGATCAGCTTCACTTTTAGAGAAGCCCAAGCTATGAAGATATCTGTCAATCCTTGAATACCAAGCTCTTGGGGCCTGCTTAATCCCATAAAATGATTTCTTAAGTTTGCATACATGGGACTCCTTCCCATGAACTACAAACCCCTCAGGTTGTTGTATGTAACTTCTTCCTCACTTCACCATTGAGAAAGGCAGTCTTCACATCCATTTGGTGAAGTTTCCAACCCAAAACTAAAGCAAGGGAAATTATGGTTCAAATAGTAGTGTACCTAGCCACATGAGTGAATGTTTCATCATAGTATATCCCTTCTTTATGTGAGAAACCACGAGCCACAAATATTGTTTTATACTTTTCAATACTTCCATCAATTGCATGTTTGATTTTATAAAGCCACTTGGAAGTTACTATGGAATTCTCGTCGGGTTTAGGAACCAATTCCCACACACCATTATTCATGATAGATTTGTATTCTTCTACCATGGCATCTTTCAGTGCTTGCTTCTTTGAGGCTTCCTCATAGGTGGAGGGTTCTGAATCACTGATGTGACTGATCTGTGCTACATATCTTGAAAATATTTCATCTCTCTTTCGATCTCTATATGAGCCTGGAGGTGCTCCACGATTTTCTACCTCTTGTAGAATGTCTCAACACCGTGTATATCTCCTCTTAGCAGGAGGTTCATCAAGTAATCTTTCTATCAAATCTTCTGGCTCTTTAGGATCAAGTGGATATATGGACTCTTCTGGATTCTCCCTCTCAACATCTGAAAGGGGACAATCAGAAACTGGATCCTCCATCATAGGAGTATCATGTTCCTCCATGTCTAAATCACAATAAAGTTATTTGGAGCGCTCGTAGGCAGCCTATCCATGAAATGTTACATCTCTGCCGACTTCAATGTTTCTTTGTCCTGGAACATAGATTCAGAAAGCTTTGTAGGATTCACTATATCCAACAAATATTCCTTTCTTTTTGGATGGCTCCATCTTTGTCCTCTTCTCTTTTGGTACATGCATGTAGATAAGACAACCGAAAAATATTCAAGTGTCCAACATCTGGTTTTTCACTAGTGAAAACCTCTTCAAAAGTCTTTTCTCCCAAGATAGCATGAGGGAGTCTATTTTGAATATAGACAACAGTACTGGAGGCTTCTTCCCATAAGGATGTGGGAAGATCCTGATCACACATCATGGATTTTATAGCCTCACATATTGTTTTGTTCTTTCTTTCAACAACCCCATTTTCCTAGGGGTTGTAGGGTACATTTAGCTGTCTTTTTATTCCTGCATGTCGACAGAAGTCATTGAAGTCATGGGACTCAAACTCTCCTCCATTATCAGATCTCAAAGCATGAATTTTCTTTCCTGCTTGATTCTCAACCAGTGCTTTAAACTCTTGAAACTTGTTGAAAGTTTCACTCTTTGCTTTCAGAAAATAAACGCATGACTTGTGAGAGAAGTCATCTATGAAAAGCGCATAATACAAATAACCACTCAAGGAGGGTGCAGACATAGGACTACATAGATCGAAATGAATCAAGTCAAGGATCCATTTGGATCTTTTGGTACTACTTGGAAAACTCTTCTTAATGTTCTTGCCAAGAGCACAACCTCTACAAACACTATCAAAATCATATTTATATATGGGCATACCTTTCACCATCTTCTATAATCTAGGTAGCACTTTGAAATGGAGATGACCAAGCCTTCTATGCCACAACTCACACGGGATGAATGTGTCATGGATCATGGCTTGAATGAGCTTTCTAGAAACTTTGTAGACGCCTCACAGATGCAGAGTTCAAATCTTCATGCTTAGAACACAAGAGCACTTTGTTGTCCATAGAGATAAATATGAATCCTTTATCTTCTAGAACCGAAATAGACAGGAGGTTCTTCTTCAATCCAGGGACAAAAAAAATTTCATCCAGATGCAGTACATTTCCTCAATCCAACTGAAAGGAAATGGATCCAATACCTTTGATCAAATAGGTGGTATTATCTCCAAGCTCCACCTTACAGGAAAACTTCATTTCCTTCAGATCTGTGATAACACTCCTATATCAAGCCATGTGCTTGGATGCACCACTGTCTACTAGCCATATCTCATCACTAGTGGTAATGGATCTAGAAAGGACCGAGACAAGATAGTACTCCTTCCTCGTCTCTTGATCATCAGATGGATTCTTTCTTGTAGGTTCATCTTCTGTAGCAGTAGAATCATGAAACCTACACTTGAACTTTCCTCTTTGCTTTGCACGTCATTCTCTTGCATAATGACCATTCTTATTGCAATTGAAACATTTAACTTTAGACTTATCAAATTTCTTGAAATCATTCTCCTTTTGATGAGAGAATTTCTTATGATATTTCTTATCTCTTTTCATCTATGTTGCAAGAGCGAGTTTCTCTTCTTTCGAGGTAGTATACTTGCTCCGAATTTTCCCTTCTTCTTGTAGGAAATCATGCTACATTTTCTCAAATTTAGGTTGCACTTCTCGACCATTTACCACAGCCAAGAATGTCTCCCATGAATATGGAATACCATCGACAACAGTCTGTATGAGAATATCATCATCAACCATCACACCAATGCTAATGAGTTGATCTCTTACTTAAAATATCTTTGTGAAGAAGGAATCCACAACCTTGTCCTTTTCCATCTGTTATAGGTCAAATCTGCACTTCTCCATCCGTGATCACATTGCCTTGTCGATCACACAAAAGGACACTATGGATGGAAGAGATAGATTGACCTTAGATGATTTACTGCTGAGATTACACCTCTTCAGCTGAAAATTATTATTTTTTGCATATTTCATTAGAAGTGCGCTACTCTTATAACTGACAACCCGTGCATTTTCCTAAAAGTATGCAGGTTTCAATACTGACAACCCGCGTACATTTCTTAAAAGTTGTATGCGCGAGTTGCTGAGAGACCTAGCGGCGCACCATGCGCAAGTTACCTAGTGTCATACCCGCACACATATTAAGATGAAATTGAAAAATATATTATGATTACGAATTGGGATTATTTGAGTTTGGTATTGTAACTCCCCCAACTTCCCAATTCAACTGCCTTGCGAATCTAACTTCCAGCCTTGCGCCATAAATACAAGGGGAAGCCATGAGGAATAGGCCAATGAAGAAGAAGCTACTATTACGCTGAAGGATTTTCTAAGACATTGTGAGGAGCAGGAGCCCAGGAATCGGTTTCAGAAGTGTTTAGACAGATCAGGTATATCTGTACTTAACCACATTGCTTTGACAATAAAAGGTGGAAATACCCTTCCCGTCCCAATGGAATGTCTATTTTATTGAATGTCTGATTTTGATTGATGTTAAATTGCTTTCAATTTCATTATAAATATTACAGTCAAGATATGCTGAGGAAGGTTGATTTGTTTTGCAGGTACATTACTATGGAAGATTGGGCAAAAGCTAGGACCAACCATCGTTAAAAATGTACTATTTTCGGAATCCTAATCTCGTTTCATTCATAGTGATTAGTGCAAAGGATAATGTATTTACCTGTCACCCCATGTAAGTTGGTAGTGTCATCTCCCCCGCTATAGGGTATATTCCTGCACAACAGAACTGGGGACTCTGCTGGGGAGCACCAGTTGTTTCTGCTCTGGGGAGCTTGTCTAGGTTTTTCTTCAGTTTTTACAGTCTGTTGGTTTTCTGAGAGGTTTTTATAGGTCACTTTGCTCGTTCCTTTTTCTTTGATTCTTTTTAGTTTGACTGTGCAAAGCCCTTTTCATTGATTTCAGTCCTTGTGCGCCAGTCTTCTGTGCATACAGAAGCACACCTTATGCCCCGTGCGCTAATTTTCTTGAAACATACCTGCGCACTTTTTGGTGCAGGCGCTGGTGTTTATACCAGGCAGAAGTGCATTTTTCCTGTAGGTCTAAACCTTTCACTAAGGTTTGGTTTCCAGGTTGTTTGGTCTATTGTTGGCACTTGGTTTGTCTTTCCTGATTGTCTTTGAGACATCTTTGTCTTGTTTTAGGCTTGCTTTAACCTCTTGAAATTCCTTTTGGATTACTTCACTTACCTCAGCACTTGTTTTAGGTGTCTTTTCTGCTTTTTAGGTATTTTAATCCCATGTGCGACTCTCTGTTAGTCATAGTAGTGCACTTTTTTCCCTAGACGCGTGTTGCACTCCTATAGACCTGCGCACCCAATGCTTGTTGTCTGTCGCAATACCTGCGCACTTTTACTGAGTTTTGCCTTACTTTTTAGGTTTTGACATCAGTTTGAGTTTTTGGGTGTCTTTGAAATATCTTTTGGTCTGGATAGCTTTTTGAGCTTCTATTCAAGTCGGCTTGAGTTGGTTGAAGTCTCCCTGTTAGCTTTTCCTTTTGAGTTTGTGTGGCGGTAGAGTTAATTTGGTTTGCTTGCCTACCCTACCTATTTGCGGATGCTTTTCTTTGGTTTTTGATGCTTAGGAGTAGCCTCTAGGTTTGTCTTTCCATTGCATGCATCAAATTTTCCTTTTCTTTCGCATCTTGTTCCAAATCTAGAGTTTTTCACAGCAACAACTCTATAGGTCAAGTCTTTGTCATTTTTGATTTGATTGCTTTAAGCCATTAAGTTTTTATCTTTACCCACACCCTCGGTAGATCTTGCTTGTTTCCTTTTTCATATTCATTTTCTTTTGCAAATAGAAGAAAATATCAAAAATTGAAAATTGGTAGCTTAGTTGTAAGATTTGTCATTATTGTTTCGAACTAGGATAGATCACTTTTCTATTTGCTTTGGAAATTTAAAAAAAAAAATTGAAAAAATGCTTATGCTTAGGATTTCCTATTTCTTGTTTTGAAAGACATAAATGAAAAAATAAGAGTTTTTGTGAAGTTTTAAAGCATCATTTGTACACACTTTGCTTTCTTTCATAAACCATACCACACACTTTACTACCCTTTTTGAGTAAAAAGTAGCCTCTAAAAGAAATTTTAATAAAATCAATTAACAACTTTTTCTTCTTAGGTTTACACAACATCAACTAGCTTAGGCTAGGGTTTTGGGGTAAATCACCTGAAATCGGTTTCAATAATCAATAATCGTAGTAAGACAATCTCTTAGGTAAACCCACTTATATCAAAATATCCTGGGAACGCTCTACTCAAACCAGAGTTAAGCATGAGGCCGTGTGCGACTGGAACTGTTGACGATACCCCCTCACTTTCCTTTCAAACATAAATCAGAGCTGATTCACATATGGGGGTCCATTTGTACTTTTAAGTGCTTTTGGATTTTGTGCTTTGATACCCTTCCGATGCATCTTGGCTAGGCTGACGACTGTTCCCCTAGGTATTTTCGTATTTGTGGTATCCTTAGTATCTTAACCCTAGGGCTCTTCACAGGTAGAGTGGAAGGCTATTTCCACTTCACCTCGGAGAGACACGGAAAGTAACCCTTTGCAGTAATCTCGGGAGGGCGGTTTGGTGATTCAAACGCTTGCACCCAGAGGACCTCCATTGGATTCCGTGTAACTGACCGTCGATACTCTATTAGTTTGTTTCGGGCCCTCATCATCCCAAACTTGCTTCTGAGAGTATTAGCTCTGTTTGCCTGGTTTTGATTTCTTAGGGCAGTTTTTAGTGGTATGCTGTTTGCTCCCTAGTCAGTTAGTGGCCACTAGGTTTTATACTTAGTTTGCTTTTGTTATAGCTGTGGAGGAATAACCTCTTCGTAGGTATCGGAGGTTGCAAAAACTTCCACCACTCATTATGGAGCCTCCACCGCCACCGCGGCATCAGAGGACTGATTCCTGTGGTTCATACAAACTTACGGGTGAAACTGAACCACCTGGAGAACCACAGGTAAGATTTCAGGATCAACAGGTCTTTGATACTGTTGAGGTTGAGGACTTAACTTACTGAGAATTTAGCACTCCTTTCAACCCTCCTCTAACTAGACCAAATGACCCGTTACTTATAACTGTAGACTCTCTAGGCCAACCCGAGTATAGTGCGTACTAGTTTACCCCTAGTCATTCCATGACTAACCTAGGAGATGAGTTGGGATTTCCTCAAACTCCCACCGTAGTAATGGTTATGAGAGTTCTCTCTTCTTCCTTTGTAAGCACTGCGGCACCTAGCTCTTCGCAGACTGCTTCTCCTTCGAGCCCGCCTTTTAGTTTTAATGCCGGTACTGTAGGTATGTCGAGCTCACAAGCTTCGACATTAGCTAATGTCTCTACCCCCAATTTTGGACCAGCTAATGTCCCTTTGACGAGGATATCTGCAGTGACATTTACTCAACCTCCTGTTACTCAACAGCTCCAGGGCATACCACAGTATGATGCTCCTTCCACATCTTTAATAGGATCAATCCCTACTGCATCGATGCCTATTATGGGTTCGATGACAACACCATCCATTACAACTACACCTAGTTTTAACCCCTACGCAGGTTATAATGTAAATCCATCTAATATACATGCATGGAGCATCCCTTTCTCACTATTTGTTGGAGGGGGTGGTAACATTTTAAACCCACATTATGGAGGGGCTAACACACAGCCACAATGGACGAGTGCCCTGGGAAGAAATCCTCTTTCTTTTGGGTGGGGCAATTTTAACAATGCTTTTACCTCACAACTAATGGCTAGGGGAAACCCCAACCAATAGTACACGAACTAGGTTTTGGGAGGTCCCCCCTATCGAATTCCTGCTTACCAAATGCCATCGACACGACCTCGTTTACCTTTTCTGGAAACTTTGAATTTTTCAGATCTTTCAAAACTTACTAATGATTTGGTGCGCCACAATCCTACATGGCCATTAGTTCCCACTAAGCTGCCTTCAGACATTCCAAAGTTTGAAGGTAAGACTGGTGAAGATCTTGGTGACCATGTCACTATGTTTCATCTCTGGTGCTCTTCTAATTCGTCGAACGATGATTCCATCAAATTGAGGCTCTTTCAGAGAACCTTGACTAGCACTGCAGCTAAATGGTATATTGAACTGCCTACAACTGCTTATGATAAATTTTTGGGTCTGGAAATAGTTTTTCTGAATCACTTTCAACTTCCTGTCCAGTATGATGCCGGTACATACTTTCTGTCAACCTTCAGGCAGAACAAATCCACTCACTTATCTGACCATATTCAGGAGTGGCGACGGAGAAAGAGGCTCATTAAAGCCGACATCCCTCCAGAGTTCCTATTAGAGTGGCATCTTAAATCACTCCTTCCTTATGTTTCTAAGGAAGTAGCAACTTCTGGGGTGTCCTCCGAAGAGGAAGCTATCCTTAGAATCCAACAACTCGATCTGGTATATGCTCAGTCTGGGCTCTTATATGATATTATTCCCCATGCGCCGAGATCAAATATAGATCTAGGTAAACCCAAGCCTGGACCACATGCTGATGGCATCATGGGTTCAGTAGATTCTGTAGCATTTGAAGCTTTAACTAAGCAGGTTCATGCCTTATTTGTCAAACAGTCTGCTGCAGAAGCAACTTCTGTTGCAACCTCCTCTTCACAAACAGAATTTGTACAACAAGTGTAGACGAATCAAAAGGTCTCTCGAAAACCCAACAACAATCAAAAGAAGGGCAAGAAAGGGGATGGGAACCACCAAAAGCCCAAGAACACAGAAAATGCCGAGAAGGGAAAAAAGGATAAAAAGAAAGTGAAGTTCCCTTGCAAGTTATGCAAAGAGGACCACCTCACCCATCAATTCCCTTTGATGGAAGAAGCTAGCTTCCTTAAAATATCTGTTCCCTCACGGACAAGGTTAAGCTTTTAGCAACTCTAGTGTTGGGGGCACACCTCATGTCTCATCCGCTGATCAATTGTTATATGGTTAATTCGGACATGCTTTTACTAACTCGAGCCATAAACTATACAATGGACTCGCAGCAAAGAGACAAGGATGTTCCCAGATCATCTACTCCTCTCCACATCAAGAGACCAGTAGATTCGCTGCCAAAGATTTCGAAAGGTGTCTTCAAATAGGATGTGCACAATTCTAACGCACAGGCTGCTCCTAACTACAATGTTGTGGAAGATTTACCCAAACCCCCTGTGCCATGTCCACTTTGGAAGTACTGCAGATTTCATTACAATGCAGTGCACTTCTCACAGCGATCGGGAGCGTAGACTCATCCAATACGCTTGCTCGGTTTGATATCACTAATATCAAACCCCAGTTGTCGTACCATGTCACTCTCCAAATAGAGGTAGTCCATGGTCCCAAGACCATTGGGCGAGCTTTTGTAGATGAGGGCGCCTCTATGTGCATAATGTCCATTTCTTGCTGGAAGGCTTTGGGCTCACCCGAATTAGCCCCCTCGAACACACTGCTTACCGCTTTTGATGGAAGATCATTCCGTTCACACGGATTCTTACCATCATTTGACGTTGAACTTGTGGGTAAGTTAGTGTCTGTAGAGGTTGAAGTACTGGATGCTCTGCTTGACTACAATTTGTTGTTAGGTAGGAGCTGGACGTATGCAATGCAAGCAGTGCCATCAACCGTTTTCCGAGTTCTAATGTTCCCTCATGAAGGCAAGATCATCACAGTTGATCAACTTTCATTTTCTCGAAAAAAAAACCAGACTTCATTAGATTCAATGATTCTGTTGGTTGATCAGTCTCACCCAGCCACTGAGAGTTTAGGAGCAAGATTCTGTGGGTCATTAATGGGCACTTTTGACCTACCTGCTCCTGTTCATTTTATTGGTTATGAAGAGTGTTCATCGTTTGAGATTTTCATGGTATGTCCAACGACGGATCCATGGATTCTCCCCACCGAATCAGAACCAGTAGTGCCTTTATTTGTTGCGGAAGTGGCCTACTTACATTCACAACATGCTGCAATAGAACATATTGTGACTCCATTCGTCTTTGTTGAGTGAGATATGGGCTATGCACCGGCATGGTTAGTGGACTCTATCCACTCTTTTGACTGTCTAGATACTGTTTTTCCCTCTAATGAGGCTATTTTGGAAGCAATGATAGGCCTGGACCATCCTTGGGAACACATGCACCACAGGTCATATTTTCTTCCCGATCTGGATATAATAGAGAAAGGAGAGTTTTCTATGAGGCCCGGTGGTAGTGTTGATTTGTCCGCTATCCCTTCTACTTCAAAAGTTGTTTATGCTGAAGGGAATATAGCAAACATATCGAGAACTATTCCGATCAACATTTCCATCGAACCTAGAGTCATGGAAAACCTTTTCATTGGGGAAGATTGTTCTCCTAAGGAGATCACTTTGTATACCAATATGTTTAAGGAATTTCGTGATGTTTTCGCCTGGTCATACGAGGAGATGCCAGGCATCGACCCCGCCATTGTAGAGCATGTCATCATAACTTATCCAAATGCTAAGCCAGTGAGACAGAAGCTTCATCTAGTCCATCCTAGAAAAGCAGCAACCATTAAGGCGGAAGTTGAGAAGTTGCTCAAAGCCAGATTCATCTATCCAATTGCTATGACGGAATGGGTCTCAAACCCTGTTTTGGTAGATAAAAAACAAGGAACCAGTCGAGTCTGCATAGACTTCTAGGATTTAAATAAAGCTTTCCCTAAAGACAACTACCCCACATTGTTCATAGATTAGATCATCGATGCGTGTGTGGGCCATGAAATGTTTTCTTTCATGGATGGTTTTTCAGGATATAACCAGATTTAGATTAAACCTGAAGACCAACACAAGACAACTTTTATTTGTCCTTGGGGGACCTTCGGTTATCGGAAGATGCCATTTGGCCTAAATAATGCTGGAACTACCTTTCAACGTGCGATGAACTTCGCTTTTCATGATATCAAACACGTAGTGGAACCTTATCTTGATGATCTCCCAGCGCGATCTCGCAAGAGACGGGATCATCCTGATCACTTAAGACTTGTGTTTGAATGGTGCATATATTACAAGATTCGATTGAACCTAATAAATGTGTATTTTGTGTCGAGTCTGGAAGTTTAATGGGTTTTATTGTGTCCAGTCATGGTATCATGGTCGATCCACTTAAAGTTGAGGCTATTGTAAATCTACCTCCTCCTCGAACTCTGAGACAAGTTCAGAGTCTGCAGGGCATGTCCAACTTCTTATGACGTTTTATCATTAACTATGCCAAAGTCGCAAAAGGTTTCATGAGACTGCTCAAACAAGATACCTATTTTCCGTGGGATGAGGCTGCTCAGACTTCATTTGAGGCCTTGAAAAAGGCATTATTACCAGCCCCCTTGTTGAGCCTGCCAGACTATACGAAGGATTTCCTCTTATATATGGCTGCATCCGTATACACAATCGGCATAGTACTTGTTCAGGAGGATGACAAGCTTCAAGAGCATGTCATTTACTATTTGTCACACGCCTTAATAGCTCCTGAGATAAAGTATTCTTACGTGGAGAAGTTGGCATTAGCTGCTGTCCATGCTATTCAGAGGCTACGCCACTATATCTTATTGCGAACTACCACAGTGATCGCTGAGGTCAACCCATTTCAATATGTTCTCACTCGATGTATAATCGGTGGGAAATTCAATAAATGGATTGTGATCTTGTAGGAATTTGACCTAGTATTTCAATCCGCTAAGTCAAAGAAATCACTGGTTTTAATTGAATTGATCTCCGAATTTCCTAGTGACATAGTACACCATGAGGAAGAGTCATCATTCCCGAATGAACACATATTCCTTATTGTGTCCTCTAACCCATGGTATGGAGATATTTTGGTATATCTCCAGACTTTGAGGTGTCCCCCTGCTTTCTCTCGGGACAAACGACGAAAACTTAAAAGTCATGCAAAGAACTATCTCATCATTTCTGACACTCTGTACAGACGTGGGATAGATTCCATTTTATGCCATTGTTTGACCTTAGAGGAAGCTGAAACAATGTTGAATGATGCTAACAGTGGAGCCTATGGGGGTCATCTTTTTGGGTTGGCAAAAACCCATAAAATACTGCGTGCTGGTTATTTTTGGCCCATGATCTTCAAAGATTGTGTGGAAGCTGTGAAACGCTATCAGTGATGTCAATTTTTCACCAAAAAGATGAGCTCATACCCATCTCCTCTCCATCCTATGATTACAAAAGGCCCCTTCACCAAGTGGGGGATTGATTTCATGAATTGTAATCCAGTTTCGGCTGGAGATCATCATCACATCATTGTTGCCGTCGACTACTACACCATGTGGGCCGAGGCAATGCCTACTGTCAAAGCAGATGGGGAAATGACTGCTTATTTCATTTTCAACCAAATCATTGCTAGGTTTGGTGTACCCAAAGATATCGTTACAGACCATGGTCGACACTTTTAGAACAACATGATGACCGACTTATACACCATGTTAGGTTTTCGGCAGGAACATTCGTCTTCGTTTTATCCACAAGTGAATGGTTAGGTCGAAGCGGTTAACAAAATTGAAAACCATTTTGCAAAGAACCGTTAATGCCAATCAAACCAGCTGGCACATCATGCTGTATCCAGCTCTTTGGGCATACCGAGCTAATGTCAAGACTGCCATCGAGTTCTCTCCCTTTCAGCTTGTTCATGGGATAGAAGCATCCCAGTTGAATGCGAGATTCCTTCATTGAAGTTGGTTTTCCAACTACTTCTTGACACTTCAGTCTTAGAAGAATGTTTGCTGCACCTAGAACATCTTGATCAGAAGCGCCGTGATGCGCTCATAGCAAACAAAGCACATAAGAATCGAGTTAAAGGTCAATATGATAAGTTAGTTAAACCTAGGGTTTTTCTCGAATGAGACCTTGTTTCACTTTATGACCAAGACAAGGAACCCTTAGGAGATGGCAAGTTTAAATAAATGTGGCTCGGTCCTTACATGGTCTCTAAGGTTCTGAAGAAGGGTGCTTACGAGTTAACGGATTATGAGGGTAATAAGCTGCTGGAGCCTAGAAATGGGCTCTACTTGAAAAGTACTATGCTTAGGCCTCTGTGCTTTTTAATGTATTGTAGTTGTACATTTTGTAGAGTTAGATTTTCTTGTGGTTGTCGTTACGCCTTATGTGTCTATTGCTTTGTGTTTTAGATGTTGACTGAACAATTTATATGATTTGCTGATGGCGCTAGTCGCCACACCTGTCAGTTGGTTGCAGTTGCTTGGGTTATTTACTCATCGACTGGTCAGCTGGTCCCTTTGAGAGGGGCTTGTTTAGGTCCCACAATGAACAATGTGGCTGAATACAGTGCGGTCATAGAGTTACTAAGAGATGCTCTTTCCCAGGGCATTTCACATCTGGAGGTAAGACTCGACTCACAGCTGGTTGTGTTTTAGTTAATGGGTGAATATCAAGTTAGAGATCCTATTTTGTTACGTCAGTTCTTGCGAGTTAGGTTACTTGAGAGACAATTTGATTACATTACATATCAATATATTCCAAGGAACTTAAATGCACTACCCATTCCACCAAATAGTGAAAAGGGAGTACTCCCTATAGGTACATTAGAAGTTTGCACACTAGCTGTGCATTAAAACTTGTGAAGGTGTTATAACCTAGCATAGATGTAGTAGACAAGGCATGCATTGAGCCTACAAATGGCATAGAAGGAACAATATGTACTCCAAGCCAAGGAAATCCTTGATTAAATGGAGGAGAAGTAGGGTTAAATTGGAATTGCTGAAAAAAGGGGGGAGATGTGAAAGACACCGAAGGTATCCTTGAAAAAGGAATACCAGATGGGCCAACAGAGGATCCAAAAGGAATAGATGTCATCGCACCTTGAGCACTAGAAAAACATGAGGAACCAACATTAAAACTAAAGGAGGTGCTCGGAGCAAAAGAAAACTGCCATGAGCTCAGTGTGGATATGTTTACATGAGGAGGAGATACACCTCTTGACATAATAGCTGAAGTGGGAGTATGAGTCCCTCCTGATCCATCACCTGTGTTGTCCACGACAAAAGCAGGTGTAAACCTATATACAATCAATTCAAGGATCCCTAAAGAGACAATTCTTTCCAATAAAGGGGTGTTCGGTCCGGTAAGTGGAGGATTGAAGGGTCTTGCGAACTCTTCAGTAGGAAAATATTCAATCTCAATAGTTTCCTGAACCGGTTGAGTTTGAGAAATGAGATGTGGTTCTCTAGGGGGTTCAATTGTACCCATGAGTTCGTATGAACCACGTGAGTCAGTTCAGCACCGCTGAGGTGGTGGTGGAGGCTCCAATGTGAGTGGAGAAATGTTTCTCAACCTTCGTGACCTACGAAGAGGGTAGTCTTCCACACTTACAAAAATATAAACTAAGTATTAAACCTAGTGGCCACTACAACAACAGGGAACAAACAACACACCACTATAAAAATTTCCTAAAGCAATCAAGACCAGGAAAACATAGATGATACTCTCAAAGGAGAGTCTGGGATTATTACGGCCCAAAACTAACCAGTAGAGTAGTGAAGGACAGTTACTAGAGATCCAAAATACAGAGTCTCTGGGTTCAAGCGTTTGAATCACCAACCGCCCTCCCAAATAACTGTAAGGGATCTCCTCCCACGTCTGCCCTAGGTACAGTAGAAATATCCTTCCACCGTCACCCGTGTATATCCCTATAAGTCAAAGATACTAAAGGTTACCACAGTTGCAGAAAGATTCAAGGGGGCAGTCGCAGGTCCAGCCAAGACACATGGGTAGGGTAACTAAGCCCTAAATCGAAGAGTACACAAGGCACTAATGGATCCCCGTACATGAATTGGATCTAGTGTATGTTCGAATGAAAAGTGAGGGGATATCCCTAACAGTCCAATCTCACATGACCTCGTGCTTAACTCTGGTTTGAGTAGAGCTTCCTGGCACACCTCCACAAAAATGGATTTACCTAAATGATAGTATTACTACGATTTTTAGGTTTGAATGGTTTTGGAAAGTTAAAAGTGTTATGTTCCAAAACCATAGCTTAAGCTAGTTGGTTTGTGTGAGACCTAAAAAGAAAAAATTTACTAATAAATTTTATTAATGGTTCTTTTAAGGCCGTATTACTAAAGAAGGTGGTGCTTATGTGTGCGTGATGGTTGCAACTGGAATTAAAATGTACATATGAAAATGTAAAAACTTCACAATTTTTCTTGCTTGTCTTTCAAAACATAAGATGCAAAGCAAACCTAAAAGGAAACTACAATTTTTTTTTTTTCAAAGGAGAAAAGCAATATGACTTCTAACTACTTTGAAAAGGAGAAAATTCTTTCCCTATAGTAAATGTTCTTTTTGATTCATTTTTTCTTTATAAGTAAAAAAAATGCAAATAACTTATGAAAAAATAAGAATGATCAATAATGCAAGCGAAGGAAAACTGGACCCAAGTCTATAACAATCAGAACTTCACCAACACAAAGTATTGAAAAAGACAAACCCAACAAGTTGCTTAACAAACCCTAGAAGTAACTCAAAATTGGAACCAAGATTCTACAAGAATCAATCGATATAAAAGACAGAAACCAAATGAACTGCAAACAGATAACAAAATTCTTTCCAAACAACCAGTGACTATAGAGGACTAAATCCAAGCATCCTCCAAATAGAGTATGGGATAGAAAGACCTGAGGAACTTTCAAACAAGCAAAAAGAGCCAAAAGAGGACTTGTAAAGGGATAACAACACTCATACCACTGCACATAAGCAGTCAAGAACCTCAAATCAACAGACACACTTTCCAAACCAAAGCAAAACAACCCTAGAAGACAAACCCTAGAGAAAAAAAAATTCCCAGGAAAAACCGTGATTGTAACAACAGTAGCACGCGGTTACCCATGGGTACAGTAATGGAAAACTCGTGGGTGCAGGGTAATAACCGCGACTGTAAGTATGACAGAATCGTGGGTATTCTCTAACAACAATTAAAAAAAGAAAGCAGGTTGCAGACCAGATCATAAACAGTCAAGCAAAAAGGATAACAAATGTCCCAAAACCTTCACAAAGACTTAACACATTGATAACAACTAAAAGAAAAGACCCTCAAGCATCCCACAAAGAAGAATAAAGGTTCTCCCCAACAGAGTCGCTAGTTCTGTTGTGAGGGAAAGTATCCTATAGCAGGGGAGAGACTACCAACATACAAATGTAGAAAGACATACATACAATGTTCTGCAAATACAATTACTAAGCAAAGAGATTAGGGTTAGAAGGATGTGTACCTTATTCAGAAGGTTGATCCAATCCTTTCTCTTCCTTTTCTCTTCAATGCAACAACCTGCAAAACAACCCCAAACCTTCCTCAAACCAGTTTGACTACAAATAAAGAGATTGAAATTTATAATAACGAAAAACATCAACTTTTAATCAGATTTTCAATACATATGAACAAATCATATTTGGGAAAGGAAGAATATCTGATCTTTATTAATGCATGGAACAAGTACATAAATTATGCCTGCCTGCAACAATCACCATCGTAACCAGACCATGAGTTTCTGCTCCTCTCTCTTGAGTGATAATTCCTCCAGCATGACATTACCAAAATTTGTCTCCCCTTCTCTAAGGCCTTCCTCTTGTATTTATGGCAAGAGGAGGAGGATAATTTCGAAGGGTGGTTGGAATTGGTAGTTGAGGAAGTTGGAATAATTCCCAAAACTAATCCATAGTTAGAGTTTTTATATATTTTTTGAGTTTTCTTAAGATACCCGCGACTATGACATAGGACAACCAACAAGTGACTCACGACTATCCTAACTTGCAGCTAGTAGGTGCAACTTTTCAACCGATACCTGTGGGTTGTCAGTATAGACACCCGCGGCTAACCTGCGTGTTGGCAAGCATAAGAGTCATGGTTATGCTCTAAAGTAGGCAGAAAAAATATGTTTTTGAGGAAAGGACTGCAAGGATCAACTCTAAATCATCTAAGGTCAAGCAAGCTTTTCCATCCATATTGTCTTTTGTGTGACCGACAAGGCAATGTGGTCATAGACAGAGAAGTGCTATTTTCACTGATAACACACTTGGTTAGCTGATTTAAAACATGCTAAACATAGAAAATATTACTACTTAACCAACATCATTCTATAGTCAATCAAATCATATCCTAGCCTATAGAAAGGAGTGATTTTGGCTTAGTTTCTTACTCCCTAATAGTAAAAAGGAATGCACTTGATACCTATATTGTGGCCCCATCAAGTGGCTTTGTCATTATAGTTTCCCTAAGTGTTAAATGCAATTTTAATCTAAATGAAATGCAAACTAGTGTAAATGAGGTTTAGTAGCTACATAAACATTGTTTAAACTATTTAAACTAGAATCCTATCCCATGGGAGCATCATGAGAAATAAATATGATGCATAAGAAAATGATTATATCACAATTGAGTTAAAGACATTTAAATAAATTTTTTTTTTAAGCACATCAATGTTTCAAAAACTAGACAATAAACGATAATCATTGATGTTCTACATATTGTTTTATGCATCATATTTTCAACCAATTGAGATAATCAAATAAGAAATATTTAATCCCAAAAATGAACAAAATATTTATTATTGATCTACATTCAATCATGTCAATACAGAACAATCTCACAAGAAATAATTGAATATAAAAATTGATTGTAATGGTGATCCTTGTGTCCACTTCCTCTTTCATAGAAGTATTACAAAGTTTCATCGATATCCAAAGAACACTTACAACAACACCTCCTTCTTTCTTCTTTTGAATAAAAAATTACAGGGTCCTAGCCTGATTGCACCATTGTTGAGTGCACGTCTGGTAGGAATGCAAAATAAGAGCATCTACTGAGGTGGATAGCAATCGTGCTCTAATTTATATGCTTGCTTGCCACCGTGAGAGAATTTGATTTTAATTCAAGTTATATGTTTGCTTGCAACCCTGAGAGAAACTGATTTTACATTTGAGCCTCCCTACAGTTTTGATGCTAGGGTGACTACCCAACAACTCTTGTAAATAAATTTCTCATTTGTGCCCTTCAAATCATTTTCAAGGCCCTTTTCCTGCCTTCCGATAATTAGAGGGCTAGTATGTCTTCTCTTATGGGTGAACAAACATTTCTACCACTCATTCATTTTTACATCATCGTTAGAGCTGGGTAATAGAATTTTCATTAGTTTAAAAGGCATACACACTATTTTTTTTCGAATTAAAAATTTATCACTTGAATTTTTTTCCTGTATCGTATCCGAATTTGAATTCAAACTTGGTAACTATGCTCCCAACAATAGTGGCAGCCACACAAATATGAGAATCCCTTTCCAATAATACCATGATGTTAATAGTAAACTACAATAAACTCAACAAGTTTCTATTTTCCAACAATCAAGTCACTTTGTTGTTGGGTTAAGCAAGTTGTGTTTGCACTCTTGTGGTAATTAGCGATCTGATGCTATATTGCATTGCATTTAATGCAATATGGTGTCTTTCTTCCATTTTTTTAGAGATTTGATCCTTCTTTATAATGATTCAATGCTAACAAGATGGTGATAACTCATCCAATGATATTCTCTTCAAACTGCGACAAATAGGTTTGGTGTTCATTGTGGCATTTTTCTTGTTCGATTTGGTGGCAAAAAATTATGCAATAAGGTAGACTATTTATTTCCATCGCCTCATCCTATAGTTTGGAATCATTTCAAATGATGTGTGCAACAAACTAGGTAAAATGACATGACCTCGTGGTTCTCTCCATTTGAGTAATAATGAGAATCGTGGCACCAAACCCTAGTTTGGTGACTAGCAATTTAATGCATTGTCTTTGCAGCAATTTGACAATATTCTTCATCAATATCTGGTGACATAGCAACGAATGGAGCATGGTGGCATCTACACAATAATATTTTGGTGTCCTCCTATGCAATTTTGGGCTCAATTTTCCATTTCATACTAATGTGAGATTATTCACTAGTCTTTCTGCTATATTCCTTTTCCATAGTCTCTGAATTAGTTACATAATTTTAGCAATTTGATGGCTTAAGGCCCTTCTCATCGAGTCATCACCACTAAACTAGGGATCTTGGACTGTTATTGCCTACATGGAAAACTTCGTGATCTTGAGTAATTGTCTTAATGGTTACTGAGATCCTTCAGCTCATTTCTAGAGGCTGCACACACTACAAAATATGGGTCAGCTATTCGACGAAGTTTCGATGGTTTTGTGCATTGGAAATGGTCCTTAATAGACGTCGGTATCACGTAGTTAGAATGGCATCACTTAAGAGACACTATAAAGAGTCACTTTTTTCAGTGGAAAAAATTCGTACTACTGATATTCATTCACATGAATCAAATAGTACATAGAGACAAGCCTTGATCAGACTTATAATCAATAACGCCTCCGAAAGGCTCCCCAAAAACAAGTTTTTACTATAAAGAGTCACTTAAGAGACATGAAAGGACTTTTTCCATTTTAAAAAATAGTTGCTATACATCGCCGATCCCACACCGGCAAAGTGACCTTTAATGATATCACTTAACATCAATTCAACGTCTAAAAAGAGACGTTACCAACGTCGTCATAATGTCCAATTAAGGTGGATGGTATGTGGATCTAACATCCAAAATTTTGACAGGTAATGGGCCTTGCAGTTATGATATCGAAATTTCGTAAACATCCAGAAATAGATGTCTGCAAAGACACCATGTTGGTGGAACGTCCAAAATTAGACGTCAACAAAGTAGACGGCACGTCGGTGGAATGTACAAAAGCAAATGTTTTCAAAGTAGAAATAACGTCGGGTAAACATCTGAAAACAGACGTGATAAAAGTGGACTTAATGTAAGTTAAACGTCCAAAAAGATATGCCTATAATTGCATTGAGCAAAAAAAATATAGTGGATGGTCCGTCGAACTATTGCTGTGTCTTCTCTGCATAATCAATGTTTGATCTATGGTAACGACGTTCAACCTATTAGTAACTAACTCTACTACCTTAAATCTTAATCCTTGAAACCTAAAACTCTTTTAGGAACTCTATTTAGAGCACTAATTATTTTACAATTTTGGCTTGTTTCCATGTGTGGTTTGTTGTAGTGTTGCATTAGTGCTTTGCTTCAAGTCTTCTGTTTCAATTGGTTACAAATTATTAATATTTTTGGAGCTACACACATATGTCATGATATGATATGCGGTCCTTGATTCTTTACAAAGTCCTGAGAGCTAATGAGCAACATTTTTTACTTTTAAAGTTGAGGGTTAATAATTATACAACAAAACATGTTATTATGAGCTTAAGACACTACAAAATTACCTCTCTTAATTTTGCAGTAGAACTTGGTTGATTTTCAATTATAGTGCTATAGAATCATAATACTTTGATGGTGTTAAATATAATGATGAATATTTTTAAAATTGTTGAATGTGTAATCAAATGATGTTGGTTGTCAAAGTTTTCCTTATTCATGCCAATTTGATTGATGTGATAACATGGAACATCATGAAGGGGATTGTTATCATTTGAAATCATGTCCATTGATATGATTTTCCAGACACACTACCTCGTTTTCCCATGATTATTCATATAATCAAAAAATTGAAATCTATGCCACATTATTAACTCATTTGATTGCAGTCTCTCTCATCTTTCTTTCGAAGCGTGTTTTGTGTTGATCAGGTTCTATAGCAGAAAATGTTGAAATTTGGTTGAGTTTTGATCTTTAATTCTTTTAGATGCAGAGACTTGAAGCAATGAGACAATTCAATCCATGAAATTCATACTCCCATAACAAAAGATATACCCTAGGGAAAATCCTCAAAATTATGAGAATAAAAACCCCAACAATTATTCTTAGTATAATATAATGGATAGTAGAGTATGATTTCTTTTACAACATAGCAGATTACTTTCAGAATGTAAGAGATCACCAAACAATCTTGATGAAGATACAGAAGCAATAGAGAAGAGAGATCAATCGGATGTGTGCACATCACAACAATAACAAGCACGAACAATACCCCGCACAAAGAGAAGCACCTTGCCTTCAATGGAGAAGAGAATTCGCTTCACATTGGATTCAACAATCCCATCTAACATATTTATACATTCTTCTCTCCTATTTTTAACTTCTAACTTCAGGATGAACTCGCCCTCAAACTGGATGTATTAATATTTCATGCAGAGGTGCACCCCACTTCTCATGTAGTGCTTTATCTCACTGAACTGTCACTTAGGATAACCTTGCCTCTTAACTAAAAGCTTGACCACGTAGTTAGGTGGCTAACTTAAGTGTCGACATGCAAGTGTCACAACTCACATGCCATCTTTTATTTTAACATAAGTTTCTTTATGCAATAATACTTAGTTAACTAGATCTTCTATGTTGTCACTTAGTTATTTCTCTTTAACTGAAGTGTCATCTTTTAGTTTAACTAAAGTGAAAACACTTTAGTTAACTAGTCCTTTTTATTTAACACTTAGTTAACTGAAATCATGTTGATTGATTTACTTGAAGTGACCACTGCGAGTTCTTTAGTTAACTGAGGCATATCTTTAACTCATGCTTTAACTGAAGTATTGATACTTAACTGAAGCTTTAACAATTCTAGTTCTCTTTAATTAGATGAATTGTCTGCATGGGAAATTTCGAATTCTCTTGATCTCTATGCTTTATCTTTTATTTATTTATCTCTTATTGCATGGTCAATATGTCCTAACTCTAATTATCCATCACATTACATTATGCTAAGAAGAATTATCAGATGTTGTGATCATATTATATTATTCCGGACCAAATGATCATATGCAAAAGTAATTCACTTTAGAGGTGATCAATCTCTAAAGGAGACTTAATAGCAATCTGGTGACCATGGTTAATAATATATCACACAAAATTAAATGATTTTAACAAGTAAATAATTACCTTTATACAAAAGGTCCACCTCTATACGAGAGGTCCATGTCATGGATACCTTTATAAAAAAGGTTCACATGATAATCATGACTTGACACACACAAGTCCGAAGCCTTGGACAACAAGACTTTACAACATTATTACTTTGATCAATTACCTCTATACGAGAGGAATAATCTTTACATGGAAGGAAATCAAGGTGCTCACCTCTATACAGTAGGATCAATCTTGGTTCTACAAGATTGGTTTGGAGAATGTATCCTGATGCTATATATTTAACACTCCCTCTCAACGAGGGATCCATTCTCTGCCATACCAATCTTGTCTCAGAAGTACCTGAACTTTGTCACTAAAAGAGGATTTGTTAACACATATGCCATCTTCTCATCAGTAGCAATGCACTGAAGTTTCACTATACCTTTCTGGACCATGTCTCGGATGAAGTGATACTTCATTTCAATGTGCTTCGACTTGTCATGAAACAATGGGTTTTCAGAAATCTTGATGCAACTCTAATTGTCACACCTAATAATTGTAGGCTCATGCTTTTCACTGAACAACCTCGCAAGTATCTTTCTAAGCCACCCTGCTTCTCGGCAGGAAACACTAGTAGCTGTGTATTCTGATTCTGTAGTGCTCTGGGCTATGGAGACCTCCTTCCTGCTGGACCAAGGTATCATAGTTGATCCTAGGCTATAATAGTAGTTGGACATGATCTTACGGTCAACAATGATTCCTCCCCAATCTGAGTTTGTATAACCAAGTAACATGACTCCTCCACTGGAGGCATATCTGAGTCCATATGAAATTGTACCTCAAAGGTACCTAAGCACATGCTTAGCAGTTGTCCAGTGTCTGTTTCTTGGATCAAACATAAATTGACTCAGAATGCTCACAACATAACATATATTAGGCCTCTAATGTATCAAGTAAATTATCAATCCTATAATCCGTCTATACAAAGTGGGATCTAATGGATCTGATCCAGATACTGACTCATGAAGTTTCCTCAAATTGGAAACATTCGGTGTAGTCCTAGATTTGCAATCTATCATACCAAACCTGCGTAATATATACACATAGTACTTACCTTAATATAGAAAAATTTCATCTTTTCTTTTCCATATCTCAAGGCCAAGAAAGTAGTGCATTAGACCTAAGTCTTGCATCTCGAACTATGAGGTGAGCTCCCTCTTGCACCAAGAAATCATATGTTCCTCTTCAATGAGAAAACAATTCATCAATATACATAACCAATATCAATGGTTGGTTCTTTACTACTTTGAAGTACAAATTTGGATCAACTTCACTCTTACAGAAACCCAATTTCTGAAGGTAGCTATCAATTCTGGAGTACCAAGCCCTAGGGGCTTGCTTAAGCCCATATAGATCTTTCTTTAGCTTGCAAACACATGACTCCTTCCCATGCACCACAAATCCTTCGGGCTGTTGAATATAAACCTCTTCCTCAACCTCACCATTGAGGAAGGATGTCTTCACATCCATCTGGTGAAGTTTCCATCCTAGAACAGATGCAAGTGCAATCATTGCTTGGATTGTGGTGTACCTTGCCATAGGGGCAAAGCTCTCATCATAATCGATGCCTTATTTCTGAGAGAAACCTCTGGAAATGAAGCTTCCTTTACACTTCTCAATGCTACCATCCGCAACATGATTTATCTTGTAAACCCATGTGGAAGTCACAATGGACTTCCCATCAGGTTTGGGAACAACCTCCCAAACATCATTACTCATTATAGAGTTGTATGTTCTGTCATTGCATCTTTCCAAACTTGCTTCTTTACAACTTCTTCATATGAGGATGGTTCTGAATCACCGATGTGACTCATCAATGCAACATACCCTGAATATCTATTGGGTTGTTTGCGCTCTCTGGATGATCCTACTAGTGCTCCATGTTTCTCTTCATTTTGTAAGATGTCTCGACACCAAGAAGATCTTCTCTTAGCGAGAGATTCATCAAGTGACTTCTCAACCAATTCTACTGGTTCTTCAGGAGCTAGTGAATCTAAGGCATCTTCTGGTTTCTCCCTCTGTAAATCTGAAGGGGGAGAATCAGACTCAGGATCCTCCATCTCTGAATCACATTGAATCTCTTTTGATCTTTTGAAAGCATCTTCCTCGTGGAAGGTAACATCTCGGTTGACTTCAATGTGTCTCTCACCATCTACATATATTTGGTATGCTTTGGATGACTCACTATAACCCAAAAATGTGCCTTTCTTTCCAGAAGGATCCATCTTTGTTCTCTTTTATTTCAGTACATGAATGTATACTGGGATCCCGAAGATCCTCAAGTGTGAGATGTCTGGATTCTCACCGGTAAACACTTCTTCCGGTGTATTCTCATCTAGAATGGAATGCGGGCTTCTATTTTGGATGTACACAGCTGTACTGGTGGCTTCTTGCCATGATGAGGTAGACATATCTTGATCATGCATCATGGATTTTGTATCCTCACATATGGTTCTATTCTTTCTTTTGGAAACCCCATTTTGTTGAGGGTTGTATGGTATTGTTAACTCTCTACATATCCATGCATCACTACATAGCTCATTAAATTCATGTGAATCAAATTCACCTCCATTATTAGACCTTAATGCACGGATGTGCTTTTCTTTCTGATTTTCAACTAGGGCTTTAAACTCTTTAAATTTGCTAAGAGTTTCACTTTTAGCCTTCATGAAATAAATCCATGACTTTCTAGAAAAAACATCTATGAATATTACATAATATAAGAAGCCACTCAGGGAGGGGGGTGACATGTGACCACATACATCAGAATGTATAAAATCTAAAATCTCTTTATATCTAGTACAACTTCTAGAAAAACATTTCTTAACATTCTTCCCAAGTGCACAACCTCGACATACGCTATCATGCTCAAAATAAAATACAGGCATACCTTTTACCATATTTTGAACTCCTAGTAGCGCTTTGTAGTGTAGGTGTCCAATCCTTCAATGCCATAGCTTGCATGGACTGATAGTGTGGTGAATCATAGCTTGAATGTACTTCTCGGGTACCTTGTAGAGTCATCCCTCTCGAACTCCAATCACAACAGCATATTCTAGGCTTTTGTTCTTCATCCATAAAAGTGCTTTGTTATCCATGAAGATAAATTTGAATCCTTGTCTTCAAGAATTGAAACTGAGAGGAGGTTCTTCTTCATGCCTAGAACATATAGAATGTCCTCCACATGTATAATATCACCGGTTCTCAGTTCGAATGAGGTGGATCCAACTCCTTGGATCGAATAAGTTGACTTGTCCCCCAACGCTACCATGCATTTGAATTATTTCACTTTTAGATCGATGATGGTACTCTTGTAACTAGTCATATGGTTGGATGCACCACTTTCAATCAACCATGTGTCTGCATTTGTGATGACGAATCCCAAAATGGATGAGACAAGATAATACTCCCTTCTTGTATCATTTTCCTCGGTTGCATACTTTTGATTGATTTCATCTTCTATGGTGGTAGAAGCATGAAACTTTCCTTTTTGATTTGCTCTGCAATCTCTTGAGACATGGCCTTTCTTGTTGCAATTGAAGCATCTAGATTTTGACTTGTCAAATCCTTTGTTGAAATCCTTCTTCTTTGGATGAGATAACTTCTTTTGGGAGAAAGGTTTCTTTCCTTTCTTCATTCTTGTTGTGAGGGCATTATTTTCTTCTTTGATGCACATTGAATTGCTTTGGATTTGCCCCTCCTCTTGGAGGCAGTCATGCCACAACCTTTCAAATTTAGGTTGTACCTCTCGACCATTTACCTCAGCCAAGAATGTCTCCCATGAGGATGGGAGACCATCAATAGCGGTTTGGAGAAAATCATCTTCATCCACCACTAATCTAATACTAACAAGTTGATCTCTTACTTGAGAGATATTGGATAAGAAGGAGGCCACTGTCTCATCTGTCTCCATCTTTAAGTTTCAAAGATTATTCTTCAATGCACTATTTTGACTCGGGGCCTTCTTCTCATATAGGTTAGTCAATGTATCATAACATTCTTTCACGATCTTCAGTGTTTTGATCATGGGCATCAAGTTATCTTTTATCGAATCATAGATGATTTGTTTATCCTTAGCTTGATTATTCTTGAAGTTGATGCGCCCTGCACTATATGTAGGATCCTCCACCACAATGGATACGTAGCCATTCAAGTCATGTTACTCTAGTATGGCTATAATCCTATCCTTCCAAGTATTTAAGTTTGAGGTGCCCTCAAGATGATCTTCCGGTCGTACAAATACTGATGTCATAGTCTTCAAATCTTGTGCTCAGCTTCGAAGGATCAACGTAGGCTCTATCTATCATGCAAAACTGAGCTCCTTCACACCCTGGGCTCTGATACCATGTTGAAATTTGGTTGACCTTTGATCTTTAATTATTTTAAATGCAGATACTTGAAGCAATGAGACAATTCAATCCATGAAATTCATACACCCATAACACAAGATATACCCTGGGGAAAATCCTCAAAATTATGCGAACAAAAACCCCAACATTTCTTCTCAGTATAATATAATGGATAAAAGAGAATGCTTTCTTTTACAACATAGCATATTGCTTTAGGAAGATAAGAGATTACCAAACACTCATGATGAATATACAGAAGCAATAAAGAAGAGAGATCAATCGGATGTGTCACCAACACAACAATAACAAGCTTGGAAAATACCCTACACAAAGAGGAGTGCCTTACCTACAATGGAGAAGAGAATTCGCTTCACATTGGATTCAACAATCCCGTATAACGTATTTATACATTCTTATATTCTATTTTTAACTTCTAACTTCGGAATGAACTCACCCTCAAACCGGATGTATTAATCATGCATGCAGAGGTGCGCCCCACTTCTCATGCAGTGTTTTATCTCACTGAGCTGTCACTTAGGATGAAATCACCTCTTAACTGAAAGCTTTCCCACTTAGTTAGGTGGCTAAATTAAGTGTCGACATGCAAGTGTCACAACTCACGTGTCATCTTTTAGTTTTACATAAGTGTCGTCATGCAATAACATTTAGTGAAGTAGATCTTCTTTGTTGTCACTTAGTTAACTCTCTTTAACTGAAGTGTCGTCTTTAGTTTAACTAAAGTGAAAACACTTTAGTTAACTAGTCCTTTTTATTTAACACTTAGTTAACTGAAATCATGCTGATTGATTTACTTGAAGTGACCACTGTGAGTTCTTTAGTTTACTAAGGCATATCTTTAACTGATGCTTTAACTGAAGCGTTGATACTTAACTGAAGCTTTATAATTGAATCTTTAACAATTCAAGTTCTCTTTAATTAGTTGAAGTGTCTGCATGGGAAATTTCGAATTCTCTTGATATCTATGCTTTATATTTTATTTATTTCTCTTATTGCATGGTCAATATGTGCTATCTTTAATTATCCATCACATTACATTATACTAAGAAGAATTATCGAATGCTGTGATCATATTATATTATTCCGGACCAAATGATCATATGCTAAAGTAATTCACTGTAGAGGTGATCAATCTCTAAAGGAGACTTAATAGCAATCTGCTGACCATGGTAAATAATATATCACACAACATTAAATGATTTTAACAAGTAAAGCATGAGCTTTATATGGAAGGTCCACCTCTATACGGGAGGTCCATCTCATGGATACCTTTATAAGTAATGTCCACATGATAATCATGACTTGACACACACAAGTACAGATCCTTGTCCAACAAGACTTTACAACATCGTTAATTTGATTAATTACCTCTATACGGGAGGAATAACCTTTACACAGAAGGAAATCAAAGTGCTCACCTGTATACTGGATGATTAGTCTTGGTTGTACAATATTGGTTTGTAGAATGTCTCCTGATGTTGTATATTTAACAGAAAATATGTAGTTTGCTAGAATGTCTACTTGTAAGAAAAGTGGCCAATTGGTACATTATGAGCCAGTAGGAATGGAGGTAATTGAGGCTTATTCATTAGAATTGTTCTACTAAAATCAAGGAGTCGCCTCAAGTTCATGACATATGTAGTTGAATATACTCTACATGAAAAGCTAAAGAAGATCAAGAACCTAACTAATGGGAGACACCAAACCTTCTTATCAACGTTGAGTAACAAAATAATGTTCAACTCTCACTAGTATGACATTACTTTAACTTCAAATGCACTAACCAAAATAAATGTGAACTTGATTTAGACCAACAAGAAACATACTCATTCGATGAGTTAAACACAAGGGGAAATTGTGAATCTATGTCAAATATATTGTGAAACCTAAATATACCCTTTAAAGTAGAGACAAATACATCTTGTTATGCCATAGGAGAGGCATTCACACAAGGAAAATCAATAGCATTTCATTACATATAAGCTTTTATGTCGGTGTTTAAGTATCTAAACTATGACAAGGAGATGCATGAAATTATGCAAGATGTAGGCATTGGCAATATTTTATATTGGGAAAGAAGCTTGTTATTCACATCTATTAAAATCCATTGAAATATATTTATATGTATTCAAAATTACAAAAGCTCACCAACTAAAATAGGTAATATACTTGTCAAAATTCAACTTTATAATTCAATATGATAAGGTGACCAAAAAAAAGTTGGCAACGTCCTCTCGGGATTACCTACTATGGTACTAGTTACCATTCTCAATACTATATCATTTAGGTTTAATGCATTCTAGAGCATTATATCAAACAAATAAAGATATCATTGGCATGGTTGTTAGCTTGAAGGTTGATCATAGCTCAAACATTAAAGCACAAAGAATACCATTTGAAATATGGACTATTGTGCAGGTTGAACATGTGTGTTTACTTGACTCACTAACTCTAATAGGTAAGAGAAGAACACCACTCTAAAATGGAACAATATCTAGAAATGTTCATAAGGAGCTACACACCATGTGGCATCTAAAATCCAACCAATACGAAACAATGCCTCTTGACATATTTGTTATGATATTCTATTCTTCTTTGAAAAAATAAAATAAATAGAAATAACATCCAAATGCAAATATCATTTTGCAGAAATATCATGCAAATATCAATTTGCACTAAAATTTATAAGTAGAAAAAATCATAGCACTCTTTGAACTGAAACATCAAATTCCATAAATGTATACATATAGAATTCAAAAATAAGTCCATTGTAGAATTATTCTTGAGAACTAGTTATGATAATATTAAGTTTCGAGGCAGCATGTGCGGTTGGGGTGCTCTTTGACCTTGGAGGAAACATCCTGGAATCCTTTTCCTCGAGTCTAGACAAGGCATCAAATAATCAAGCAGAGCTATTGGCCTTATGGAAAGGGACAAATGTGTTCATCAAGAGGAAAATAACAAACGTTCTTATTCTAGGAGACTTGTGGCTTGCAATCATTGTAGTAAAGTATCGAAATCTTCTCCAAAACTCTTCATTGGAAAGGATTCAACATAGAATATTGGAAAACATCAATAGAATTTTAAATGTGGAATTTTTACACATTCTAAGGGCCCAAAACAAAGAACCGAACCAAACCTGCTGGAAAGAAATGCATCAAAAGGAAATGAAGAAAGTTAAGTTAATCAACTAGGTGAGGTTCATCATAAGAATATCCCCCAAGTGTCAAGTGTCATTAATCCTAGATTGGGAAAAAAAAATCAAAGTTGGATATAAGCATAAGGAAGGAAAATTCAATTTAAGTATAGAAGCAACGTGGGATTCAACTGGAGGAGACGTGTGCTGCTAAGCAACCATTCCAATCAAAGGAATGTGCCTTTAATACACCTTGTCCTCCATGCTCGGGGATCATTATTCCACAGAAGGTGGCCAAGCTCTTCCATAATTGCAGTCCAGGGGAAATAAATTAAAATTATGTCATGTCAGGACGGAATGATGACTAAATTCTTCTCCATCTCTTCTTCCCACGAGAGGCTTCAATAAGTTTGGAGTGGGTTCAAAATGGATTTCGTTGAATATTTGAGGTGTAATTATAGAATAACCGAATTCAGACGCTCAAACATTAATTGGGATGGATTTGGTTTGATAAGGGTTGTTCTCACTTTCATTACCCAGGCCCCTCCTCTTTTGTTAAATTGGCAGTCCCGGGTGCTTTCTCTTCATCGTCTAGTTTCCCCCCACTGCAGTGTGATAGAATTTAGTAGTTCTCTCTGCAATTTTTTTCTTGACTTGGGTGAAGTTGATGGGTAATTATTCGTTTGTGATGAAATGGATAGCTATGGTGGTATATACAAGACTTTTTGTCGCACATAGCATCATTTTCATGGGATAGATCGCATCCTTCAACGGCTTAGACATAGAGTTCGCTAGCTTGAAAGGGATCTCAGAGATAGGGAACGCTAACGTGAAGAGTGTAAAGAAGAGGAAGATTGACACAGACTGAATTAAAGAGGGGAATTTCAACTACATCTAGACCTGTTTTAAAGACCAATTTGATATGAAGAAGGAGCAATCAGAAGCAATGAATGATAAAAACGCAGCTCTGGAAAAACAAAAGTTGGAACTCTGCAATAGCAACTAAAAGAAAGAGATGCTACTGAGGGTTCTTCCTCCAAGCATTAGTGGATGAAATTAGAAGGCCAGGCTCTATGGTCATTCCATTTCTAAAGTTTCTATGCTATGCTCTTATATAGTTCTATTAGTACATTTCATTACGTAGTATAAGTTCACGATGTATAAGATGGAAGATAGATGCAAGTGTTCAAATTTTGAAGACCTACAATCTCTTTATGGTATGTTGTTGGACACTCAGGAAAAGGGCCTAATTTTGACTGCATTTCTGTTTTGATGAGGATTTTTCCTCATTTTTAATATAAAAAATTCTACTTGTT